>VZRW01009366.1:0-157562 GCA_013398125.1 Aegotheles bennettii | reverse complement strand
CACGCCGCGGAGCGCCGGGGCTCGGGGGCGGCCCCCGGGCAGGGCGGCAGCGCAGCCCCTGCCGCACAGGGAGGTCACTGCCGGGCCGCTGCAGGGGGCACAGCTGGAAGGACAAAGCCAGGCAGCAGTGGAAGTGGGAGCAATGTTTGCCATGACAACCTTCTCTTCCAGTGACTTCTCCTTCCCCCGGCACCGCGCTGGGGGTCAGGAACGGCGCCTCTCCCGGCTCCTCTGCAGTGGCCCCCAGCAGAGCCGCGTTCTGCTGCTCTGGCGGCGGCCGGGTGCTGTTGGGTCGGATAGCCAGAACACGGCTTCACTTTAAAGATGTGGTTTAATGTATACATGTAATTTAGTTTTTGATTAGCTGAAGTATTTGGTCCTAAAACTTGGTAAAAGGTCAGCTATCTCCTGGATTTATTTACATGAACTGCCCTTTGGTAGAGAGCCAGAAAGAGGGACTTGGACAAACTTCAGTTTGCCTTCCACGTTTTTTTCATAGCTTATTCCATCGTGATTCTATTACAGATTTTTATGTCGAGTCACTTCTTGAAACTGACAAAGTTATGAAGACCATAGAGGTTCCCTCTCTGCTTAAGATTATTTCTTCTAATTGGATTAGCTACATTCTAGAAATATGCATGTTCTTGGATGTCTTTGCTACGTGCAGCTGAAAAGTCGGAGTGTAACAGGATCAGTAGGTGGAAAGAAATACTTAATGGTCTGGTTTGAGAAAGCCAGGGAGATGAAAGAACCAATTGTTGATCTATGAATGAATGATTAATTATTCCAACACCAGCGTTGTCCATCTTAGCAGCATGCAGCTCTCCCCGATGGTACAGATTTCTCCATCTATACCAACACAGTCTGCAGTAAAGTTTTTGGTGAGAGATGTGGGGGTTTGGTGCCTCGTTCTTGATGTGTTGGTTTTGGTTTTTTTCTGGATGGAAGAAGGGCATAGGTGGAAATAGTGTGCATGTGAGCTTGTCAAAATGTGCGTGTAATGCAGGTAACTCCCTGCAGCTTAGTAGTTATTTGCAAAAAAAAAAATCTATTGGTTGGTCATTTCATTTGTTGGATCAAGGCACACCTATGTTCTGTCTCTCTTCTCCTCTCAACTGTGGCATGTTTCAAGCCTGGAGTTGTAACCTGTTGTTAGAAAACAGAAAATACCTTTTTTATTATTTATTTTTAAGTTTTGGTGGTTTTGATCTGGGACTGGTGTTGGCGCAGTGTCACATTTCCAAATGGGCAGGCTGTCTTTAGTTCTGAAAAAGCAAACAATTTTGGATTTCCTTTTTGTGCCTTACTTTAGTCTTGCCTCTCTTTGGGGATTGAATCTGAGAAACAAGTTTTCACTGAGGAGACTGATGGACAATAATGTCTGTGCACACAGAACAGCTGGAGATACTCTGGGTAAAACTGTGCTTTGTTGCAGGTCTGTAACCCTGGAGTCGTGCTCACTGAAGGTCTTTCGGTCGAAGATGGTAGACTTGATTACTAGATGTAATAAACTGATACTGTGTTCCTGAAATTTTGTTTCCTATTAGACTGCTTGCTGGTTTTATTGTTAGATTTTTTGAAGTTGTATGGCATGCAGGTGTTTACAAATGAGGCCCTGGGCTGGGAAAAAGCACTTCACAATAGAGAACTTGAATGGTATTTTTATCATTTTACAGTGATGTTCTTTACAATGAAAGAACAATAGTCTGGTTGTCTGTCACGAAGAGAAGATGCTGGATGTTGATTCCTTAGTATTCCTGCAAATCATAAAGTATTTCCAAGAGTTTCTCAAACTGGTAGTGTTGCCAAATGTATAAGTGAGGGCAAAGACTGATGCACTGAAAGGAAATCTTTCTGATGCTTCAGATTTATTTTTCTTGCTGTTCTTTTGGTGAGAGCCCTTCCATCCATCTCACTACATGTGTCAGTGACAGTCAGGCTCTCCAAGTGCAAATTTGTGTCCCTAGCAAGCGTTTACCTTATGAGTGGTACTGTTGGGGACTGTAACAAATCGTGACATGCAGTGTCTGAGTTAATGTGTTTCACGTGGAAGTTGTCTTCATTCTTATATTCATGAAAATTCACGAAACATTTTATTTTCTGGAGTGGGTAAAGCTGCTTGAATAAACCAAGAACTTCTAGAACCTTTAAGTCAGCTGTGGGCTGTTTCAGCTTTTAAGAGATGAATGTTTTTTGCTGTTTCAGGCCCCATTTCTGACAGTATGAGAGGGGAAAATTAAAAAGATGGAGGGATGTGAAACCTTTAATAGTGAATTAACTGGAAATTTTAGTACTAGTGGAACTGTTTGAAGTTCACCGGTTTTACGTACTTCATGAGGAAATATTTGTCAAATCTGCATTCAGGATCACGCCTCTGACTTATCTCCTGTAATTGAAGTACAATATCCAATCCAGTAATAGTTTTTCAAAGAGCTGCTGGAGGAATCCTGCTTCAGTAGCAATGGATTTTATTGCAAGGTTTTACCTCTGTGTCACTGGTACCTCCTCAGAAAATCTCAGTATTTGTAATCTTTCACAACTGTTTATGGACTGGTATCTGAAAGAGAAAGGAGTTTTGGAAGAGATTTGATTAGGAGGAATTTATCAAATGATTTATTCTGGAGAATGATAATGATTAATTTCTAAGAAGGGGATGGGCTTCTATGAAAATCCACACATGCAGAATTGCCCCTCTGAATATTGTGCAGTCACCAGAAAGCTTTTTTTTTTTGCCTTTTTTTTTTTTTCAGTTGTACAGGCTTATGATAGTGAAGAACACCCAATAGATTTTTACTTCTTTTTGTTTTGTTTTGTTTTTTTTTAAAAGAGCAAGAGGATAATTGTAATACACAGAGGTTACTGTCTGGTTTTGATGATTTATTGCTAAGGGGGATCTTCAACATTTTTCAATACTTGACATTTAAAAATTTACTTTAAGAAAATTATGGCAGTGGATTCGAGACTTGCAGATTCCTACCTCTATCTGTCATCAAGACATTTTTTTACAGCAGTGTTAATGACAACAATAAGTAAAAATTGTAGGAACCTTAATGCGTCAGATTCTGTATCTCATTTGCATATAAACTTTTGTCTCTGCAAGCTGTGGAAGCATCTTAGTGTGTGCACTGTTTAAATCTCGGCTAGCTGGACTGACCCAAGCCTAGGCTCCACTTACTCTTTATGTCAGCAGGTCACACAGTCAGACCCGCTGTTGGTTTAACCTGTGAAGAAGCAGCATGTGCTGATGTGCTCAGATGTGAGTTCTCTGTTTGAAGCATCATTTCTGTAGTAAGCTTTACAAGTATGGAGCTGTAGGGAGGGGGCAAAAGGGATGTTGTGCCACGGATATGATGGCGTGAAGCAGGGCTGATACCCTATAATGAAATTGGCCAAAAGGCTGTTCTTGAAATAGAGACTAGATGGGAAGTTCCTAGGCTCTTTGAAGGAAGGACAGTTCTTAATGATTAGCCCCTTCCTTGTCTCATACTTCCCTCTCTCTCCCCCTCCCCAGGCCCCCAAAAATCTGATCTTCCCCCCTCTCCCCCTTTGTAATCTCCTGCTACTGTCACTAGGTCAGTTTTCATTGCTAGCTCAGATAATGTCACCCTATGCAACTGTGCATCACTGATAAACCTCTTCAGCCCTTTTCATGCTGAGCCAATCATGTTAATTTTTTGCTGCATAATGCACAGGCTCCTAAGAATGAACTGTTTTTTAAAAGCCATTTATTTGTTCATTTACATATTTTTTTCTCCACCTTCTTGAAACTGGTGTGTGGGAGTCTCCGAAATGAGGTGAAGTATTATTTGTGTATAATTGTGTTTTATAAGAAGTACAAGATCTTAGCAAAATACTGGAAAGTTTTAAAATACCTGCCCCATATCCCTAATGAAATTTTGCTGAAAGAGAACATTGGTGTTTTCAAGAGCTAGGGCATGATGAGTTGCACATTGCGAAGGAACTGACCTACATTCACAAAAGTCAAGATACAAGCACTTCAGAAGCAAGTTAAAGATCTAATATGTTGCGTACAACAGTCCTGCTAACCCCTGGATCCTAGAAGGATAGCCCTTCTTTTAAAAAAGACACCAAAGCCTACTTGCTTTATAGAAAAGGCTCTTTCAAAATTTTTCTGTGCAGAATTCCTGTACGGAGGTGATCTCTATGCTTTTCAGTACTGTTTTTTGCATTACCTACCTAAGCATCTGTCAGAGGTCATGTATCAAGGTACAACTGCAATCTTGTGCATCAAAAAATTAAAAACAGAGCCTGCTGTGGCCTACATTGCTGAATTTAGTCCTATCCTGCGTGCTGCTGTGGTGCATACCTCACAGCTTTCTTTTTCAATTCTGCCATCAGCCTCATAGTTCTGTGCTGTGCCCTGTATAAAGCTTTCCTAAAACCTCACGTTCACATCAAATCGGTAAATTTACACCCTTTATGAAGTCAGCGTTTTTGTATTTAGCTGTAGAAGCTTTCAGATGCGCACATGATAAGACTAATCACATTTTAACTTCTTTCTTACAAATTTTATTAGTACACTGCCATCTGATTAAGATTTTCTTTGAAAGTGAGTTATACAAGATCAACAGTCTTCGCTGGGTAAATTGGTACTTGAAGCAGAATGACAAGACAAAATTATAAGTCTCTGAAAATGGAATGATTACTGTATTTTGAGGGAGTCTTTTTCCTTAGATTTTGCATGTAGTAAGTATAATGTATTTAAAAGGAATGAAAACCTATCCACTGTGTGGTCATAGCTGTTCTAATTTATTTTATGTGCTTACTGAAGGTTTTTCAGACTTTCAGGGTATGCTGACTGCATCTTCAGGCCTTGCTCAAGGTCAGATGGTACGAGAAGCAGTCCTGAAGTTTGGCACCCCCATATGGTGTGGCACAGTTTTCTGAAACACGCGAGATGCTGTTTGCTGCACACACATAGCAACTTACTGACACTGTGAATGCTTTTTTCCAGCAGCTCTCTCTAAGGTAGCGGGAGGTTGGAAGGGGAATGAGTAAGTGAGCAGAACCTAGCGCTACCTGATTGCTTGTCCAGCCAGCTGCAGATCAGGCATAGTCTTAGTATCTTCCTTGGATAATACCTTTGCAAGAATATGAAATAGACTTTCCAGACTGAAAACATAATGCTTAGCCTCTCTCTGAATTTTATATGTAGAAATTACTCTGAATTACTTTTGCTGCTTTACCTTTCCTTTGAGCTTGGGTAACTAGAGCTTTTAAGATCTGTTAGTTGACACGTGGTGGTCTTTTTTACTTTATCCTGCAGAATATTTAATACATGTGCCATGCATTTCTGAAATGTATGTGAACAGCTAGTAAACGCTAACAATTTTTTTTAATTTAAAAATTTGTTATTTAGATAGAATACTTCCAGCAGTATACTTTGGTGATGCCTTCATTGGAGTAGTTGCCACTTGTATCTTCTGTAACTGTTTTATACTCTTACAATCCAACTTTAAAAGCAAATATTCCAGGATTGCTGAAATGAACTGTTGGGATTTTCATGTTTCTCAAAGTGAAACTTTTTTCAGAAGTTGACTGGAATTCCAAGATGGTTTTACTGAGCTCAACTTAAACTACTTTTGTGGCCATTTGTGTAGATCCCATATGTCATGGTAACCCGTTCCCCCAGCCAGTTCAGTCTGAGCATCAGCAGTTCTTGAGCTTCTTCTGGGAGGACTAGCTTAAATTTAGAGTGCTCCTTAGCCTGGACTGGAGGAAGAACTTAGCAGCAGCAGCATGGTCCCGAAGGCTGGTTCTTAGGTAGTATAGAAGCTGGCTAAGGAGTTGTGATTGTGGCACTAATGAAAAATTACTAGTGAAAGTGGGTTGGAAAATTTGCATGAAGTCCTTTTTTTTTGTTGTTTTGTTTGCTTTCTCATCACGCTTGAAACATTTTTGGGCCTGCAAACTCTAAATGATTTATTAGACCAACTGTTGCTGACAAATTTCCCGGATCAGCAAGAATGTATATTTTCCATTAACTGCTGTTATTTACTTCCCTCTTTATTTATTTGCAAAATAATTCTATTAAGTCAGGCTATCATTGTTGGTGTAAAAATGTTGCGGAAGACTGTAATATTTGAATGCTAACAGAAGTTTATGGAGTAGAGCTAATCCTAAGATGAAAAGTGAATTGTCATTCACCTCACATACCATTTCGCACACTCTTCACTGTGCTTCTTAGAGGGGAAGAGTGTCTGCACTGGTATCTGTGTGATGCCTTTCTCTTTGCAAGGAGAAGAGTTAGCCTTCAGCTACTTATTCATAATTTTCTTTAAAAAAAGCAACAAACCAGCTTTAGCTGGAAAAAATGTATCTCAGGCATTTTATTTGCTTGTTTCTTTGTCTGCAAGATGTTTCTTACACACCTGTGGCCGAGATCCAGAAGATATCAGATGGGAAGTGAAAAGATTTGCTTTCAACAGTAGGGAAACCAATATGAGACTGTGCTGAAATTTTAAAAACTTTTCTTTGCTGTATTGATATTTCATTAAGAGTGGGAATTGATGAGTTACTCCTGAATCCAAAAGTTTGTTTGTAAGGAGGCAAAACTATTACAGAAGATACAGAGGAAGTGGTAACTGCTCCAGGGTTTTATAAAGCCGAAATGTCACGATAAGGTGCGCTGTTATTAAATGAAGATGTGAGACTGGTGGTACAGGAATCCTTTTCTAGATTTGGGTTAACATTAGCAGATTACTGGCATGCTTAAAGTTGTTTTTGCAGTTTATGCCTACACATTAATATTCTGGGAAATGGTACCTTTTTGTTGCTGTGTTGTTATTTGTGTTACGACATCTTAGTGAATGCTTCCAGCTGTTGAAGGAACTTATTACCGTCCTTGTTCCTGGAAGGAATGCATTGATTTCAGATGTTGAAAGTAATAGTGCATGAGAAAGAAGCTATGCTTGATGAGCAAAGAGGTTTTGAAATGCTCTCCTACACTTTCTTGCTTCTGTGCGAACTCTCTGAGGAGAGGGTAATTTAGGAACTGTGAGTGTACGTGAGGTTGTGATGTGAAATGACTGGCAGTAGTTATGCCTCTCTGCTTGTAATTGTTTTGGTTTTTTAGTGTTTATCATTTGTTCCATTTTACACCCAAATATGCTGTGGTTTCTTTATCTTCTTTTCTGACTTTCCTAAGGAAGGAGATTGCATTTGTTGAAGATCCAAACTTTGGGAATCGTAACTGGTCCTGAACAAGGCAGGACATGCTTCTCTGCTTTGGCTAAAAGAAACTTTGAGGCTGTGGTCAGTGAACTTCACAAGCAGTAATTACATCTGTGAACTCCTTTGTGAGCTGTGTTATTTTGTAAAGTGATCCAAGTGATGTAAAGACCTTGAGGAAGGTCTTCTGGCATTTGAAATTGATTAGAGCTCCTGATTCCTAGGCCGATGTTCAGAGTTTTAGATCTTGTCTGTTTTTCTAGCTTGAAAAAAAGTTGCCTGTATGTTATGCTATCATACATGTAGTTTACATTCAGTAAGCTGTAGCCCCTACTAAGTTGGGGTATGTGTATGTGTGTGTCCCACCTCCTCTTCCACAAAGAATCCTGTTAAAATAACCGGTATGAAATACAGGGTAGAAAAAGAAAAAGTTATTATTGAGAACATGCAGATAATCCTAATAGAAATTTTTATTTCTAGACAGTTGGTTTGCTTATTATAGGATTGCAGTCTCCCGTGTGTCTGGGAGACAGCATTACAGCTGTTATGAATCAGGATCTTTGTTTTCTTTTTACTTTGGAGGACTTCAAAGGACTCTTTTTTTGGTTTCATTAATTAAGTTTATGAAACTATATAAGTGAAATAAACAGATAAAATTCATAATGGTAAGCCCAGTTATTGCAGAATGTTTTGCCTAACCGTTCAGTGTGTTATTCTGCTGTGTCTGTACTTGGAAAAACCCCAGTTTCAGATCTTATTAGAAAACATTTTATTTCTGGTTGGTAACCTACAGCTATAGGCAGGATCTTAAATTTCTTGGAACTCCAATTTCAGTAAAGTCTGTTGAGGGTGGTCTTGCTTAAATTTGAAATCCTCTGCCATTATCACCATTTAAATAGGGAATGTAATTAACCTCTAGTTGCCCATATATGTGGTTTGAAATTCTAGTGTTTCTGATGAGTATTTTGATATTTCTTGCTATGTGGTCACACATAGCAGATTCTAAATTCAGGTGTTAAAATAAACATTGAGATAAAATCCAGCTTCCTGAGTGAATGACAAGATCTTTTGCATGTGCCTGTACTATAAACTGTGTGTTAATCCCACCTGATGCTCCCTGGGAACACACAGCTTTCAGTGGCACTTCATTCTCGGAGCTTTGTGATGTGACTATTCCTACCTGACAGAAATCCATATGCATTTTATTCAGTCAGTCAGTGGAGGTGCAAGGGGTGTGAAGAGTTTGGAAATGCAGTTGTATTTTAAGCTTCCAAACCATGCTTCCTGCAGCTAAACGTCCTCCTTCCTTTTAGAATAATTCATTTGGGATGGTAAGTGTCTAGCAGACTGCATTGACAATATATAGTAATTTTACTGGGGTATATGTGTACCTTTTTGAAGGTTTAGGTAGGAGAAGGATTCCTATAACAGGTGGTCCTGGAGATCCAGTCTGTGATAAAAATAATATGCAGGAGGAGAGAGCTATAATTGATGGTTTTGTAGCCCAATACTACCTCTGAAATCTAAAGCAAAAAAACCCAAACCCCTAAAATTCCATATATAAGCAGTGATGTAAATTCTGCATCTAGGAACTTGTTTCCCCAAGGCAAAATGGATATTTAAGTAAAAGGGACATTGCCAAGTTGAATTTAACTGGAAATGAATGTTTTGTGAAAATAAGCTCTTGACCTCAAGTCAAATTTCTTTAAAAATATTATAGCAAAGAGTTATTTTTATAACAAGTATTTGAATCACAGTTTATGCAATCCAAACACTGAAGCTTTATGTTACTACATGAAAACCTGAACTTTAATTGAACAACTGCTCTTATTTTCATATATCTGGTTGTGTGGGGTTGTTTTTTTCCCTTTCTGCTCCTTACTGCATGCTTTAATCATTGAATTTAAATTTGCAGTTATGTATCTTTGTCCCAGTCTGCCTTATTTGCCTGCTGCGTGTGCTTCTCAGCCCAACCTTTCTCTATCCACAACATACAGATGTTTCTGTCTCTGATCTCATCGCCTCTTATTTGACATTTACATTTTGCTGTGCTTTTTGGGTGATGAGAAGTACACAATCCATACAGTGCGTTCTAGAGCGGGGCCTGTGTGACGACTGCAGGATGGCATCACAACTTCCAATGTTGATTTCAGAACCCTGGTTTAGATTACATCCTGTTAGCATTTCAACATCTACTGTGCATTCCTGGTTTCCTATCCCTTCTGCATGCTTTATAGTCAAGTGAATAAAATAATTCTTGTTCTCTTGCATCTGTGTGAAGGTTATCCCCACACCGGTAAGATTTCTGTATTTCCCCCCTGTATCTTTAGACGTTTAAGCAGCATTGAAAATGTTTTTGATCTCTCCAATTTTCTTCATGACTTTCGAAAATGTGTGCTTTATGATGAATTTGTGTCCTGGATTACTGTTCAGGATTGCAAATAAACTGCAGTGCATGAGTTGTAATTCTTTAAATAGGTTCTGAGGCTGTGTAGGTTTTTTCTTTTTAAAGAGTGGTGGAATGCATACACACAACTTTCTTACAAATAACAAGCTGAGAAGAGATTTACTTAGTAGCAGTATTAAGATTTGCAATTCATGGAACAAAATTCTTGGTAATTACCATCTCTGTAATTGATGCTCTGCCATGCTTCACCGTGTCCAGCTGTATGTAAATCTCCTCTAATTACATTTTTTTGCTTTTCTTTCCTCATGTAAATGAGGAATCTCCTTGATTTCTATTTGGGGACTCAAATCTGATTAATTTTGCACCATCTAATTGAAAGGTGGAATCTGTTGCTGAAAAAGGCTTTGCCTTAAAATCATAGAATCGTTTTGGTTGGAAAAGACCTTTAAGATTGAGTCCAACCGTTGACCTAACTCTACTGATCCAGTGCTGAACTATGTCCCAAAGTACCACATCTACACTCCTTGTGTGAGGGGAGTGGGAATGTGTGACTCCTGAGCTCGGAGGCGGTTGATGGGACTGATGACTGGCCTGTTCTGGCTGGGCTTACCTGGCAAAGCAGGTGGCACCTTGGGGGTGAGCTGGACGAGGAGGGCTGCTGCGCCATCACTGTTGGATTGCTGGGTCCAACTGCATGTGCAGCCCAGCTCTGTACTGCTGGGGAATGGTGGGACCAAGAGGGAGTTTTCATCTCTCACTTGTGGCCCATGTCTGATACTCTTCCTTCCCGTGGTTTTGGTGATATGTGGCTTTTGTCCACATGAAGGTTTTAGTTTGTAGGTCAGAAGGGCTCTTCAGCCCTGTTGTCTGCTTCACTTAAGAAGTGTTTTGCAGAAAGTTTCTGGAATGGTCATGAGTGCTTTCTGTGCTCTGCTTGCTGGTCATGCCATCGTCTCCACAAGCGGGTCCTTCAATCTAATCGTGCTATGCTAATCAAATCTGTAGGGAATGTCACATGTTAAGTCAGCACACTGCCAAATGTTGCTGTAGCTGTATGTCTTGACTTGTCTTATTTACGTGACAAAAATGAGTGGAGGCACCTACATCTCAAGAGAATGTGCTGACCTGCCTGAGTCAATGTCCGTTTCTATATGGGGATTTTGGTCATCAAAGCAAAATAGTTTTGATGCAGTTATACCAGAAATAAGCTTTTAAATGTAACCTATCAAATAAGGGTGGTGGTGGCGGGGGAGATAACTCCTCATATACCCGCTTTGGCAAGGGTCATATTTTGCAGCAGTATACAATTAAGTATTGTGAAGCTTCAGTTCAGCAGCGCACGTAAACTCTGCACTCAAGTCCATTGCTAGCTGCAAACCACTTACATCTGCAATGATATTGAAGCATCTGAGCTTGTTCTTATCTTGCAGTTAAATCCTATGATAAGTTTGTTAAACAGAGCTTCTGTGAGGATAACGTTTGTCAAAATAATTGAGAACACAGAGCTTGCTCTTGCAAGATGCTTAGCTTTCAGGCGTCTGTTCAGCAAAGCACTTACTGAGATAGGATATTGCAACTGATTTTATAAAGAGTCCTAGTAACTAAGAGTCCTACTGCGTGCTGCAGTTCTCTTTCCTCAAGTGTCAGGTATTATTATTTTTTTTTAATATCTGTTAGAAAATAATAGAGAAAGTTTGTGCTAATAAAGTTCTACTGTCGATGTCTTCTAGAGAGTTGGTAATATCTAGCTGTAATTTGGAAAATAATTTGACCCAGGAACCTGTTTGATCTCTGGAAAGATCTCTGCAGCATCTTTCAAGTACAAGTCTGACGATATTTACTTATTTACTGCTAAGTGGCATTACTTTTGTCTCCTCTGCTCTCTGGGTCTGGTTTCTTTGTTCACCCACTGTATTTTCCTTGGTTCCTTCTCCTTGTCTCCCATTTATCCCTCTGTGGCAGAGCTTACTGTTTTGCAACAAGTAACCTTTCTTATGCTAGCAGGCTGAAGTTATTATCCAGCACTGGGTCATGATAGCATTTTTTGATCTCATAAATAAACTCGTGTTTAGTGTATTTTCTTAATGGAGCTTAAAAAAGATGGGAGGAAAAAGTCACAGTTTTCCTATGAAAATTTACAGCAGTTAGCTCCAGGCTTGTGCCTATGTATCTTAAATAAATAGCTACAGCATTGGTAGTTATCATTAATAATTTCCATTAGCTTAATTCCTTTGCTTAAAAGGGATCATTATCATCTCCACGGTGGTACATTGACCTAGTAAACAATGGAGAAGCAGAAATAACTTGCAAATGAGGGTTGTTGTGATGAACAACACCCTTTATATTTTCATGCCCATGCTTACTAATACAATATATTAATAATGGGTGACTTACTGTGTTTTGAAACTCAGACAGCAGTGAAAAAATGTCCTCAGCTCTCTGTTTACCAGGAAGATGGAATTGAACAAAAACAATTGATGAGATTTACAAAGAAAGCTGTAGGCAATTTGGATATTAAATAATCTTGCAAATACTGTGCTTGACTCTGGGGAAATGAAGTTATTTTTAAGTTAATGTATGTCCTCTTCCCTTTAATGGAAATTCTTTTATTTCCGCGTTGTAAAAGATTTTTACTTTTTAAAGACAATATCTTGATGCCACAAGCTAGCATTAAAAATAACAGTAGGCATCTTTCAAGCAAAGCAGCCTCCATGTCAGCAAGTAATATTTGTGAGAGAATTAAAAGCCCTTGAAACACATTTGAAGACATGGCAAATGCGTAGGAAAATACTGTTTTATTCATTGGTACTACAGACTGTAGGAGGAATTTCAGAGTCCCTAAATTACTTGCTTAAATGCCCTTCTCTCAGCATCTAAAACTCACTTAAGGTTAAATACTAATCTGTTGTAAATAAGCTTAACTGAACTCAGTAGAACTACATTTAAGAAAATTTCTCTTTATTTTCCAGGGTGATGTACTGAGGCAGCTCCTGAGGTCAGATACAAGTTTTAGGAGTTCCTTTGAGCTGTGTCGGTTTTCTGAGGACTGTAAGAAAAGAAATAGAGAGGCTTTCTGCTGGTTTAGTCCAAGTAAAAAAGTTAATCTAGTTCTTGCAGTAAAATTGCTTCCTTGAAAGTAAAACAACGCTGTAAGATTTATGGAATAGATTTGGGTTTAGTTGTGGGGTTGGGGTTTTTTTTGTTGAATATATATCTGTGTGTATATATACATATTCATATGTGCATATATTGAAAAAACCCCACGTAACTAAAGTCTTCCTGTAAAGAGAATCAGGGGTTCTGTGTGAATACAGAAGGCATTGGGACATAGGTTTCTGCCAGGAACATGAAATCAAATATAGCTGATAACAGCTGAAGACTTTGCAAGTTTCTTTATGCCTCTGTACACTGTACAATAGGTCTTCTTGACTTTTATTGTTTGTCTAGTCAGAAGCTAGATATCCTTCTGGGTTTTGGTTCTTAGTTTGTGCTCACAGAGGAGTTTTTCATTCTCACCAATCTTGGCTGAAAACTCTTTTCTTTTGTGCTTACTGTTAAGGTGTGAAGGACCTACACTGAGAAGTGCCTTGGAACTTGCCAGGTGAACAGCACACAGTAGCTGGTTGGGATGTACGTAAGACAAGAGCAGCAACTGTGCTCTCCTGTGGAAGAAGGGTTTAGAATTAAATGATACATTTGACTTGCTGTTTTCTTTCTGAGTGAAGTCCAGCAGCGTCTCTACTTAGAGCTTAATTTATAGTTGCTTTGATAGTAGTTACAAACTTGAGCTATTGAAAGCTTTTCTCACCTTTTCAACCCCCTTGTGGGTTTTAGCAAAGGACGGATTTTTTTTCCTGTCTCAGATGATGTTCTTGCTGTGAAATTGTATTTAAAAGGTAGCTGACCAACTGCTCTTCTGCCTACTTTATTTTCTGATGAGTATTTGGTATGCATATAGTATGCTAAGATACTCACTAGATAAGACTGACATTCAGAAAGGCAAACCACTTATTATTCTGTAAGGTTAAAAAATGAATGCAGAATAAGACTTTACTGAATTTTGCCTCCTTCCAAAAAGTGCCTTACTTACTTGTCTTCAAGTGTTGTATTGGCACGTAGCAGAGAATTTGAGAAATCCCACAGCTGGTCAAGCCAATGTCTCTGGCATCAGTGGCTGCTCAAAGAATGCGCATAGGAGCATCTGCACTGTGCTACATTAGATGAAGAGCCTTACAGAACTGAAAAATACCTGTAAATACTGAAAAATACATGTAAACGTGTAAAAGACAGAGACAAGAAATAGAACGGTCTTTGGCTGTGACCTTGTTTTTTTAAAGGAAAGATAATACTAGCCTAAAAAGAAATAAACAAATTTACATTGCTTGTTTATAAGCCTCTGTATTAGATTTTGATTGCTTCTGGTACAGGAAAATAAGTTTGTCCCTGTGGCTGTTTTGGAGTGCATTCCTGTATTCCATGGGCAGAAGGGCACGTACACATATTGGAGTCCTAAAGAATGAGCTGGTACGTGAGCAGTGAGCATCCTAAGATATTTGACATTTCAGTTTTGCTGAGCCTAGGCTACACTGAGAGTCTATGAGTGCAGTGTGACAAGTTTTCAGAGCCAACTAGAACGTTGAAAAATACTAATATTTCTTTTTGTCTGCCTAATTTTTTGCTGTACAAAAAATGTAATTCAGAAAGACAATTATCACATACAGATAAGCTTTATAAGGTCATGCAAATCAGGTTAGGTTTTCAGTGTGAAACATGATTTTAGTGCTTATGCAGTAAAATTGTGTATCCTTACAGACTGACGCTTGCTTTTGGCCTTAAAGAGAACAGCAAGGGGTCGACTTTCCCAGAGTGAGCTATGGAAATGCTTTCCAAAGCTAAGTTATTAGCTTACTTCAGTCCTGGCCTCCTAATTCTGAGGGAGCTGTAGGTCAGCCTTATGGTGTCTATAGTTCTTATTTTGTGTAGAATACTGGGGGTGATTTGGGTGTTACGTGGACTGTAAATACTGTTGGTGGGAATGCAGTGAAACCACCAGCTGTGCTTCATAGTTTGGGTTTTCCTTGCCCAGTAGCGGTGTGCAAAGGGGAAAAGAAACTGGAAACATGAAACTTATGCTAACGGTTACATTTTTTGCTGCTCTGTGTATTTGAGTTAGCACACTGAGAAGAAAGCTGGATTTATC
This sequence comes from Aegotheles bennettii, assembly GCA_013398125.1. NCBI lineage: Eukaryota > Metazoa > Chordata > Aves > Caprimulgiformes > Aegothelidae > Aegotheles > Aegotheles bennettii. The sequence goes on along the minus strand of VZRW01009366.1, from coordinate 142,764 downwards.
TCAGGAAGTGCATTACTTACTACTGGATAAAAGGAGGCATTTGCCTCTGGAGAAGGTGTCCTCCAGGATATCCTTCACATAAGTATGTAGGCAGCTTTAGTAATTGCAAAAATCACGTACTTGAAAGGTGAGTAAAATTGAGAGGTCCAGCTAGCTTTAGGGACTAGCCCCATGGTTGAAGTGGATGTGTGTATCAAATCTGGTGGTACCTTAAACGATACAGTGGGCCAAAACTTTTTCTAATATTCATCCCCACCTTGTACTGCACATATTCATAAGGCAGGTATTCAAGGAGGAAGCAATATTGCAATTTGAGACTGCAGTCAAGTGTTCGTGCCTCTGTGGCATTATTGTTTCGGTTCCTCTTCATTTCCAAGGAACAGAAGAACCTTTTCAAATATTGCATTTCACAAAAGGTTAGTGTTCCGAATATTCACTTTAGGATAGTCAACTGGTGACATTCTAAACCATAATTTAATGTATTTTATCTAAAGTCTGTCCAGAACACTGATTAAGAAAATACTTTTAGTTTCCCCTTTTAGCCCAGCAATTTTTGGCTAGTTAAAAAAAAAAAGATTTAATTTCTCTACATGTCTGTTTCCGTATCTTGATTTGAAGTTTAATGAGGAACCCAACAGAAAAAACCTACAAAATATTACACTGGCAGTGTTTTCTAAACTGCCCCCTTATCCAGCTCAAATTCTGAGATTTGAAATCTTGTCCATTTTAATTTAGCTTCTGTCATCGTTTTAAAGCCCTCCCCGGTCATTTTTGAAATGGCAGTGAAGTCTCTGCAATATCTGATGCTACTTTGCAAAGTCTGGATACGAAGATCAATAGAAGGTGATATTATTCTGTCATCTCTCTGTTACTGTTACCTGCTTCTAGCCACTGCCTGTGGCTTCACTGATATCTCAGAGGCTCCTTTTATTTTGAGGAAGCAAGCAGAAAGTTTTATACACAGGTAATAAATAACCCTTTGGCGTTCTGCAGTTTCTTGTATCTAATGATAAGAGAAAACCAGCTGGTAAGTACCTCCAGTGCAAGTGTACAGTGTGGCATGGATTAGCATGTGCTAAATGGGCATTTTAGCAGAGTATCCTCTGCCCAGTGCTGTTCTCTGTTGCATTCTGTATCTTACATTTGCTGGTTGTGTTCAGCAGCGGTAGCTGTGTCAGGCACAAGGTACAACAAACACCTGTTGGGTTTCTGCTCAGGGGTGGTTCTGTTTAATTGGTGGATGAACAGCTTTAATCCTGCTATTGTTTTTTGACTGGAAATTGTTCTGTGATGGGCACTGAAACTCCGGCTAGGCAGGTGGAAAGGCAGCAGAAGGCTTTTAGCTTTGACAAAATGGAAGTCCCTGCTTTGGCATTTACCAACCCAGTTCTTTCTTCTGTTTTAATTTCGTCATCAGAGAGTGGAAGAATGTTGCTCTAATTAAAGGAAAATAATTGCCAGCAGGTGTTAATATTGTTAATTTTGGTTTGGTTTTGTTCTTTCAACTGTATCTGCTTACCAGGATATATAAACATTTCTATTGTCAGGCTTCTCTTCTGTCATTTTGACAAGTTTTATTTGAATTGCCATTGAAATATTCTTTATGCATTCGTTACAGATTTTCATGCTTAAAAGGAAATTTTTTGTTATTCACCAACACTGCTTATTTTCTGATTCACTTGGACTTCCTTACCTCATGCTGATTGATGCACAGAAATCCCTATAGACTGCTGAAGAATTGTCTGCTTTCTAGATGACTGTTCTTGTTTTTTCCTTGTTTTGAATAGTTAGATATTCTGGGTTTGAAATGAATATATTTTCAGAAGCTTCTTGTTACGATTGAAATCCTACTAATTTATTTCTGGTGTTTGCCATTTCAAGTGATTCTTTATAGTCTTCTTGAATATTTATTTTCTGCTCTTCTTTTCTCTGTTGCTATGTGAAAAATGTCCTTTTGCATAGGGTTAATTCACCGTTTGCTGATATGCTCAGTTATGTTACAATATGCTTGTTCTTGATTTTTTTTAAAAAATTAATCCTTCTAGTAACAGTGAGAATTCACAGATAGACCCATTTGTGTGTGTGTATATTTATATATTTAAAATAATGGAGTACAGTTTGGGACTGCTGACTGTTTATACACTGCAGAATATTGAGAATATACCACAAAACACAGCAAAGTGGTACAGAAACGAAAATACTTTTGTGGAGGTTCTAAGCAACTATAGTGTCACTGTTCTTCTCTCTCTCCCCCTTTTCTTACTTAATGATGTGGGAAGTTAACATGGATGAATATTTACAAAATAGATGCATCACCTTTGAAAGGTAAATGTACTAGAAAGTGAGATGACCAATGTTTAAGTGTCACGTTAAGAAATTGATACGAACTAGAAATATATATTTTTATTTTAATTTTGATTAAAGAATTGCTGCCTAATCAAGCAAATTAACTTTTTTTTACAACTGTGAATTTAATAACTTTGATGTGATTAGCTATCTGAAATTAAAACTTTTAAAAATAGTTTTGTTTTATTTCCAGTTTTGCCTGGGGACTTCTCACACAGTTAGGAAAGGCCAGGTATGTGTGCCATTTGTAACAAGTGCTAAATCAGAGTAAGGGGGTGTGTGTCTCCTTTTTTCAAACAGAGTTTTCTCATTTTCTTCTGTTGTGCTTATCAGTTCATAAAGTAGACATCCACAAAGAGAGGAATCAAAGAATCCCTGTAAGGGGTAGAATTCAGTATGTCAACAAGAATAATACAACTCTGTTATTCTCAGAAGTTGGAGGGGACTTAGTGTCTTAAAAGACATGCTTATTATTCAGTTTAAGTAACTTGCTGGGATGCCACTGTGATATTAAGACACAGGAACTCAATCCTTAAAGCCTCTGTTGTAGCATGCAAGCGTGCAAAAGATTTGACTGGGTTGTGTTCCTGTCCCCTTTGAAGAAAGCAAATGATTAAGTAGGCTTCAAGCGTATAAACGAATGGCCTTTTTCCCAGAGAATTTCAGGTATGTTATTTTTATGGAAGCACCAAATCACATCTGTACGTCTTGGCATTTAAAAGTTTAAAATGTTAGTTTTGTATTGATCGACAATATTGCTGGAAAGGATTTTTTCCACTGCAGAGAAGTGGAGTTTCTCTTTAAGGCAGCTTTAGCCTGTTGCTTGGTGCTCTAATGCAGAGCTTTTTAATTTCCTAGGGAAACTGAAGTCAGAACGGAATTGCAAGTGTGCTGAGAGCGAAAAAGCATCAGGGTTAACCCTGGTCTCTGTGGGCACTCTGATCCCTCGGAAAGAATATCTTTGTGTGTTTTGTCTAACTCTTAATCTTTGCTCTGTGGTGGAAACTTCACCCATAAGTAGTGAAGTTCTTTAACAGATTATTTTCCTTCACTAAATTAATTTATTTACAGACTTTTAAACACTCTAAATTCTTGAAAAGTCCCAAGTTCTGATGTTAGTTCCAGATAAACTGGTGACACCTGTGCTCATTTATCTAAACACTGATCCCTTTTAAGGGCTTGAATTTTCCTTTTTAATCTCCAGGCTCACATCAGTGTCTCCTTTCAAAGCCTCTCGTGTGTGCTCTGAAGTTGATCGCTGATACCATCTGAGGCCATGGCAGGCTGAAGCCTGGTGGGTTTTCTCTCTCTTTCCCAGAATGTGTCTGTAGTAGACAGAATTTCTGGTATAATCTTGTTATGTTTGTGTACTAAAAATATTGTGCTAATATTTTGTATTGTAACCAACACAAAGCCGTAATTTAAAAATAATGTTTCTTGGGTGGTCAATACAAAGCTGCCATGTAAATACTGGATTTTAGAAATGTGTAAAAGACTTCAAATTTCATAATATTTGTAAAATGACTGTGCTGTTTATTGAGCAGTGATACTGTGAGGCATAAAATGTACAGCTTGCTTTGGTTTTGCCTTGGGAGAGTGCTTGCAGATTAGAGTTGTGTATTTGTTCGTGGAGTTTTATGAGGCGAATGAGACCGTGGGCTTGGATTCTGCTGCTCCATGAGGAATTCCCTGCTCCAAACCCAGAGGGATAGAAATACAGCAATTTTGCATCCTTTGTGTGTGCGTTGGCCCTGCTTCTTGGACATGTAAGGGTCTTAACAGTCCCTAGAAATATTAGTGGTCAGAGATGACCTTAAGATCTTCACAAAATGGAAAGGGGACTCCGGCACTCTCTAAGAGAGAAATCTGATAGTTTTTCCTTACTTTGCAGTTGGATGCTCCTTTATGTTTGTCGGTGAAGTGACTGCATTGCTGTGGTAGGAAAAGAACAATTCCTTTCTCTGTTTTTTTTTCCACTGTGAATGCTGAGTTATGCTTCTTCCCTTCTGGGAATCAGCTGAGGGTGGACTTGAAGTGGAGACGCTGTGGAAGCCCACCTTTAGGGTTTCCCACGTCGGAGTCTTTTTGGAAGGAACTATATAGGTTTTAAAGTTAATGTAAAACAAAACCAAATCCTAAACCAGTTATGTCTTTTCAGAAAGGTGAATGGATAACTAATGGAGAGTGTATTTTATGTTGCAAAGGAATACTCTAACATAGGATGAATAAATAATTTCTAACAGGTATAAAGCTTTCAGATAGAGGGGAATTGCAGTATCCTGCTTAGGTGCAAAAGTAGATACTGCCCATTAAAATATGTGGCAGATAGGATAACAGAAGTGTTAAAAATTCTTAAAGCATTATACTGGGTTTGGGATTTCTTTGTTTTTCTGTTTGCTGGATGTTTTTTGTTTTGTTTTTTTTTTCTTTGTTTTGTTTTGGGAGTTGTAAAAACAAGCAGAGGGATCCCAAAACCTTAGTATGTAACTGGTCCCTAAATGGGCAGTAGCATGTGCCTTTTCTTAAAGGGAGATCTGTTTTGCATTTAGTCATCTATGTTTGTCTTCTGTGTGTTACAGAGAGATATCTTCAGAGGCCTTTTCCAGAGCTATGTAAGATCTGCATTTTTTTCCCTCCAGAACAGTACTGTTAAAGATAAGCAGCAAGCTGAATTCAGAATTCCTGTAATCTCCAATCTGAGTTGTGGAGTTAGCTTGTTTCATGCCAGAACTTGTTTAATTCTGAGATACGTCAGGAGTAGGATCCCATTAATCTTTCAGTTTCAACACTGATTAAATGTTTAATGGTTTGATTGATCATCCATGTAGTATGGCATGTTGCACAATGAGGGGGCTGGAAACTGCCATCAGAAATTTGGCTATGAGAAGGAGTTTTTTGGGAGCATTTCTTGTAACGGCTGAGTCTGCTGCAAAGTGGACCTGAGCTTAGCTGGCACTAAATGGGACTGTTGGAGCTCTGTAACAATCTGGTTTTCAGCTCTGTGCAAATAAGAATGGGCAACTCCTAAACAAGCGGCAAGAATATTGTCTGTCACAAACCTCTTGCACAAGTGTAAGGCTTTATCTTATCTGATAGGAATTAATTTAATGTTGTTTTTACTTAATCTCCCTAAAGCTTGTCTTTTGATTTGAGGGTTTTAACCTATTTTTGTGGTTTTTTTACTCATTGATTTGTGGATATCAGAGGTCCAGAACTCATGCCTGTCAAGTTACATCAGGCCTGACAGTTCATGTTAACTTGTGATTTGCCTTTGGCTGCCCTCTTTTCTGAGGGCTTTGCAAAGTCCCTGCTGGATTTTGACCTTTTTGCATATGTACTGGTTAAGGCCAAAGGAGTTGTGTGTGCTTTTGAGTTCCTCAGATAGGCTGTATAGGAACATTGTGCTGCACCTGTATAGAGAAATAAGAAAGACTGTGTATGTCCTCAGTGATTTGAAACTGAGATTTTGTTACATACCTGGTGCTTAAAATCAAATTACACTACTCCAACATATTTATTTACTCATTGAGTTGTACTCAAAATTAAGAACATTTAATGTTCTCTGAACTAATTTGGCTGACGAGAGTTCTTTCTCATTTTTTTCCCTTGATTAAGAGGTCACTGAAGTAAAAACACTTGCCCCAGATTATTTTGTTGTTGCATTGAAATGTAGCTAACACACTGGAAATACCTTTAAAATCTGTTTCTGAATCAGGTGTATGTTGTAATTTAGTTTATTTTCCCACAATCATTCCGTCTTGTGAAAACAGAAGTGCTGTATAATTGGACTTCAGGAGTCATCTGTTGGAGAATTCTGCATAGCTTATTCTTTAGATTTGACAAGATTGTTTTGATTTTTAAGAATGAACAATTTGAAGCTAGGATGTGTTTCCAATAGGCTGATAATGTTGGGAGGAAAGCGACCCAATTCCAGCCTCTTTGTCAAATTTATAGTTTCTACATGTTTTATCACTGGGGAGGAATAATATAAAGTTATTTTCTGGTTGCTGAAATGCTTGTCTTCTTTCTGTAAATTAGTTCAGCTTTTTACCAAATGACTTTGAATGGGCTTCCTCCTTCTCTCCCTTGTCCCCAAATAACCCTTCTGTGGAATTTGATACATTTTAACTTCATTTTTAATATCAAGGTTTGTAAGACATAATGCTCATTTCAGTGCTACAGTGACAGTACTGTTATATTTTAACTTACTGGTCATGCTTCCCTTGGCTGAGCACTTTGTGTTGGTAAGGAAAACCCTCGTGTTTGTGCCTGGCTGATCAAGCGTGCTTAACCAAAGTGAGCTGTAGCCTGAGCAAGCCAAGTTCTTCTCCTGTTTCTTAGGGATGTGCTGAGTGCTGATGCAAACTTTTGAGACTTCGGTTATGGCCTAACTTTTGGTAACACAATGAAGATATATTGGGTGCCCAGTGGCATGTTACGTACACTTAGAAGGTTGTAAATGTATTGGCTTTGCGTGGGGGGAAGTGTCTTGTAAGCGGGAAGATGTTTGCCAGAAGGAAGTGTTTGTCCGGGGAGCTCCCCTGCCACGGCAAGTTTGTGCAGATGTCTGACCTTTCTGCCTGCAAATGGTCAACCTTCCAGTGTTTGCTCTTCCCTCTGTTGAAGTTTTTCTTTTGGGTTGAAATAAAGCCAAGTGTTGATTTGGTCCTGGCTGTCTTTTTTGAGCAGTAGTGCGATGTTGGGGGTTGAAGAAAAATAAAGCATTTATTGCATTTTTGTCTGTAAGATTGCAGCTTGGATTACATCTGAAGCACCCGTCCCTCCTTGGCCTTCTCTTTTGTCCTTCAATTCTCTGGTTAAACTCACTATTGACAATGGATGAAGAGCTTTCTCCTTCTTTATTGGGGTAGCTTGACAAAATAGAGGAACAGAAGAATAAACTAAAATTTTACTATTTTCTAGTATGATAAAGTTGAAAACAAAAGAGGAATAAATTTTTAATAGGCAATGGAAGTGAAGGACCTTACATCCTTACGGATCTTATTGATAAGCAGAGAAGTATGCTAGCAGCTCGAGGGCTGGATATAGCATAATTCAACATACATATATTTTTTCAATGGATGCCAACTAGTGAAAATTGCTGTCAGACAACATCAGAAGTGGAGTGCTGAATGTACTAAGCAATACATAAAGCAGGGTCTTCTGTTTCTTCCTTTGTCCCAAAGCAATCTTTGGGATAGTTTTGGTTCAAGCATGACCCCACTGCACACAGACATTGTCCCATGGGCCAGCTACTTTTTATTTCTTGTGTTTAAACCACAAAGTGTGTGGTAAACTGGGCTTTTACCTTGGTTTCCTTCATATTTAGAGAAATGTACTGTGAATATTTTACTTCATAAAAAGCAGCCTGCAAATTAAGAGGTGTGTTGCCTCCCAAAACCTTTCCTGTTCCCTGAAAATATCCTCAAATGGGAAGTGTTTTGTAGAATTGTGTTTAAATCCTGTCTGGAAAATAATGATTTCTGTAAAACCCTACAAATGTGACTGCTTCCTGCCCCATCTCGAGTGGGAAAACTGAACAAACTTGAAGTCTTGTTGTTTATTGTGCTGTCTGAGATTGAATGAAAACTGTTAAGAGCAAGTCAAAGCCTACTAACTACAGTCAGAGATAATGACAAGTATTCATAGCTTGTTAAAATAATTTTCCTTTTGACAGGAGTTTTAGTATTTACTCTTTAATTCCTGTGGTTTTCCCATATGCAGTTTATCTGAGATGGCATTAATTATGACACTAGACAATAAACATCCTGAAGGCAATGAAGTGATTGTTTCTATTCCTTAAACCGATGCAGATGGAGACCTTCTCTACAACCATTAGCTGTGCTGTAAAGTTATCAATGCTTTGTTTTTCCTGCCACCAGTCGTCTTCAGTGAAGCACGATTTCTTCTCACATGTCCTACCAGGAAGTTAGCTGGTCCAGATTAAATGAGATCAGTTTTAGCAGCCTTCTGAGGGACTTGGGCTGAGACCACCACGCTTGCTCTGTTTTAGACTTCAAAATAAACTCCCAGAAGCGAAGTATCTTTCAACACACACAGCTCTTGCCATATGGATCAATAGCACTGGGCTTTTTGATTATTGAGTTAATCCAGAGGACCCAGTTCTGATTATTTTTCGCTTTCAAATGGCTGACCACTGTGTTTCTGTACTCAGGATTGCAAAGTGAGTACTAGCACACTTTCCTGTCACAGACTGTCCTTCATGCTTGAAGTAACATTTACTTCTGTAATCTTAGAATCCGGGGTTAGTACATCAAGGTTACATAAGGTGGGCGGATGCTCTTTAGTGACCTCTTTTCTTTTTATTCCTCAGTAGCAATTATGATGAGTACAGAGTGTTAGTATCCTACAGAAAAATAGAAAACTTGTTGCATGTCTTAAAATCTCCCATGAGTTACATATATATAATGAATGTTTTAATTAATCTTTTTGTAACAAGAGTCTTCCCTCTCGTTTTCATTCCTTCTTCTCGACAAACTTCTGTTGTTGTCAGATCCTATGTTTGTTTTTAGTGTTGCTTTTACCTGTGTATGAGAGAAGCCAGTTTGGAACCTTGTCATATAGATTGAGATTCATGCTTTTCAGGCCAGGTGCTTGAAATAGATCTTTTAAATAAAAGAAGCCCAGTTATTAACAGTGTGCTGAGTGCATGTTATTTCTGTGTATGACCAGCATGTTACCCCTCTTTGATTCAGGATTCTAATCTTGGAAAAGTATTCAACTTTGAAGCAGCTTGTTGTGTTTATGTTTTAATGATAATGAATGGCAAATGTATTTTTGTTCTGATTATAAAATGCATAAATGCTACAAAGGCTATGCTATTAAGTCATTTAAAGCTCTCTCTGTGATGAGGCTTTTGACTGTTTCTCTTACTTTTATCTAGATTTGATAATGAATCTCTGGGTTGTTTGGTGGAATCTGCTTAAAAGTTAATATGCCATAGGAGTAACGTATGTAAACTTTTGCCAATGATAATTTTTAGGTGAAGTCCAAGAAGCATAGACCTGCTTCTGCTGAATGGGACCAGGATGTCACCTTCTGTTCTTAGGCTGCTGTTTCTTTGTGTCAGGTGGCCAGTAATGTCTTGGGTAAGTGGTCTGCCCTCAAGATTGCAGCGTAAATAACTCCATTAAGACAAAAGGAGGAATAGAATTACAGCATCTTCCGTCTATTCACAGTAACATAATTTGGCTGTTGCAGTTCTTTCTTAATGTACAGTCAGCTAGGAAGGTCTACTAATGCCCTCTGCAGCCTGGGAATTTTATATCCTGTCCTTTCTCATGATAGATTAATGGAAATGGGCTTTCCAAGAGCTGTGAAACAGATGTCAGAAATGCAGCTAGGAACAGTGACAAGCTCTGCCTTCTGTGTTTCATGTTGTCGTTGGATCCCAGCATGGTTTCAAATGAGAATGAAAGAAACCACGTCAATATAACAATTCCTTTTGTTTGTGGTGGGTGTTTATTGTATGTGTTGCCTTCAGAATATTTTTGATACATTCAGAAATGTGTCTGTTAGAACAGCAGGAGAAGGCTGGTTTGGGTGCATCGCTGCAGTGCGCTGCAGATCTCTTGCCTTGCAATTGCTAACACACATGGTAGTGTATAAGAAAGCAAAACATTGCCTGCAATTCTGCAGACTTCCTTTCTTCTTGACTCTGGAAGTAAAAAAAGTTTCGGGAACTTTCTAAAAATAAATTAGTTCTACATTAACTTACTTTTCAATTTTTATTAAAAGTTGTCATATACAAAAAACTGAAGATAGAGCTCAGATCTTAAGGGTTTTATTAGTCCAGGAGCTTGCAGTTTGGAAAACATTTTTCCTTACGTTTAAAAAGTACAGTCTAAGTTTGTTTTACTGTTAGAGCATACTTTTTCCTTATGTCCTCTCCGTCTAGTCTGTTCTTTATATATTATTCTGAAGCAAATGTTTTTAGGGCTTGGGGAAGAGGAAAATGACTCTGAAATAAAAACAGCCTTAAAAAGTATTCATAAAATCTGTTCTGTTGTGAATAGCTTGAATTTGTGCAGTGTCATTGATTTGTGGAACACTTGCACATACACTACAGTTGTGGGCTAAATCACTGAAAGTGATTTTTATGCTTAGATTCAATATTTGGTGTCTTGTTTCTCTTAATAGTTTTAGACTGAGTAGTGAGTTGTTACACTAAAGTACATCTAAATATCCTGCAATTGCTCAGTTGCTTTATAATTATGTTCCATCTAAAAGCAGCTCCATTATAATTTCATTTCTTGGCATTACTCTGTTCTTATTCACATTTTAAAATTTATTTTTAATTAAGATGCAAGATTTTACGAGCCTGTACAGTTTGAGTGGAACTTTTGCCACTTGTGTCAGTCTGAGCAGGGACAGGCTTTAAAGTAGTGTTATGTTTGATAGAGATTAGATTGATGTTAATTTACCATGAAGAAAAAAAATGCTGCAGAATTTATCACCCATGCTAACTCTCTGTAGCCTCTAACTGAATCAGATCCATGCTACTACTGGATTTGCAAAGTTTTTTGGAGATCCTACAGATAAACATTGGATTATTAAACAGGTTGTTACTTGTGTCATGGAGGTCAGTGGCTGTGGTCCTGTATCAGAACTAAGGGATGTGCCCTGTTTCTCCAAATAAAACATCAGTTTTAATTTAAATTATAAAGGAATGTTTATATCAGTTACTTGAAATATTTTTTTCAATTGGTTTTTAAATTGCTGCCTTAAGAAATAAGGTTTTGAACCCATGTGGCACTGTGAAATACGTCAGTGCCAAATCTTAGCTTCAGATACATCATGAATAAGTCAGTGGCTTTGAATCTTGAAGCCTGGATATAGAACCCACCCCTGCTTTGTTTTTCCTATCAGGGATTTGACACAGAGATGACACGCTGAAAGTTATTTAATGAGTCACTGTTGCTATGGAAATGGCTCAGGTACTTTGAGGTGCTTTTTCCTCAGTCATCTCATACCACATGGCAGGCTCTGGTGTTTTGAGGCAGTGAAGGAAATCCCTCCATCAGCTGAGAGGTCAGAAATACCTATGTTGTCCCCCAAGTTCTCCTATGTGCAGTTACAATTACAATATAGAAAAATGCTTCTAAGTTCACATTATTTGATGGAGAAAGATTTTATGGAAACACCATGTTCAGGTGAATTTGGAGCAAGAATCTTGCTCAGATAAAATGATTTATTTTAGTATTATGCAAATCCAACTGTGTATCCTCATATGTTCCCTTCTTTCTCTGTTATAGCAAAATGAAACTGGAGAAAGTGTTGACTCTTAAAATATGTTCAGAGACATTCAACTTTAATTTGAACACTTAGGAAAATCACCACATCAATAAATAAATTGCTTTCAGAGGTTAATTATTCTCACAGTTAAATGTAAGTTTTATCTAAATGCATGTATCATTGCTTGCAGCTATTCGGTTTTACTATGGCTTTAATAATACATTATATTACACTTACTGTGTATGTATGTGCCTCTGCAATTTGCACTTAATTATTTTTTTTTCTTAAGAATTTAGTGCTCATCAAAATACTGCTGTCAGTGGTTCTTAGGCACTGTGCTTTCTCACATGCCAACTCTGACTGGTAAATTTAATCTTACTAGAGCGGTAAATTATATTTTTATTTCCTAGTTTTTGATTCCATTAAGCAATCAGTAATCAGTTTGAAACGTACTTGGTAATCTTCCCCATCCAGTCCATTTATTCAGCTGCCGGTTTTCCTCACTCTTCCAGAAGGAGCTGACTGTCTTCTACCCTTTTTTCTCTCTCCTGTTTGTGCACTGCTCTGGTGATGATAGAGGGGGAGTTGTCGTGTCATAGCCTCTGGGACATAATTTAGCCATAATAAGGCTTGTCTGTACTACAGCTCGTGGCAGCCTGTGCTTCGTGTTGGTGCATTATGTCTGCCAGGTATGCCATGAACCAGCAAAACCTGTGAGAGCCCTGACAGCAAGAAACCAGTCCAATTTATTACTTTCTAGGTTTTAAAGTGAGTGGAGCTGAAGACCATTTTCTAGAAGAATGCTTGTAAATGGCTTTGGAGGAATCGCCGAGACAAAGTCGGTGCGTGGTGCAGTTGGGAGCAGGTGGAGGGAGGGAGCAGTGGTGAACTCCTGTCTGCCAGAACGTGCCTGGTGGTGGGCGTTATGGGCACCCACACCTCGCTTCACATCTGGTGAGCCTTCAGCTCTGGGGTTCTGGGCAACAGCTGTGGGGCAGCAGGACTGCGGGCACAGCCGGGCAGCGAAGAGCTGCGGCTCTCTGTGCCTTGGGGAGCTGTTGGCTCAGTTCGAGCAGTAAACACCATTCCACATGCCTTGGTAAGGCAAGCTGCTGAAGATGAGACAGGGTCGGTCGTATCTCTCAAGAGCGCCTGGAGCCACCCACGATCGCTCTCGTTTGTTCTGGTTTTGGCAGTCAGGGGGTTGGGGCGTGTGAGGATGCTGCCCCGCGCCTTTCGCCGGCTGTCTCGTGCGTGCGGTGCTGCGCGGTCCTGGCAGGGCAATCCGGGGGCAGCCAGCTCTTCCTCTGGTGCTGGGCATCCACACAGCTGGGGAAATACAGACGTTTGGAGCTGTTTTCTGGCAAACTGCCCAGCAGGGAAGTTTGGTATGATAACAGTGTTTCTGCCTTGTTCTGGAGAGAGGGTGTTTTTTTAACTTCACTTCTGATCAGGTGGGAATTACTGCACAATTAAATTCACCAATATTGAGATTACACAGCTTTTAAAAAAAGGAATGAAAACATTGAAGACATATGCAATGCTAGTTTGACCTTATTTTCTCAGGTGTAGTTTTTTTCCCTCGTTATTTGTTTGAGATGCCTTCTTTTTTTTTTCTCCCCTAACAGATTTTGGTATATGAAGACTATGCAGCACAGACCAGCACAGATCTTCTTGCTTTTCCTAACCCTGTGCAAGCTTGTATTGAGCTTTGATAGAGCTTTGGGATTAATTAGTTTTCTTCGAGAAAAAATAAGCTATGCTTATTACACTAGGTTTGAATTTTGCATGGAGGTTTCATTTTAATAAGGTGGCTGAGGTGTAGGAGGAAAACATCTCTGACGTCTGTCCCAGCTACATTTTCTGTAAATACAGCTTTTTGCAAGGCTAAGCTGTAGATCAAGGCAATATGCAAGTTGCATCTGCTATAAGAGCTATAGCTTTTTCATTTAAAAAAAGAATTTAAACAAAATCTATGTTCTTGAAAGTTAAAGCTAACTTCTCCATTCTGAACATGCTTTTATTTTTCTGTTTGATATTTTTAGAATGCCTTTGGTTGTATATTGATTTTTGCTCTGGAAGATGATGGTACATAAATGAATGGTACCTCACTGTTCTGTCATCTCTCTCATATGATGCTGGTTTGTGGCCCATGGTGACGGTGTTTTTAAGATGTGCATTAACTGCAAGTGGCATTTGGTCATTGTGGTTTCTGTTACTTTCCTTGCAAACATCACCTGAGCTGGGGGTGGTTTCCTAGGATTTCTCGGTGTTGTCGCTTGTTGCACTGCAGGTGAGAACACCACCCTTCTCACACGGAATTTCTGTCCCGCTGCACTGAGTATGCCTGACACTAAGGTAGTACCTAAGTTCTGAAAAATCATAGAATGTGCTGAGTTGAAAGAGACCCTCTAGGATTATTGAGCCCAACTCCTGTCCCTGTGCAGGACACCCCAGGAGTCACACCATGTGCCTGAGAGCATCATCCAAATGCTTCTTGAACTCAGTCAGGCTTGGTGCTGTGACCACTGGCCTGGGGAGCCTGTGCCAGTGCTCAATCACGCTCTGGGTGAAAAACTTTTTCCTGATATCTAACCTAAACCTCCCCTGATGTCTCTGTTTTCTTCTGAGAGTGGTAAGCCCTAAGGCATAGTGTTCTAGCAGCAGTTGCCTTTCAGGTAAAGAGAGGTAAAATGGACAGTGATTCCCAGGAAGGACAAAAGCTGTCGTAAATTGCATTAAGACCCAAACAAATGCTTCTAACTGTTCTTGGAAATTAAAATAAACAAATAACTAAAAACCCCTCATTATTTACCATATGGCATTGTTTTAGGTCTTGCTGGGAGGTCTTGCCTGTTACTTCAAGACTGTATAACCTCTCACTTCAGAAGCTTGTTCATATTAATAGCTGGCCAAGGGAACGATGGACCTTTATCTTCTTTGGGATGTATACACTTTAGATTTTAGCTTTGATGGGATTCACAGCAAAAATTCAAAGTAGTTTTCCCTCTCATCTTTGTTGCTTGAAGTCGGGGAACTCTTCAGCTGGGTAAGCAATGGTTGATTTCTCTCTTTTCTTTCTTTTCTTTTTCTTTTTTTTTTTTTTTTTTTCATTTTCCTATCCTCTGTAATAAACTGTGGATGTATTTTAAGTCAGGGTCTGAGATTTCAAAATATTTTTTTCTTTTTTGGTGTTTTTTTTATTTTGTTTTTTTGGGCTTTTTTGTTTTGTTTTTACATGAGATGGCTTATGTGGAGACTTGACGTAAGAGGTGGTTGACAGTCTCTGGTGGTTGAAGTTTATCTAAAAGGATGAGAGATCAAAATGCCTTTTAGAACTATTACCTGCTGATTGTCTACTTTGCATGGTTTTGGATTATATATATGACACACAGCCTGATCCTAACATTTTTCACAAGAACTGCTAATAAAAAGGGTTTTGGTGTTGGTTCCCCTCTGGTTCTCAGACTTCTCCTCCGGTTCAGGATGTTAAATCTTTCAGGCACTGGTATGCTTATCATCTTCCTTGGGAGATGCTTGTGGTAGTTTTGAAGCATAATTAGTGAAATATTTTTTTAAAGATTCCCCTCAACATATTCTCTCGAGCTTTCCCTCTACTCACATCTTCTATAGCTTAAATAGTGTTAAGAGTTGCCCTCAAGATTTTTTTGGGCACATTACTGCATAACTATATGCCTTTAATGGTGTGGGAAGTATTGGGGGATTTGTTTTCAAAGTCTAACAAGACAGTGCACTAATTGTTGCATTTTTTGCTTTTAGATTGATTGGTCCTGTGCACTACGGACAAGGTGACTGGGGGTGTGTGGGGGAGGTGGTTTATGTGTGTGTGTCATTTAGGTGACATTTAGTATCATTTCTTTTTTGTTCAGGGTAGAAGTCTTTGCTTCCATAACACGGATGCACATCAAAGCAGCATTCTCATTAGAAATGCACTTATTGTATTTTTGATTCACTGCAGATTTTCTTGTTGTTGGATTTTTTTAAAATAAATTATTTAGCAGTGTAGATATATAATACATTTCTACATTACAAGGTTGATACATCTGCCACTCTTGTTGAATAATTCACTCAGTAAGTTTAACTTTTTTATTTAGTTTATACAGTTCATTTGGTAGAAATACTTGCACAGTAAGATACTTTCTAAATTATTAAACTTGCAGAAAATAAATCCAAGGGAATGTTAGATGGACTCTTAATTATATGGGGAAAATATTTCTTACAGTTCCTCCCCTACTATCACACCTGCTGTTATTATTGTAGTTTATCAATGTCTGTAATGCAGTTTCACGATTCAAATTGTTATGGCACTTTATGTCAGTAGAGATCTCTTCACCTCAGTCACTGCCAGCTTCTCCAAGCCTTTCCCCAGGTGAAACATACTAGCCATTGCGTGGATGCCAATGATGAAGCAGTTTAAACATTTGAGTGGATGTATCATGGGCTTCCAAGGTTGCGTAACTGGAATTTTTAGCCCAATGCTAAATCTGTGCTTCTGTCTGTGTCCTGCAGCAAATTATATTATATTTCTCATTGCTCACCAGCTTAGACCTAGATTAATGCAGAAGCTTGTGTAGGTGGAAACCTGATTTTGAAAATGAATTAAGTGGGTTTGTCCACTACAAAATTAGACCAATTAAACAATGTATTACTTGCTTATGTCTTGGGACTAAAACCTGTTTTTACTTCCCTAGCAAGCTTCGTGCTTCTTTCTTCTCCAAGCCCGGATTATTTGAGCTCCTAGTGTGTACAGCATTAATGTGTCTGCTTTTTTTATCTTATGGCTTGAGAAACTATTTGCCAGCACCGAAATATGGGCTTGTGGTTGAATCGATTTCTTTTCGCAAAGGTCTCACTTAGCATGTTGTGTTTCCTACTGCCTTAGGGTTGATGCTATTTATAGTTAGTGATGGAACAGAGAGACAGAGATCACAGTTAGTGGAAATCTTTCTGATGTAATAGTACACAACAGCATTGTTATATCCATCCTGTCGTGGTGCCCCGTCTGTTCTGTAAACGAGCCACAGACTTTTATAGCGGTGTTGTGTCAGATCTTGGCATCTGCTAATCAGACCTCAATCTGAGAATATAGTCATTGTATTTGTCTTAGGCCTCCAAGAATATTAAGTCACCTAACTATTCCTAAAAAAAGAGATTTTATCTGTTTTAGCTGGATTACACAAAATCTTGAATGCTGAGGAAGCTCTTTTTCTGTTAAAATACTGAGTTGTGGAGAAAAAGCAACCTGAGGCAGCCAAATACACCAGCATCCCATCTCATAGACCAGGATTCTTCTACAAAACATTCACCGTTCCTCTTTAAATTTCCATATGCCTTTAATGAAATCTTGAAATCGTCTTTAAAACTGGTGAGGCTTTGTGGCTTCCTATGCTTCAGAATAAAGTGCAGGTAAGTATATAAACATTGTATTTGTTTGGTAAGACAAACCTTGGTTATGTATGCTACAATCCAATTATTTTCCCATTCTGTAAGAGTTGTTCAGGTAACTAATCTTCCTTTGCTTCTCCCTCCTCAAAATGAATCTAGTGGTGGGTGGAATGGGCTCTGTAAGGGGCTGCCCGTGTGTCCTGGGACTTACTTGAACCCACTTTTCTCATTGAGTAGTTACTATTATTACTGTTTTAATGAACAAACAAAAATTGAAGTATTGGAACATGTACTTACTTGGTAATTTGCTACTCTAAAGAAAATTGACTGAATAGAAAGATATATTAAATCATTGATATTCAGAAATAATAATTTACAATGGGAACAATTTAAATAATTAATCCCCCCTTTTTTTTCTCCTTATTATACCTTTTTTTGGACAGTTTAAAGTTGTTTGTTTGTTTGTATTTATGCTCTAATTTTGTTTCTAGTTATTTTCATTATCAGTTTCTCCCTGACCACATCACTTTGTGAAGTTCTGCTTTTCCTAAAGCAAGTGTGATTTTTACTTGACATCCATAAATAAATATTTTGTACATTAATTATGGGCCTTATGAGTTCCGTTGGCTTTTGTGTATTCATGGTAGTTCATTAGCAGTATTGATGATTAGATTCAACACATTGCCGAGGGACAAAGTGGGCCTGGGGAGTCCTGAACTTACCTGAACTTGCATAATTTTTCATGTTAACTGCTGTTTTCTGTGCTTTAATGAAAGTATTTATCGGTGAAGTCTTGTTGCATAACATGCATGGAAAAAGAAGAAGGTGTGAGGACTCAGTGAGCTTCCTGAATGTTTACTTCTGTCCTTCAGTTTTCAAAAATCGTTGTTAATGGTCAGTGAAATGGTGTTGTGTGTCCCTGTGAACCCACGTGTACGTAATGCCTCGTGTTAGAGCCAGCCTGTGCTGGCATGAACTGCTTTATTCAGCCGCCCTTGGCAGCAGGGTGGGAAGGGGGGTTGTGTGTTCTTCAGGAATGGGGTTTGGGTTTTTGGGTGTGGGATTTTTTTTGGTCTCAAGCTCCTCTCTGGAGAGAGGTGTGCCTGTTGTGGGTTTCCAACAACTGTTTCCTGTAAATACTTGAAAAGTTGTGCGTAACCAGTTTTCTTTTTATAGCTGCTCTTCATTCTTTGACTGTGACAAAAACCTGCCAATCTGTTTGTCTGACTTGTCCCCGTATCTTCTGAGTCGTCTTGAAAAAGTAATGAAGTGGTATCAATAGAATTGGATAGTCTGTGCCTTGGAGTTATGGATTTGGGGTGCTAGAGATGATATATGCATACCCCTTTCAGTGTGGCTTCCTTGTAGGAGACATGTCCCTTTGTTTTGGTAAATGTCCTCCTGGACAGGCTGTGCCTGGGCACTGCTGCAGAAGGCACTCTGCTTCAGGGGGAAGCTACGCTGTTTGATAACTAACTGTGCTGATAGAACGAGCACACAAAACACTCAGGTTCCCTTTTTTCACGCCAGATTTTTTTTTAAAACACCTACAGTGCTTTTGCCATTGTTGTTCTGAAGTCTTAGAATGTATTTATCTTTGTTTCCACCAGCAGAAGACCACAGATGGAAGTGTTCCTTCAGGGAAGCACAAAGCCTCCATCAGTCTCCAATTGCCTGTCTGTGCTCACATCTCCCAGCAGTTTCAGAAGGGGTGTCCATGATCTGAACCTTGTTTTTTTCTCCTGACTGCTTTCCCCTTATATCTGTATGTGTGGACTGTTCTTTCTGTCTCACGTTGTCCGTTTTTTCCAGCAATGCTCACGGCTCTGTGGAGTGGTGCTCAGCAGAGCTGGCTGGAGAGAGCCGTGGGGGTGTTGGCTCCCTGCAGCTGATTGCCATAAACACTTTTTGAAATGTTTGCTTTCTGTTGCTTCCCTTGTGCGTTTTTTCATTATTAGAATGTCAATAGGAAACAGTTCCTGTCCTCTCCTGACGAAACTGATATTTCTGGAAGCTGTATGTGTTTTTCCTAAATCAGGTTTTAGTAGTAAAAGATTTAAATTCTCTTATACCATGCTGCTCAACAAAATTTTCTGTGCTGCCTTTCTCTGATCTTCCTTAGGTTTCCCACTGCTGCCATTTGCTTTTTGGTTTGGTAGTATACTCCATTTTAGTAAGAAAGTGATCTCTCCTACCAGTAGCCCCAGATGTTTTCATCTATGTTTCTTTCCTTGAGAAAGGGATCTTTAATTTGCATGAAGATTATTCCTAAAATAAGCACCACATTTCTGCGGATGAATATGTTTAATTCCTTACTATCAGTAGTAATTCTGAAATGGCATGTTACACTGTTGTTCTTCTGTTTCATTAAGTTTTATGATTTCAGTTGTGCAACACACAATATTTTACTTTAAAAACCTATCAAGAGAATGTTGTGTTTCACTTGTCTTATTCTTACGTTCAGAGATGCTTTTCTTCTTACTCTGAGTCTTTTAAGTAGAGGGAAATTGCCTTAAATATATATCTCTGATAAAGACCTTGTGCCTGTTTGCTTTACTCAGTCTGTAGCGTCCTATGGAATGGGCTATGGTGCTTGTCAGGTGGCAGAGACCTGTGATACTTAAAATGAAATGTATTTTTTTGAAATTTGTTTCTGCGCATAGGAAGGCAAATGATAGGACTAGAACAAGAGGAATTGCTGGTAGGGTAATGTGTCTTTTTCCTCAGTTGGCTTCATCAAAGCAAGGGCTTGGCCTAGGAATTTGTGCCTGCTGTATGAAGTGCATGTTATATGTACCTCAGGTCTGGTTGGATTTTTGCCTTCTATTTGGTCAGTATAGATCTAACCAAAGGCAATGCATCCTGCTGAAGTACTGCAGAGGGACAAACCAGGTCTACTTAGTTTTAAAATTGTGGTCTCCCCTTATTGCATCTGGTATGAACTGTTTCCTTTCTGTCTTTTCAAGTCAGTGTCTAATTTGTGTAGAAGTATATTCCATTTTCAGCTGGAAAACTTTCAAACTCCATTTTGACATCGTGAAACAACTGAGCTAATTAAACGTGTTTTCTTTCAACTTTAGAGGCACTCTTAGCTCATTAGGGATATTTTTCAGTGGTTTACCATAGTGATTTGTTTTGCTCTCCTACTCTCTTTAAGCAGCCAATGTCCAAATAATAAATTTGCCATTTCAAGTACAAGTGAAGCTCGGTATAAGGACGAAGTTAAAGGTGTATACTAAATGAGATAAAACCACTTTTTGTTTGTTTAATGCAGCAGTAGAAATGATTTTACAAAAATACTTCAAGGAGGACTTGACTGAACTGCAGTACACTCAAAGCTTGAGTCACCGAAGATGAGCTCTCTGAAGCAGTAAACAGTTTGTGTTTTTCAGTACTTGGTGAACACTCAGAGCAGGCAGCCTGGTTTTTGTAAGGAAAGCTAAAGATAAAAGCGATTGGTGATGTGCAAAGTAGGAGCAGAAGATGGATAGAATTAAGTCAGAGCAGTACAAACCCAAAAATATTAATAGAAACTTTTTTTTTTCATATGGTCTGCAAAATGCCTACTTTCAAGGCTTCTGCATTTCTAGTCCAGGACTGTGTTTGTCATAACTGCTGTCTTGAAGTGTTCTGTGAGATGTTGTTTCACCTCTGTTTATGGGACACAGCTGTCACTGAAGTGTTTCATCACCCTCAGCAGAGAGGGAACATTATTTAATCTTAGCATGTTGAACTGCTGCTCTGGAAAGTGAAAAGTTCAATTGAAATGGCTGAAAAATGTATTTGATGCTGCAAAATGGTATTCTGTGTCAGGTGGAAATCCTTGCAGAATTAGGTAACCTTTGGATCAATTTATTAAAATGTTGTTGAGCACTGTTCAAGCCAAACAGTGACCTAGCTTATTGCAGTAGTGGATACTAGCTTACAGCATTATATTTTCATTTTGTTAAGGTAGGCTATTGCGTTTGTCTAGTATTTGCTCTCCTGTTCTCACCTTCATCTAACCTGTGAAGGGTTTTCCTTGCTTTTTTCCCCCTTCACCCTCTTTTTGCACAAGTTTCCAGCTGTGGCTGTGCATCCCTGAGTGCCCACCTGCAGCATGCGGGGCAGTGGTGTGGTGTTTCTGGGGGGTTCTTGCTCGTCCTTCTTGGTTTGTGTATGGGCTGTGTTTGTAATCCACTTGGCAAACTGAGCTAAGTACCGATTTCTGGTTTATAAACCTTGCTGAAACAGGCATGGTTTTCCTTTTCTAAACAAAAATTGGTTTTGATTTCACTGTGTGGGCCCGAGGATGTCCTCCTGCAGTTGGCAGTAAGAGATGCTGGTGCCCAGATGCTGATGGGAGGGTCTCCTGCACCCGGTGCTGTTGAAGGGAGCAGTTAGAACCCGATTGCTAGGCACAAGGAGAAGGACTGGGACGTTTCCTTTCTTCCATTTGTCCACAGTAACCTGTTAATGTATTTAATTTGTCTGCCAACAAGCTCTTACACAGTGGTATTTCTGGTTTTCTTTATTTCCTGAGCTGTGTGTGTTCTAGATAAACTTGGGGTTTGGTCCAGATTTACAGTGCCTTGAGCTTCTGTGGGATATCTGGGTCAGAGGTTTCCAGCTAGTGTTTTCTTCTTACAGTTTTCCACCAGAGAAGCTGCTCAGGTGAGGTCTAGTGGTGTAGACTGGTTTACGAAGGCATCGTGTGTGCGGGCATGTTGTTTGTGTGCCTATCGAGGGCGGTTACATAAAATCCCCCTTAAGGAGCAGGCATGGCTTCTGATGTAGTCTTTTTCAGCCCACGAGGAAGAATGTAGAATAAAGACTCATTTTAGACTTCTGGATATACATTATGAAGTACATAAATATGCCTTCAGCAAAAAAAAAAAGAAGTCTGAGCTGTCAACTCCTTGTCACAGTCTCAGGGTCACTTTGGGCTTGCTCTAAGTTGTTTCCCACTGGCCCACAATGGATTCCATCTCTCTCCGCAGGAGAATACCTGTGGGACAGCACTGTCACTCACTCCCCACCCCTGTTGGTGACCTGGTGACAGTTCAGAGTAGCCGCTCTGTGATAGGAATATTCAATCTGTCCAAAACTGGCCTGAGATGGAGGGATAATTTCATGGCTGCTTCTGTGATCCTTTCCGTAGAAATACTTTGTTCTTGTAGTTCCCTGTGCCACTCTGTTTTAACCCTTTGGCTGAGCAAACAGGCTCCTTTTCGGTGGCACAGCAATGGTCCTGCTAGCGTTTTAATCCTCCAGCTTCATCTAAGCTGCTGACCAGTCACTACAGAATTAATAATTAGGATTGAATCTGAATGAAAGCCAAATCTTTATTTCCTTCATAATTGGGTAAGGAAATAAAATAAAATAATTAAAAAAGCTTTTATTTTTAGAGGAAAATCCGTAAAGGCTAGATTTTTTTGTGTGTGGGGAGGGTGTTGTTTGTTTTCTTTACAGCCAAAGTTTTGTCCTACTTTGTGCAAAAATGCAATTGACATTTGTGTGCTTGTGCATATTTTTTGTAACTTACTATGTTGAAACCACTGGCAGGTAGATCTCCAGTTTTTATGCCTGTATTGCACACCATGATGCGAAACTTCCCTATCCCTTGGGATGAGAGATCCCTTACATAAGAGATTCATGGGAGAAAAATGGTTTAGAACAGTAATTCCTCTTACAGGTCTGAAGCTTACCTCTTTTAATACAGCATAGAACATTGTTTTATCAGTGCTTCTGTATACAGAAAGCCATTATTATATTGTATTGAGTTCAAATTTATAACTGTCTCTTAAAAATAAATTGTGGAAAATATCCTTGCAACAGATCATCAGGCCTAAATTCATCCCACCTAATGAGGTGGCACAGTGCCTCTGTCATCACTAGCATTTTTAATATTTTAATGTATATCTATCCTGTTCAAAGAACATTTCTCATCTCCCTTTATAATGGTAAGCAAAAATTTCAGGCTGCAGAACCTTTGCCAGTTTTAACCAGTAACGAAGAATTATGTGGCATCTATATATATTTCATAAAAATTTAACTACTGATTTAATAACAAATGCTGCTTTACAGAGATGTGTACCTTTTCTAATAAGGGTATTTTGACCCATTTTAGTCGTTTGGAGAAATGTCAGTGTAGTCTTAAACAGAAAATAGAATTTGAAGTATATATTTCAGTACTGCAGTGGTTATTTCATCAGGGATACTGGGGTCTGTCCCCAACAGAGCTTTAAACCTCACTAAGATGTTTGTTCTTTCGTCTTTACAGTGAGGTTTAATGAGCTGCTGTAAATATATTTTTTTTCACTAGCAACCACATTAAAGAGTAGTTGTGAGTTCATAGGTGGGGTGTATGATGCTTATTTCCCTTGTGGTGAGTATGGGTGATGCACGTGTTAATATGCAGAAATGGCAAAAGACTCATCCCCAGGACTCATGTTTCTTAATTTGTTTTTCAGATTGAAGGTTTTGACACAATAATATACAGCTGAAATATTCTGCCTAAGCGTAAGTTTTAATTCTGCATATGTTTTGTGGCACAGAACAGAAGAATGTTTGTGGAACTTTGCAATAAACCCAGGCCTGTCGTAATTCAGGACCGAGTGTTACTTGCCCTTCAATTAGTTTAGAATCCTTGTAGGTGTAACCCTCTGTACTATTTTCTTTCCCAGAGCAATTAGTTGTTGAGTACATGCCTTTCAAATGTGCCCCTGATGAGTTCACAGGCTGTCTGCTGCGGGCACGGGATTCTGTCTTGTTTGTACCAATCGTTTGTGCGCAAAGCAGAGAAGAAATCGGTTAACGTGATGTGGGATTTGCAGGATTTTTCTACGCCTGCATTTATGTGGCAATTTATTTTTTTCCCACCTTCTGTTCAGTGTGTTCCAGCACTGCAAAAGAAAGTCTTTGGAGACTTAAATAGAACAAAGCTGCTTTGTCAGAAGATCCTACAGTGATAGATGTCTTAGAAATGTGGATAGGTACTCTGCAAAAGTACCTATCACTCAAAAACCATCTAGTTCTGCTCATTCACTGGTGTATAAATACCCTTAATTTAGCCTGATGTTTAGGCTTGAATCTCGAGTATAGAACACTGGGAAATACTATTGCTTCAGCTTGGCGCTAACAAAACTGGGAGGGTTCTGTTAAGATGACAAAATAGCAGCGAGTTGAAAACTGACAAAGTTTTGGACAGGAAAAAAGATCTAGTGCTTTGCTGTTCAACATCACTTGTAACTTGAGTGATGCCTGTGGAGGTGAAAACCTACATCTGCCTACTCTTTTATGTATTTCTTCTCCTTAGTCTGCCTCTTTCACTTTCCTCTGCAGTTTTTCATGCTGGTATCTGCAAGATGAAAGTCTTGGTGTAAGTGGGCAGTGTATCAGATGGTGGTTAGCAGCTCCCATCCATAGGCTCGGATATGTAGGGAGGGGAAAAACACCTGAAATGTTTCCTCAACCGTCTGTGTGAAGTTCTTAGGAAGACAAGAGACAGATTATAACCTGATAATATGAATTTTATTGTCGTTTTGATGCCTGCCTCCAATTGTGTGAGATGTATTAAAAATATAAAGTGTATATGCATATTGTTAATCAGGTATGCAGCGTATGATTGTGTTTTGTAAATGAATCATCCTCGTGTCTCTTTCTTTCTCATATATATACATTTATTTTTTTAAAATGTACTCATGCCCTTTTGTTTGCGTTATGGTGCAGAACACGTGAAAGGGATGCACGTGTTTGGTGGGTGCATTCTCCTGACTTAGCAGGTATCCATGGCAAGAGCGCAGACAGTGTGGGGAGACTGGGAGGAGGCAAGGATAAGCCAGTTCTGCTTGGAAGAAAATCAAAGATGCTGCCAGCTGTTTAGGAGGAATCAAACCATTTGAAGGGCAGTGAGAATGGTAAGATTGGGGAAGCTGCAGACCATGTTTGAGAGAGAATCCTGTGCTGAGAAAGGCTGGAGAACAAATCCCGTTCCCAGCCCCACAGTATTTCAGTTTTAAACACACTTTTAAAAGTTTACTTGCTGTCTTTTTGCTGTTCCACAAACACGCAAAAATAATGTAGTGGTTTAATTGCATGCTAAGGGATTTTTTGGTGTTGGTTTGTTGGGTTTTTTTAAAGTAATTTTTCTCCAAATTGAGTCAATTTATGTTTTGTATCTCCCTGTTGAAATGTGCACAGAATAACACAAAAGCATTGGATTCATCTCTTGTCAAGAGTGCAGGGAGGCTGCAGTGATTAGCCCATAATTTAGGCTTTCTCTAGCAAGATGGGTTGAGTGTTAGCCTAGCAAGAGGATTTTGTTCTTTTTTTTGAAAATTAGTGGTATTTGAGTGCAATTTAGTATTGGTGTGTTCTCTGTTCTCGTGCTTCTTACTCTTCTCATGCAAACCCCTTTAATCTTCCATTTTTTTAGGCCACAAGCCTCCTTTAAGCTGCTTTATGCTTTAGCCCACTTCCCCTACGTAACAATTTTCTATTTTAGCAACTGCTTTTCTTGTATAATAAATAATGTAACTTTGAAAAAAAAGTATCTGGAGGGGAAAAAAATGAACTCTGTAAATACAGAGCAGGAAATCTAAATTCAGGAAAGGAGAAGATGTATGAATGGATAATGCTGTATGTTACTGTAACAGTAGAGTTTGTTGTGAAAGGACCTAGAACATCTGGAAAGCAAAGGAAAATTAGCACCAGGAGCAGGTCAAGGGAAGTAGACACAGGGTGGTGTGGCTTCCCAGTTGATGATACCAAAGTATTTTATGGTTGTTACTAGCAGTAAGGCCACTGGCACAGAGGAAAAACAGATGCCATTAGTTAAGTTCTTCCCTGTCTTTGCTTCTCATTGCTGAGACAGATTGCCTTTATGTCCTTGTTCCTACAGGATATGAGAATAAACATGGAATTGCTGTTCAGAATGAACATTTGTATTTAGCCTAATGCAATTTACCTCAATTTTTTAAATTTGATCTGAACGTAATTTAGCCTTCATCATAAAATTATTAGTGCCAAGGGACATCATTTAAATATTGTGAGGAGCACTTAGGATCGTTTTAATCAAGGATGGGTAAGTCCCATTAAACAATTGAGCTAATCTTCCTGCCAAGACAGAGCATAGCCTACCTGCTATATGCAGATGTATATAGGATGTTTCATGAGCAGCAAGTCTAATGAGGTCTCTTTTTTTATTTTTTTTTTTTAATTTTTTTCTTAATAGATGCTTGATGCTTGTACCCTGTGCTGCTCTGGCCCGTCTTCCTTCCATGCTCCTATCTCACTGACAGGACATAAGGGCTGTCCCTAGTCTGGAGATGGCAGGGTGCTGGCCTGCCACTGCCCCTTGGAGTGAGCCCTTACTCCCTTATTCCTTCTAGCAGTGTTTTCAGTATGCTGCCTTTTCTACACCTGCCTGCTCGCTTTCCCCCAATGTGCAGGCAGGTTTGCAATATTTTTGCAATATTTAGCCTAGAGAGGGCTGAGTGTTATCACAGTTGTGTATGCCTGATTTCCTTAGGAAGTGACCTAAAAATAGTATTATGGTTAATATTTATCTGCAAGCCAAGAAGCTGACATCATCTATGGTCTGTGAACCTTGTTTGTGGACAAGAATAATAAGCAAGTATGGCACTTCTGTACATTTCAATTTAGAAAAAAATGATAGCTGAAATTTCCTAACCTAGGTAGTAAGATTCTCAGTACTTTCATACTTAGGTTTTTACCCAAATATGTACTTTCTTTTTTTTTAAGTGGTTTCTTTTTTTCCTTTCTTTGTCCTTTCTTCTCTTTTTTTTCCCTCTCTTTTTTTTTTTAATAGATGATAACTGTTCTCTACCTAGGACCTGGTTTGTATAGTAAAAATATGCTAATGAGTGATCTGTAAGGGCAGAAATTATGTGAGAACTGATCTAGATACACACACAATTAGAAGCACATCTAGAAAACAATAAAACAAATTGCATAGGGCGGTTGTTGCATATATATATAAAATACTCTGTTATCATTATTTTAATTTTTGGTAGACTACTTTGGCCTTTGGGGTAGGTAGTGTACTCTGCCTGCCAAGTAGTACTTTGCCAAGTTGCCTGAATTCCACCGAGTTTTGATGGAAGCCTCCCTGCGGCGCCCGGTTTTAGCAGCATATTAATAATGAAAACTCTGTCTGCAGGTAGTTCGTACCTCTCCCTGTTTGTGTTGCCCAAATCCAGAGCCTCTGTGTGTGTATGTACCTGCTTTAGTGCCAAGGTGGATGAAGACAGTTGCTGTTTGAGCAATGGCCCTCATACAAATGCTTGAATTTCCATGCAATTAGGCTTTTTGTCTAATACCTATTAAATACATGCTAGTTAACAGTGAGAAAATTGATCTCTTCAAGGGCAGGTCTGCTACTGTGAAACATAGCACTTACTGGAACAAGTAATGAAATATTGTGTCAGAAACAGATTCTAATTCAGGTGCTTATTTTATGCCCTGAATATTACCTGCATTTGTTGTTTTGATTTTCCTCTGTTGTCAGTGTCTTTTTAGATAACACAAAACATCTTTTTATAATCTTTTAGATTATACATGACATTTTAAAAATAGCCACGTATTTTGGCTTTAAATTTTAAAAGAAGGCTGCATCTTACCAATGTGATAATAGTGATTTATGATTTGAAGTGTGATTCCACATTGAAATATGCAAAAATAGCACCTGTTATTTCAGAAAAACGACCTAGTTGTTTATTCAGTCCCTCTTCTGATGTCAGTCTTTTTCTTGTGAATTCTAGCAGCTATTAGTAATGCTTAACTGTAAGTGTAGGGCAAATCAGTTTTAGCTGTTTAACTCCATTACAGGCAAGAGATTTCTAATTTGATTAGAAATAGTTGCAGTAGAACTGGGAGATGCATTTAAAGCCCAGTGTGTTGCTGTTCAATCTGGCACTCACCACTATGATGCAGAACAGAACGGTGAGGATCTTTGTGCACTTACCAGGGGCATTTATGTGATATAATAACAGCAGCGTAGCAGGCTCTGTTGTGCTGAGTGGATGGGATGCCAACACAGACATGAGGCCCCTGGAGATGAGATT
This sequence comes from Aegotheles bennettii, assembly GCA_013398125.1. Taxonomy (NCBI): domain Eukaryota; kingdom Metazoa; phylum Chordata; class Aves; order Caprimulgiformes; family Aegothelidae; genus Aegotheles; species Aegotheles bennettii. The sequence goes on along the minus strand of VZRW01009366.1, from coordinate 114,691 downwards.
GAGCAATCCTGCATCAGCCTAAAACATGCCATGTAGGTAAGCACAGTTTTCACTGGAACAAAACTCACAGGGACGTGAGTGCTGCTTGATATTTAGTGAAGAACTGGAGATTAATGACACCGACAGTTAAGCTACTTTATTTACTTGGTAAACACAGAGTTGTATAAGAGAGCACACATTAATGGGTTTGAAAATACAGCATTAAAAATTGTTCTGAGAGCTTCGTGGTTTTTGTTCTTCATTGCAGACCAAATGACACTTTGCCTATCTCAGTTGATGCTAGGGCTCAATTTACCTAGTGTTTATTCAGAATTAGGATCTCCGTAGTTATTTACTAGCACAGTATGTTTTGTCATTTATGAACAAGTAGTTGACAGACGTTTTAAAGGACTGTGTCATTTATTGCATGCCTGGGAAGCTGGCAGCCAAGTAGCTTTCCTTGTGATGTTCTACCCCTGAATTCTAGGGCAGGAACCACATGTTCTCTTGAACATCTTATTGCACCTGCCAATAAAAATATGAAATCAAGTTTAAAAACTTCTTTCAGGGATGTGCTTGTAATGAAAGATCTCGAATTCACAGTAGCTATTAGAAAAAATATTTAATTATTTGGTAGTAGTTTATGCTCCATTTTTTCCATAATGCAGTGGGGATCCATTTATTTATTTATTTGTTTATTTTCATAATGGACTAAGAGTTTATTTTGGGTGGATACTTTAATAGAAAAAGTTGCTCAGCTGGAAAGCCAAAAGAGAAGAACCTGCATTTAAAATTGCGTAGTGGTTAGTTATGAAGCAAAGTTCCTGTTACTCTAAACTTTTTACATAAAGCAAATACAATATTACATTTCTTGAACGTGTTACGAAGCAGATGGACAGTGGGCATTTTCTATGTGGATTGTGTTATAAATGGTGCATTCAAAGAATATTAAGATCCAAAAATCGAACACTTGAAAAATAGGAAATGTCAGAGTTAAAGCTGCCTTTCAAACTTAATTCATTTTGCTATTCCCAGTCCTGCCTTATTCAGTAGCATCACTCAAATAATGGACAGCTTTTCAGCGTTTTTCTCATCCATTGTTCACCTTGTGGGCCAGGTCTTACACTATTCCAGTCTTGTTCCAAGGTAAGTTACAAGGTAGTGCTTGTGGACACAAGTGTTTTTCCTAGCCTTTCAGGAGTTTGATCAAGTTTATCCTTACACTGCAGATGGTGAGTTGATATGCAGGGTAATTTTGAAAATGCCTGCTAATTTAGTGCTAATTTTTAAGTTCCCAAGAACTAGTTTTCCCGGGTATTGAACATTAGGTAGTGGTTCATGATTTTAGCAAAGCTGATGTGGGTTGAGGGTTGCAACTCTTGAGCACTCTGGCAGTCTTTTAATCAGACCTTGGGAAGAATTGGACATGCAGAACATGAGGAACTTGCAGCTAAGGGCTGCCTCTGTAGAGGCTGGGGTTTGCCTAGCAGAGAGCAAGCACTGTCTGGAGGCAGGAACCATTTTTTCTGCCATCACGAGAGACTGGTTTCTCTTTTTACAGTCTACTGCACACCTGGTTTGCTGTGATGAGAGGAAGAGATCCTTCAAATAGCTGTTATCTTAATTCAGTGCTGCAGGTTTGTTCCTACAGCTGGCATATTTTGTGCATTGTGTCTAGTGCCTCTGTAATCATGGGGGAGAGGGAAGTTAATACTTGGAATTAAAGGCTATCAAAATGAAGCAGCCTTGGTTACAGTTCCACATAGACCAGACTGCTTTGGCTGAACTTCACCAAGTCTGAGAACTGTCCTGAAAGCTTTCTGCCCACTTAAAGTTTTCCAAAGTTGTAAGTAGTATGTCAAAGTCTGCATGTTGGAAACATAAGGTGATCAGCTGAGAGTGTTGGGGAGGCTACTAGCCTAGCCAAGTGTAAGTTTTTCAGAATAACAGTGCACAGAAAATTCATACATAAAACAGTACCTTGTGTATTGATTTCAGTTGTGAGACCATGCCTTCTGTTGAACAAGTAGTGAAAGTGTCCTTGGGCCAAGGACATGGGGAAATAACAGTATATCTGAGGATATTTAGGGGAATAATTTAGACTATAATAATTAAGATAATGATTCAGGATATTTCAGAATAATAGAAATTAACTGGGACCTCATGCTACATACTTTACACCTTTCAGTTGTAGTGTCACATGCCAATTATTTCTAATCCCATTACTGTATGTTTTCTTGGCTCCGTCCAGAGAGAGGAGCCTGTCGTGCTGTGCGTCCTGATCTGCAGACGCACAGAGGAGCTGCTTGAGGAGAACCTTAGAGAGGTGGTTCATGGCATCCCCCTTGTCTCTGGTGTGGGAGTGACGCCTGAAATCTTAAGTGACATGTGAGTTGTGTATTAACCATCCCTACTCCAAAACCCCTTTCCTCATCAGTTTTGCAACTGCAGACCAGCCATTCATTCTGTAGTCACAGAGTTTGGACTTCTGGACTTCCCTCCATCTTGGTGAGAATTAGTTTCTAGGTTACATCTCTTAATATTTCATATAAAGAAAATATAATTTCAGTATGGGACCATGGGGAGTTGTGGTAGGAAGTAGGTAAAGAAATTGTGAGGGGAAAGCAGAGTGGAAAGCAATGTTTATGACTTTCGGACATTCTCCTAGTGCAGAACCTGGTTTTAGTAATGAAAGCATTCATATTAAAGTCACACTCAACAGTGTAGTATTCCTTCATGATAGGATCCCTGTTGTGGAGCAGAAATGTTGGCTGGGGTGGTGTAGGCTTCTGAGTGATGAGCTTTTCAGACTTCTTTAGTGTATGGTTGGCCCCCTGACTGGCAGGTTGGAGAGCAGAATTTGCTGTACCATATCAGACTATCACTCTGCCAGCTCGGGAACCCTTCTTCTGCAGTGTCCTCTTAGTACCCCAGGGTTCAGAGGGAAATGTATAAATGGTCTTCTTGCTATAACATCTGACAAGTCAAGGGGAAAGCTGCCCTGAATTTATGTCCTGTAGCGTGGCGCTTGTGTTTCCAGTATAGCATTCATAACTGTGAATGTTATTAGCCTTCAGAGTATTCCATCTGCCTGAGCTGTGCTGCATTTATTTAGTTTAAATAGAAAATATGTCAAATATGTCCATGTAGTGATTATATCGTGCATTAGGAGGATAAATTGTGTTTGAAAGTTTGTTACAGTAGCAGATATGAAATGTGATTGTGAAATGACCCTTATGGGCTGTATAAAATGACAAACTTTGGGGTTTTTGACCAGAGAAATTGATATCGATACAGTATACTAATACTTACTTACTCAGAATGAGAATAGAATATGTCTGGAGAAATCTCAGATTATACTATAGGTATTTCTGCTTCTAAAGGCAAAAAGGATCCAGGTTCTTTACACAAAAATGTGGAAAAAGTTAAAAAATATTTTCCCTTCATCTATTAACTATATTTCTAATTTTAGAACACAACTTTATATTGTGTTACACTTTTTTTGACAAGTGTATGTGGTTTGCTTCAGTCTGACATGTTCTGCCAGTAGCATTTATTTACTTTATTATGGAATACAAAAAATACAGTTTGCCCTACTTTATGCAAAGCATCTCAAGATATTAAAAATAGTCTTAATATTCATTACCAGTTTACAATGCCTTAAAATATTTTACCAATAAGGAGCAAAAAACCCCTCAATAATACGAGTTTTTATTCAAGGTATTTTTAAGTCAAGCTGTTAAACTTTAACTCTCTTATGCAGGTAAAAATTACAGGGAGAATAATGCCATATTGTATTCTGCATAATCCAGAAAGTTTCAGAAATTCACATGAATTTAAGAAGTATTTTCCCGGTTTGGCATGAAGGAAAAACTGTTGCTGCCTGCCTTACAGCTGAAGGGTAGCAGCTAAAAGAAACAAAAGAACCAAGCTACTTTTAAAACAGCCAAACCATCTGAATGACTTTTTATTAACTATTCATGAAGAATACATTCACGTGAAGTCCTTCATTGTCTGAAGCGTCAGACTTCCTGCTATTTTCTCAGTGAAGTTTCTATTTCTATACCTTCAAGCTCTAGAAAGGATGATTGTGGTAAATAAGACCTTGCGTCTTTTTGAATGCCTGATTTGTTATTTTTCTGAAATCTGATTTGTAATTGTTTTCAGTGATGTACTTTTTGTGTTTTGATCTTTCAACGAATCAACCAAATCTGTATAAATCCAGAATGACTACACTGAGACTGTTATTTAGTGTAAAATTCTTCCCCAGTGGCCAAAGACTTTTTTTATTCTCTTTTTGTAAAAACAAACAACCCATCCCACTACAAGAAAAGTAGTGAAAAGTGAAATCATACTGTGTTTTTTGTGTTATGTCAAAAATACTTTGCCTATTAAAATGGCAATTTGTAGTATTTTTTCCTTCTCATGTTTGTCATAACTTATTTCTTCATTAGCATCTTCAACATTTTTAGTTTTTTAATATTGAAAATAATTAGGTTAATTCAGCTTTGTTTATCTGTCACCATATCATATAAAAAAGGTCAAGGAATAAATTAAATCAAGAAGGAAGGGAGGGGATGTTGCCAGACCTCCAGGTTTACCCCTTTCCTCAGTGATAGACTGTCCTAATTGCTAAGTTACCTGTAAATTCTATTGTCTTGGTCCTCTGATATTTTTTTCTATGGTGCCACATTTCCTGTCTTCCACTGTCTAAAATGGGAGGGGGTAAAAAAAAAAGGTGAAATTTGGTCAAATATTGTTTTCTTTGAATTTTCATTCCAGATGCCAGGGTTGCATTTTCTTAGAAGCAGAGCTAGAGAATGCGAGATTTTCTCAGCCTTCATGAGGGAAAAAAAAAAAAAAAAGAAAAAGAAAGAAAAAGAAAGTTTTCTAATTTTCATGGTGCTGAGATGATGTGTGACAATCTAAATGTAGTGAGACGTGTAGTGAGAGTTGTTGGCAGAACTGCGAGGATGACTCGGGAGCAGTCCAATGCTCTTGTCCCATGGGGAGTCTTTTTATCTTGGTGTTGCTGTTTGACCTAGGAGAGAGTGGGCCAAGAGCAAAGCTTTTAATTGCATCAGACAAATGGGCAACATTTTTCATTGGCATTTTCAGTCACTGCAGCCTATTGCCTGCTGTCAGGATGATGCTAAAAATCAATTATTAGAGAAATGCTTGATGAGAGGTACAAATGAAAGTCGTGTTCTTCCCTTTTCCTTTTCGTGCTTTTGTCAGTCTCTGCTCCCTGTTGATTTTGTTCTCCTGCTGTTCCTGTACATTACAGGCACTTGTCATAATTTTTCTCTTGAGCTGTCTTTGCCTGCTCCTTGTGAAAAATAAAACAAAATGGGTAAAGCCATCCCCGTGCTTTTTTGTTTGTTTGTTTTTTCTTTTTAAGTTAAAGTACTGTTGTTCCTCAGAGCTAATAGACTTCAGGGAATTCAAGCAAGATGCAGAAGAGCCCACCTAACAGGAAGACTGTATCATTTTTAATTGAAAAATCTTCCTGAACTAACTTTAAGATCTAATAATAGTCCCATTTAAAAGAAAAACCTCCAAGGAGTAAGGAACATCTTTCACCAACACCTGAAGGGTCTAAAATGTTTTGATGAGGAAAAGAATGAAAACAAATCAATGGTACCAAAGCTGGAAAGTGAGAGAGTCAGATATTCCTATTTGCTTTCACTAATGATTAGTGACACCTCCCTGTGAAATAATAAAGCCACTTAAAAAATATGACTTAAAAATAGAACTATCAGAACGAATAGAACTGTTTGCCAGTCTGCTGACAGTCATTCATGCCATTGGTCTTCGTAGATTAAAACCAGCCTATTCTGTAGCCACTGGTGTAGTATGGCAGAATGAGAGTAGAATATCAGTTCCTTTGATGCAAATTAAAATTAACAGGGAGCTCCTATTTAACTGTGCAGTACTAGTTATAATGCATGATGAATTTCAAAGGTGCGGTATAAGAAATAAGGCTCTAAGTGGCAAGCTTTACTTTATATTTTCAATTGTTTAGTAATAGAAAATTCATCTTGGAGCAGCTTTGCAACAAAACATGTTTTCTAGTAGCAAATGTAGATAGCAGTATAAAAGTTTGAATACACTTTTCTGTGGTAGTTCTGGAGAAGGATGTTGTGATCATTGGAGTTCTGTTGCAATGAACTTCTTCAAAGTTTGAACAAAGTCTAGAAGGGAGTAATAAAAAAATTGGATGCTATTTTGAGTAAGGATGTATCTTAATCCGTATTCAAATAAGGAAATTGGAGACTTGGATTTAGATTCATGTTTTTACATTTTCAGTTTTTTAAAGGAGAATAGGTTGAATCTGTTTTATAGATATACTGTTTTATAGTAATTCTTTTTGTTGACCAGAGAAGAAAGATCTACAAGTTAGATAAACAACTGTATAGTTTAATTTTTATTCAATTACATAGGTTAATATTTATATTTCTGTTAGAAGATCCTAAATTTTTTTTTGTTTACATGAGAATAAGGTTCCCCAAGCTATATGTATCATTAACAGTACACAAACTACTTCACAATGATAAGCAGTCTGATGTATAGCAAGGATAACCACTGGTGATATTTGATGCTGTCTTTCGAGGTGTCAGTAGGGACAGTTGTGCTTGATAAAAATATTTACTTGAAACACTGTGCTAATTCACTTTTTAATGTGGTGTACACCAGGCTCTATTTGCAAGGGATTTAGGATTTAAAAGAAATGCACAAAACAGGTTAAAACTGTCTTACTGGATAAAGTAACCCATATACTAAGAATGGCAAGAAAGGGAAACTATTAATGTATTTCTTTAACTTGTTAAAGAGGAAAATATAGTAACTATTGTACGGTTTCTGGACTCCTATCATTCTGAATTTAGAACTAATGTTTTAATCTCTACTGATTATATTCATAAGTAAGCAAACTTTCCTGTTTCAAGTTGAATTTTACTTCTTTACTCAGTTATATTAATGAAAATAGGTTCTGCACTTGCAGAAAAAGCCATTATTGACACAAACTGGTTGAACATTTGGCCAGTAATTTGCATCAATCAAATCTTTTTAAGCATTGGTTGAAAAGATAAGGGAAAACTTAAGCAGGCACCCTGAGACCTAAGCCTAGGACAGACAAAGCTCTCACATTATTTAATGGCTAGTTTTTAAGAAGGGAAAATTTTAATTTAAATACCTTCCTTTGACTCTTACTTCCTCTCCTGTTCCGCTTGCATAGATTTCTGCCTCAACATTGACTGGGAACAACAGTGCAGGTATTTATTGTGGAACAGGCCTTTGGCAGTCAAAGGAGACTGTAGGATAATATTATTCACAACTTTCGGAAGTGGAACTATGAAATTTGTTCTCACCAACCACCAGTCCCTGGCTTTAGAGCTGTATTAACAGCTGCCTTTTAGACCTCTGTTATAGTTTGAAGGGACAGACAAAAAATTCTTACGGCTTTTGCTGCAAGGACCCAGTGAGGGAGGGGTGGAGTTTAGGACCCTGTTGTGAAAAGGGGTCTGGGGTATCAAGTATCAGTATTCCCTCCCATTTCCTGCCAAGCTCTATAAAGCCAGGAGGACAGGAAGCTCGCGCTCTCTTCCGCTCTCTCTCGCTTTCTTTCCTTTCGGCTCCTTCCTGATCATCATGTGGAGCCAGCCTGGAGGAGAGGTCTGCCCTTTGTTACCCGCTTGCCACGTGCTCTGCGGGATCCGACTGCATCGGGTGCTGGGGGGGCTTTGGACTCTTTTTCCCCATCGGCTTGTGCCGTGAAGGACTTTTCGGGAGCTTGTATCTGCAGTCGTCGGAGCCGGGTTGTATATATTTGTATATATATAGTCGTCTTTTTTCCCCACCTGTTACTCCCCTCCCTGTTCCATTAAATCTGTTATAGTTTGAATTTCCAACCATTAAGCCTTTATTCCTTATTCCCCTTCCATTTCCCGAGGGGAGCGGAGGGGAGTAGCAGNGAGGGGAGGAGCAGAAGCCAACTCTGTCTCTGAGTTGTGGCTTGCCCTGGCCGTTCTAAACCCAGACAACCTCTTCTATCTAGCACTGGATGGGAGCAGTTTCTTGATTTGCTTAGACTTTTTCCCTTTCTGTTTTTTTTCCTTCTATTCTCATTTGCACCTCACCTTGAACTTGTAGGAGGGTCATGGACCTTTCTTATGAGTCTCTCCTCGACAGGATGTCTTTGTGAGGGCTTATGCTGGAGCCTTCCATCTTGCAGGCAGCCTTTTTGCAGAGCCATGAGTGCTTCCCCACAGCAGCTGAATGTAGAATTTCCTGGAGAAACCTCCAGGATACAGCTTGCTAGTACGCTGAATTTGTTCCAAATACAGTCACCTGCCTTTGTTTGGCACCTTCTGACCATCTCTAAAACATGTTTTCTACCAACTTGTAACTGTTTAATGGTTTATTTTTCTAGTTTTTTTCCCTATACACTTCTGTCTGCAGTTGAGGTGTGGAGTCTTGTGAAGTGCACATGCTTTATTTTTCAATACGAAGGGTGGAATCTTCTGGCTAAGATTTTCTAGCCCATCGTGGTCTAGACAGTGTTTAGACAGACATTCTCCAAATGTTTTATTAGCTAGTAAGATGTGATCAGAAAAAACATTCAAAGGCTAGCAGTATGGGAAAACTATTGTGAAAGGATGTACTAGGGCACATGCTTGGTTAGAATGGGACATGTTGATAAGGGGGAGAATGGTAGAATATGTGTTTGTAAGTCATGGATGATCACTAGCTACTACTGATTAGATAAACTTAATTGAACTTGGAGATGGGGAAATTGTCATGTCGGTTGCAGAAGGGAGTACTTTTGATGACTTGAATAGCATCATCCTTTTTCCATTTTTTGGTTTACTGAAGACCAAGTAATAATGGAGTCCTGTTTGAAGGGTAACTTAGCCAAAGCATGTTGCGGTGTTCAATTCTACACTACTGAGAGCAGAAGAGTTAAATTTTCCAACAGTGTGATAATATTTCTGCTTCCCAAAATAATGTGTATATACAAATGTCTTAATTAAGAGACGACTAATTTCAAGAGAACAGAGCAGACCCTTAGATGGAGGATAGCAGCTGTGTGTACACAAAACTGCACCAGTAGTGTTGAAGATGTAAATGTCTGCAGGAGATGATGGCACGAACCAGAAAGAAGATATTCCGTAGCAAGGTATTTCTTCAAGCTCTGCTTTTGACCAGAGTAGAAATCAAATAATAATGGCAAGATAGACTCCTCTTTTAATTTATGTTTAATCAAGGACCTTTACCAATAAACTGTATGAACCTTCCTACAAATAGTGAAGGCTTGAGATAACTGACTGTGGTGGAATTCAGTTCTCAGTGCTCTATTGTTTCTTATCCCTTTACTGTTGAGTTCTTCCCTTTATAGATAAAACATAATTGGGGCTTGGAATTGCCAGTGTAGAAATGAGAAAGTGGGAAATTAAGTGAGAAAATGGGAAATGGGTTGGATTCTGTGAGTACAGTGAAGACTAGTGCAGCCTGGAGTACTGTTAAGTGTCATTTACATAAATTGACAGATTAGCTGTCTACTTAAGGCTTCTGTACTTGATTTGCAGATGTGTTCAGTTGTAGTTTTTTAAAACTTCTGTTGAGAGTTTTGTTTGACAGGAAAGCATACGTGGTAAGGAAAATTAATATGCAATCAATCATCTGTCTGCAAATGATGAAATTTATAATGCCAGCCATGTGTTACCTTTGTAGAAAAACTTGCATTCACATGCTTTTTTTCACTCCAGGAAATACAAAGTTGGCTTTAAAAACACTATTGGTGGTGTTGGTTTTTCTCTTCTATGACAAATCCAATAAGAAAAATTGATCTTGGTAAAAGAAAGGGAGATAAACAAAGGTATTTTGCAAGCTCCTGTTCTCTTCTAATAATTCCTTTTAAAAAAAATTTCTTATTGCTTTCTATTGTGGATCGAAGAGAACGATTTTCCACTTGATTGTATATGTGTTACTGTATGACAGTTGGAAACATACTAATTTATTACAGAATGGATATGAAATTTTTCTAGTGAAAGGAAGTGGGAGGGAGAGCATAGAGAAAGATTTCTCTTATGACAGTTAAAAATAATGAGGAGAAATTTGTTTGGGAAAAAACATTTCAGCAGAACTTTCTTACAGCTATTTTGAGAGACTAGCTTCTCTTCTCTGCTAGAATGTTTGCTAAGGTTATGTTGGAGTCAGAAGTGAACAACAAAGTGGTGGCTTCTGAAGCATGCTCTCTGTTAGTGAAAATATGATTCTTCTGACAGTAATGTGACAAATGCAGAACAAAAGTGAAAAGAAAAAAAAGCTTATGACTTATCTGAAGAAAAAGATGTAATCCTGTTAGGTTTTCAGGGGCATATCAAAATTCTGCTGTGTTCTGGTCTCACAAATTTTAAAAAATGGGAGCTGGCCAACACGGGCTGACTGTATAGTTACTTAAACCCCAAGTGTAGCTCTTTGCATGCTTGCTCTTTGCAGAGTGTCAGCAAAAGAGAAAGTGGGAACTTATTCATGCAGTGATGAATTCACCCAATGACAGAAATGCAGTTTTCTGCCTTTACCAGTGCTGATTTGACTGGTCCTTTTTTCTGTGGAGCTGAAACCAATCTATTTGAACACTCCTCAGCCTGCTCACAGTCTCAGTGTCTCAGCAGTGCTGGGACATCTGCTGTGCTCTCTGTGTATCATGAGGCTGTGGTATTGTTTATTTCTTGGCACGTCTGAAAGATTTCCTAGTTTTAGGCTTATTGTTACCCTGTCACAAAATGGAGCTTTATGTCCCAGCTGCATTAAATTCTCAGATCTGTGTTGACTTCCAGGGTATTTTGGGGCTGAAACACCACAGTGTCCCAGATCTCCATCCATATTGGCTTTCTGGGGCATTCACTGCACTTTCAGGTGTTTCTTGTGTGTCACCCTGTAATTCTAAAGTATTTTAGGACATTATTACTATTTACAGATTAGGCAAAAGTGTGTACCCTCTGCGCTGTTTCCTCTTCTGGTGTACTGTTTTGGCTTGGGTAGAAGATCCAAGGTTCTTTTACGAGCACCCATGTTCATCCCTTCTCCATCTCAAACCTGTCCAAAGCCTGCCTGTGTCAGCTCTTGCCTTATTTTGGCCTCATCTTCTGACAGCTAAGAAAATGAGCTTTTTCAGCCAGTCTCATTAGTCCTTCAAATATTTGGTTTAAGTACAGATGTTTTAGTTCATCATCTTAATTTGATGAGTACATGCTGAGATCCTCTTTAGAAAGGATAGACTAAGGCACTTCAAGATATGGCAGCTTTCTTAGTAGCAACTTCTTAAAATCTGGAAGTTTTCATAAGCTCTGTGTAAACTCTTCTCCCGAATCATTACATGTGGCTATTGATTTTAAATTAATTTATGTTGCTTAAGTCTCTGCTTTAGACTGCAGGCAGTCGCTTACAGACTGCTATATGAGCCTTAAGGTGCTACGTGCCATAGTTATATCAAGAAGCAGTGATTGCTCTAAAAGGTGTAAAGGTGTGAACGAGTCGACATACCAAGGTTAGGAATCCACGAGAACTGTTTATGCGAATTCACATGTAAAGTTTGTGGCAGAGTTGACTGCCTACCCTGAATCTCAGGAGTCCCAGCCTCTTGCCTCAACTGTAATGACAACTTTTCCTTTATTGTGCTGAAGAAAAGACAATGCCAGAAACAGAGATGGCTGATGGTATATGAGTGCTGTGGAATAAAACACATGTACCCGAAGCCAAGGCATGAGGCACATGGCAAACCTTTGTGATAGGTGTCTCAGAAATCGTTGTTTCTTCTGTCACCCTGGTATTTTGAAGAAATGAAGTACTGTGAACTGGCAGAATATATTTATGTATTCAGTTGATTGAAATAATTTAGGACATCTCGTGTCCGCATTGGTGAAAAGTGACTAAGATCCTAAAAAGACATTAGGAATAGATTAGCTATTTTCCACTTATTTATTTGGGAGCAAATTGGTGTCCAGTTGTGGGAGTTTCGTCTGTGTATATCAAAGAAGAAATGTAAAGGTAAAAAATGTCAAAATTAGTAACACTCATAAAGTTATTTTCAGTATGCAGGTATGATCGTATTGAGGACAAATCATCTTTTGCTTTTGAAGTCAGACACATTGGAGACAGCATCAAGTTTTAAAGGTTGAAAAATAGAAAACAAAGATGATGCTAATGATTTTTCAAAGGCTGACACCTTTCAGATAGATTTCACCTTGCTAGTACTTGTACAGTAAAAATATGTCAAGTTGAACCTTGCCTCTCTTCTGTATTTTTCTTCAGTTTTGAGTCTTCAAATGGAGTAATTGGAACTTTCCTTAATATTGCAAAAATGAATTTTAAAACTTTTTTCTGTGGTATTTTTGAAAATCTTGGCCTATTGCTGATAAATGAAAACAGACTGATTTAATTGATACATGGAAGACTTCCAGTTGCCTTAAGACCAAGGCATACTGAGGGGGTAAAGGGAACAGGAAGGCCTGTCTAGCACTGCGGTCACTGGAACTACTGATGTGTTACGTGCCTGAATGTGTGTTGGAGAAAAGGCTAGGGTTCAGCCAGTCCACAGATTCTCAAAAAAGCTTCAGCAGCAACAGTGACGTCAATCTCGGTTCTGGTGGCTGTATTTTACGGTGACTGATCTGCTGCTATTTGGAATGAAACCTCTAAAATTATTGGATAGTGTAAATTGGTGTAAATCCATTAACTTTTTTGGAACTCTTCTCATTTATGACAGGACCAAGCCCAAGTTTTTGAATAGATATCCTTTGTGGTTTTAATTTTTTTTCCTTTACTCTCTTGCCTGTATAGCTTTTGTTTTTTGGTAATGTTTTTGATGATACAGAGTGAAGGAACTCTGTTGTGATTTCAGCTACGTGGATGTGTCCTTTGGAAAAACATGCTACTGAGCTTTTGAATGCGTAAGAAGTGGCAGGTTTTCAGGCAAGCCTCCAAATCCCTCCCACATATCTGGAGATTGTATAATCAAATTCTGTGTGTGTTTCATGTCGCTAGGACAAAGTACAAACAGCAAAGTGAAATTAATTCTTCTCCTTATATAAAAGAAGACTGGGAGCTGCCAAATTTTGCAGCATTATTACAACAAAAGTAGCAGGGAATTTTTGTGAGGAGTGTTGAGGGTGAAGTACAGATTGGATCCAAACTGAACACAGGCAGTAGGTGAAACTCTGGTCAGCCAAGTAATTTTTCTGTACAACTAGGATGCAAATGAAGGACAGGCAGAGAAGGACAACCCTGCTGTCTTTTTGCAGGTGGTCAGAGGCCAGTCAGGTCTTTAAATCATAAGACAACATTGTACCTTCCAACATTTTTGAAGGTAATTAAGGCAGTGAGGAAACTTTTAAACCTCGTGGTTTTAAAGAAAAAAACCTTTTTTTGTTTTGTTACATTTGTGATTTTTCTCTCTAACTGGCAATGGTCATCATTTACAAAATGTGGGAAATCTCCGTTTTAAAAAGTGTGTGTCAGAGTGAAAACCCCACATTTCTCTGTATCCAAAACCTGTTAATTTTTAAAATTGTGAACTTGTGGTATTTTGCAAAATACTGACAAAAAAATAGCTCACCAAGGTCTTGGGATGTATAAAAAGCAGAAGCAGTTTTGATCAGCATTTACTGAAGTGTTAAGTTTCTCTGGCTCTCCCTGAGCAGTGATGCTTCTGGCGTTGGCTCTTTGGTGGAGTCAGGATCCAGTCCCCCCTTTCAGCCAGGGCTTGTTTAAAACCTTGCTTTGTTGTATAAATGCGTTATAAGCCATGTGTTGAATAACATGTTTAAGGAATATCAGTCAGAAGTGTTCAACAGAAGCTGTTAGATGCTAACTCATGAGCCATTGCCTTGCCTTCCTGTGCTTTCGTTGCCGCCTGTGTGTGTTTCTGAGTGGGCTTTTGCGTTTTAGGTATTTTCTCTTGCTAGCTGTTGCAGCTTTTCTTTTCCCTGTGAGTTACACAGCATTGCCTGCCCCTCTTCTTCCTATTTCTGATTTTAAAAGTCTCTTCTTTAGTTTATTTCATAATCTGTTTTACTACTTTTTTATGCTATTTCACATGTATGAAGCAGCTGCCCACTGCAAAGTGTAAGGACCATAATAAGTAAAGCAACCCAGGTGAAAGCTGAAATCCCTCGTGTTACTTGTACAGATAGATTATATGCAGAGGATTTTGTAGGCCCTTACTATTTTCAAAGTGACATGTGGAGGAAACAACCCAAAACACAAACCTCAAACCCTAAGGCTGCAGTTCCTCTCTACCCAGAAGTACTGTAACAATTTCAGTGTTTTACAGATCATAGATGTATGGTTTTCAATGGATTGCTTTAGTCTAGGTATACACTGGTAGGAAAAAGAAAGTTAGTGACCAATTTTTCCTGGACTAGTCCAGATCTTCAGGCAATTTGCAGTGGATCAACATGTATATAGTGTTAGATGGGACATGAGCATTATTCCAACCAGAAAAACTGCAATGCAGCCAGTCCACTGACCTGAGAGCTGACTGGAGTGGTAGCATGGCCTGTAGCAGAGGAATAATTGGGCCCTTACTGAAAATGTGACTGGGACTTGTTTTGCTTCTGACTCATCTGTATTTTGATTCCTGTGGTTGATGCACGAGGCATGTGGTACCTCCCTTTCCCGCTGCTTTCCAGAACATCAGCTACCAGAAAGACAAATGTGTGTCTGGTCGATCCTCTCTGAGGATGAAAGTCCATATGCTGCAATAAATCCGATGCTGGAAAGTTGACAAAACTACAGCAGTAGAGAAAAGTTAGTTAATGTTAAACTACCAGGCTATGGCAGCTTTTCTCCTTGCTTAAAAATTAGATGTTGGTCTAGTAAATTCCCTGACTTTGGGTTAGTTAATTCAGATATTTTAGTAGCTCTCAAAGACAAAGGACTTAGTCGGTTTAATTTAAGCTGTTTTATTTTTTGGGTTTGTCAGATTACGATGTAACAGGATTTTCAGGCGAGCAGTGGTGGTTGTACGGAAGTTCTGCCTGGCCCTCTGTCCTGTCTCCTGCAGGAGCCGATGGCAGAATATAAGAGCAGAGAACCACAACAATATTTCTTCAGAATACTTAGTTGCCATAAAATTGTACCCTGGGAACTTCCTGAGCAGCTACTATCTACTTTGCAATTCTTAGTGAATTTGTCTTCCAAGAACCTGTCTAATCCCTTTTGAACCCTTTGAAACTGCAGGGACTTCAGTAACTTCAGTGTCTTGTGAATAATAGTTCCACAGTGTTAATGTTGCTGAAGAACCTCTTCCATTTGTGTGGTTTGAATCTCTCCATACCATTTACATTTGTTCCCAGTGCCTACAACATTATTACCTGAGTAGAAATGTTCAAAGCTGCTCATTTTGAAGATAAAGTTAAGTTTTTTTTCTGATGTGCCCCAGTTTTTTTGCATTTATCTACATCTGCTGTTCTGTTGACCAATAGTAACTAGGACATTTGCTGTAGCTGATGCTACTTTGCTGTGTTATGTCCTATCATCTGCAGACTTTGCACTCTTATTACATTCACTTCATGGTTTTGAATGTGTTGAAAAACAACAGAGAATGGTTGTTGAAAAGTGACCATTTCCTCCTGTGCTTATTTTCCTGTCTTTTAAGAAATTTGTGCCTAGCCTTTCTCAGTACTGAAGGCTTGGTTTCTGCTTAGAAGCAGGTGACCTTGTAAAAGCCTTTTGGAAGACCAGGCAGGTTGTATTGTTATGCAAATGTTTGTTTTTCCTTTAAGGAACTTCTGAAAGTCTGAGACACATAACATCCCCTTAAAAAAACCTTCTCCATTTTCCCTCTGTGTATCCAGGTACTTTAAATATCAGGACACTATTATTAAAAATAGGTTCTTCAGAAGAGTAGGGACCTTCAGGTAAATACCACATGTTCATTTTACGTGGTGATTCCTGAATGTATGAAGTTAGGTTTTTTCACTTCTAAAAGGTAGTCAGAGTTTGACTGGACATCTACTTCAACGCATACAGCACTTGCCAGTAAAGCCTCTCCTGTCATGTCAACTGTTTGTCCTGTTTTCATTAAAATGAAAAAACCTCTGATGAGATTTGAAATGAGGAACTGCTGTGTTGAGTGCAATGACTCATTGTCTTCAATTTTTCATTGGCAGATTAGACATAGGCCTTCAGATTGGAAAATTTCACGTCTGCTTAGCAATTGCTTAAATATTTAATCTATGGTGTGACTAAATGCATTCCTGACAGGAATACAGATTGCTAATGATGTGGCTGTTCTTCCCTGTCAGTAGATTCCCTCAGTAGATTGTCTTGGAGGAGACCTGATGAAATCATTCTGATTAGTGTGCTGCATTAGGTATTATCTTTTCTGATTTAATATGTTGCTTTTCTTTTGCCATAGCAACTCTGAAAGCAGTATTGTAGGCTGCCATGAGGTGATTTTAACTGTTATGTGGTAGTAATTTGACAGTTGTTGCTTTTGGTGTATCTACCTGATGAGCACAGGTATGAATTTTGCAATGAACATTGGAAAGTGTTGAGCTATTTAGGACAAAAATAGCTCAAAAGAAATGAACTTGGTGAGTTAAATTAACATTTTCTTGCCAGGCAATAATAGGAAATGTTCATCCAAGAATATCACATTACACAGCGTCTGATGTTTGCGTGTATCTTTCCAGTAGCCTTGGTACGTGGAACAATTCCCATAACCTGGAAATAAGCTACTGCTCAATAAATAAGCAGCACGTAGCATCAATGTGAATGATTAGAAGCAGACTATAGCAAGCTATGGCCAGGTTAGCATAGCACTTTATTTTGTGTGTATATTGAATTACTTCCCTGGTACCTTTGTAAAGAAGTGTACGAGGAAAGGTAAAGGGTCAGCATGTCTAGAGTACAATGCCTCTGTTCTATCCCAAAATTTTGTTTTATGCTTAGGCAAGGAGCCCCTAGACAAATGCACTTCTAAAACTGAGTGCTTTATTGGCTGCAGAGCAACTGGGTGACTAGCTTTGAATTAGGAATCTAAAAGTAGCAATATTAAGATTGGACAGGATGGTCCTGTGGCTTCTTTTTCTGGCTAACTAGATAGATCAAGGCCTGGACTCTCATCTTCAGTGAGGTAGACTTAAATGTAAAACAGCACTAGGATTTTAGAGATTGTAGAATCATAGAATGGTTTTGGTTGGAAGAAACGTTAAAGATCATCTCGTTCCAATCCCCCTGCCATGGGCAGGGACACTTCCCACTAGACCAGGTTGCTCAAAGCCCCATCCAACCTGGCCTTGAACACTGCCAGGGAGGGGGCAGCCACAACTCCTCTGGGCAACCTGTGCCAGTGTCTCACCACCCTCACAGGAAAGGATTTCTTCCTAATGTCTAACCTAAATCTCAATCTCCCCTCTTCCAGTTTAAAGCCATTTTCCCTTGTCCTATTGCTCCATGCCCTTGTAAAAAGTCCCTCTCCAGCTTTCCTGTCAGCTCTCTTCAGGTACTGATGCATTGACTTTATTCCTCTGCCTCAGTTCCTCATCTGTAATGGAAATACTAGTGCCCCCTTCAACTTTGTCTGTACTATACACAATCTAATCATGCATGTGTTAGACTTTGGATTGCAGTTTCACAGTGACCTTCCCACTTCTTACCGATAGCACAGCTATCCCAGTTCTGGTTTTGGTCTGGTAAGGATTTATCTGCCTGAATGTGGAATGGCTGCATTACTTGTGGCTGATCAGGTCAGCCTCAAGGCCTGAATATTATATGCAGTGGCTCTGTCCACGTGACTGGGAGAAAAGCAAATTGGAGGTTGCTTTTATCTGAAAAAAGTTGCCCAGAGCTCGTATCAAAAGCTAGAGAATTGCAAGATACTGGATCTGAAACTAATTGCTGCTCTGGGACTGAATCTTACTTGTCCTGGGCATTGAGCCAATGTAATTTTGGGAATAAGTCCATGTTTAGGACAAGAACAAAACATTTATGTATGATTTTGATTTAAAAGTAAATATGTAAGACTTCTCTGGCTGTTTAGAGCTATTCACATGTTCAGAGTAATAGGGTAAATCACAAGGAAGATGGATGGCGGTGTTTTAGATCAGTATAAATTCACAGCAAATAACAAGATGTCAGCATACCACTTTTTATCACTCTGGAAGTGGTACTTCCTACAGTGACAATTTTGCAACATATTTAGTTGTTATAAGGTGCTTCTCCAAGATCAGCACTTAATGATCCTGAGCTGACCCTTCTGAGAACAAGTGTCAATTAAAGAACTCAATCAGAGACAGAGAGTAAATGTCAATTAAAGGTCTGCAATTGTTTTCTTCAAAGTTTAATGTATCTTTTTCCTTCTTGCTCCTTTTTCTTTGCCTGGTGTATAGGACATATGAGTGTGAGTTAAGGATGGGCAAAATACCTGGAGGTCACAGGTTTTTAATTGTCAGAAGCTATAGTGTCTGGAGTCTGGGCAAGAATTACATGGCTACATCTGGAGTGGGTATGTGTTGAGCAAGCTGTCTTGTATGCGTTCTGCTGTAAGACTTTAAGGAGACTGAGTCTCTTGGGCTTAGGGACAGCACTACAGCTCAGCAATGGGGGTGGCTCAGACGTGTGTGTGCATGCAGACGTGCTTTAGCTGTGTTTATGGGCTTTTGTGTACATGCACAGATGTAGAGTTTCAGTGATGAGAGGAGTTTTTAATTTAATGTCAGTGGCTTTTCAGTTTTAGGTGGCAATCTGCATGTAGTACTGATTTTACCACTGTATCTTGGTAGCATGGTAATTTGGTTGCCATGTGAATACAAATCTGCAGGGGAAGAATTGAAAGCCTGTTGTTGTAGTTTACCACGTGTCCTGTGGTGTTCCTCAGAAAAGATTGCAAATTATATTTTTGCATATTAAAAAAGCAGCTGCTGCCACAAGTTGCAAATAAATGTACCTTTACGAGTGTTTTATAATTTTGGATGCATTCCTGTGTGACCTGCTCTAGGCTGTCCTGCTCTGGCAGGGGGTTTGGACTAGATGATCTTTCGAGGTCCCTTCCAATTCTTAACATTCTGTGATTCTGTGATAATAGACTTGCACTAAATTTTCTGAGAAATCAGAACAGATTCTTTTTCTGTTTGTATTTCATGGATTACCTATTAGCTGTTTGATAAATACTTTAACTTCAGGTCACACAGCTCAGTAGGGAAGCAGAAGGAAAAAGAAAATATCCTGGAGAGATACCATTTTCACTGGCATTTATTAAAATAATTTCTGGAAGGGTAAGCTCGACCTGCTCTGCTGGGCTGGTGTGAGGGCTCCTCAGAACTTGAGTCACTATAATGGAGTTACCTTTTTCCAGATGAAGAGTTGAGCCTAAATTGCCCTAATTTGCAGCACGACACATCCTTAAAGTCATTCCATTTCTTAATGATTCCTGTGGCAATAATGTTTGTGTTTTGAGGAATGGTGAAATGCACCCACCTCGGTGCAAAGCTGCAGATAATGCTTCAATTCAGGTTTATAATGTCAGCTCAACTGTGATACGATGCTGCTGACTTTGTATTGGTCTTTGTCTTCAGGTAAAGTGGGTTCACTTTTCTGTAGGTTAACCCAGCATTTCTGCCGACTGTGGTGTTGTGTGTTTGACTCAGTAACAAATAATCCCCTGCCAGCTGTTAACCTCTGGGTTAAATCTGTGGCAAGCATGGCTAGGACCACATCCAGCCTCCCTTGAGGCACTGGTGGCTTGAGACCTCTTTTGTTGGAGAGCATGGTAGTAAGGTTCGAATGTTTTGAAATGACAAGTAGAATGATATGGCAACTGCTGGTATCATTTGTTTAGGTTTGTAGTGATACTGTGTTTATATCTGTAAAAGATTTCACATGTATGATGTTAAATTATTATCATGAGTGATAAGTGAATCATAATGTATTTTTTTCTGATATGTTAATAGGAAGAAAAATAAAGTTTTTTTCATTATTATTGTTTTTTTAAAGTATTTCACAACTGTTTATATTCCATTCTTTCTACCTTTGGATCTAATAGGGCAGAGTAAATTCATTTTGAAGTGGTGTATATGTTAAGTAAAAATGCATCAGGGAAAAAGCATTTGTGGTGCTCAGTGTCACTGGGGCATTAGAGAAATCCATAAATTTCAGCTTGAGGTTAATAGGCTTTGTTCCTTTTGTCGCTACATTGACAAAAGCAGGCAGTAGTTTAGGATGTTAATAAAACCCAGTGGAAACAGGTGGTGATACTCTGCTGCCTCACCGAGAAATGCATTTGGAACAGAGAGACACCAGCCCATGTTTCTGATGGGGTGTGTGCCGATATGATCACATCTAGTGCTAGCTGGCTCTGTGTCACTTAATGGATGAAGGTTATTAAGAGAGAAGGTGGAACTGAGGAACTTGAGTACCGTGTTCTTAGGTGCCAAAAAGTGGTGTTTGGTAACAAAGTGGAAAAGTCAGCAGTGAGAAAATGATCAATGATGGGAGATGCACAGCAAAGCGAAGAAGTGCAAAGCAAGATACTCTTTTGAACGTGTGCTGTAGTTCTTTCCATCTTGCATTACTTGATGGCAAGCATCTCACATGAGATTATTAGGAAAAAGGTTTTGTGGGAATAATGTCTTCATATTTTTGCTTATGTTACTTAAAATATTCAGGGCAGACCAGGATTCTGAAGATATGATGGCAAGCTGTGCCCCAACTTTGTATTCCAACAGCAGAACTGGAATTTTGTGTGTTTCTTTGCCTTTTGGTGAGAAGTACTAGACCGGCTCCACTTGGTTTCATCTCTGTGTTCCCTGACAGTGTGTTCATCCAGATGAGCTGAGGCACGTGGTTCGTTGTAGGCCTGAGACCTCTGAGGGTGGCTGCTGGGTCTGCTGGGTCTGAATCCACTGGGCTGAAACCTGCCTCCTACTTGATGCCAAGGAGTCAGAAGCAATGCGAGCTCATCCATGTGTTGGACTCACAGGGCTCCACTTGCTGTCTCAGTGTAATTTTTTCATTCTAAAAATCTGCTTAGACTCTCAGTATAATGGAAATAGGGGTTTAGAAGGAATTTTGGTCTATGAAACCCAGTAATGTCATAGGGAATGTTGTCCCTCATCTCTGGAGTCAGTTTGTCTGTATTATGGCACATGTCCACTTTATATCCCTGGATATTCTACATATGAACAAGTTTTGGGTCCAGTTATGATTCTTGGACTGCTTTCTGTTGAATGCTTCATAAAAAAAACCACAAAACAAACAAAAGAATTTAATTCTTTTTAAAACATTGGTAGGGGGCTTTCTGGGAGAACAGTTTTGAGCTGAGTTTTCAGTGGGATAGATATATATTTGCTTTTTTTCTTTTCTTATCCTCTGCTAGCTTATATGTCAATAAAACTTTTAAGCTTCTTTTTGGTTACAGTTAAAGGAAAAGCTAATAAATGCTGTACTGGAATATATGAAAGACATTTATGAGATGAGCTTGAGAGGTAAAAGTTTTATTAATTAGTATCTTTTCTGTTCTGAATGCACGCAGATGTTAAAAAAGAGACTTAGCACATTGTGTCAGCTGATCGAGCTTGCCTTGAAATGTGTCTAGTTGGGAGAGACTACAGTGAAAAGGAACACAAATACTGAAAAAATAATAAAAACTGAAAATCCTGGGTGCAAACCTTGTTTGGCCTTGTTCTGTGAAAAGTTATATATGTGATTTTCCTTCTAGAAGAGAAAATAAATACAGCTGTGTCCATGAGAACTACTCTGTGTTGTAACTTGGCTGACTGGTGAGGAATAACTGTACAGAAATGAGCATTATTTGCCACAGAGGGCTCCTTTTGTTGATGAAATGTCCCTGTGCCTCCCTCAAAGACCGAGATCAGAGCAGAACCTGGAACAGAGTCACCGTGTAATTGGAGCTTGCTGAGAAATGTCATGCCCATAGTTTGCTTGGAATGGTACGCAGAGAATACCATCGCTCCAGGGTAGCAAAGATCATATCCAAGTTTTTCCAGCTGCCTAGCCAAACCTGAAGGAGTTTACCCTTCCAGCCAATTGCCTCCTGAAAGCCTTCCAGTTTCCAACTTTTTTTCTTCTGTAATCACTGTTAAAAAGCACTGGAATGTCATCATTAACATTTGTTCTTACAAGAATACTACAGGCAGTAGCACAGCTGAAAGACATTTTCAGTTGGGGTAAATTAGTTGCTGCTTACACAAGACACAAAGTACTCTAAAAAGGTACAGATAAATCTTGTGGTCTGATACCAACAGATTTTCCTTTTCATGTGTGATGTCTGAATGGCATGAGCTGAAACTTCTAGTAGTGGATCTCACCTCTTGGAAGCTTTAATGTAAAAGCAGATGCAGTTATTGTTACTACTCAGTGAAATTCAGTCTTATTTCGGCTTGAAAGCTGTAAAAACTTCTGAACAGAAAGCATCCCAGTTCTTGGTTTATTTATTTATCCCAATGAATTATTTTAGTCCCAGTGCTTGGCATATCTCACATTTTAGAAACATTAAGTGTACAGAAGTCTCAAATGGAAACTTTAGTACTAGATTTAGTCATTTTTAGTCATAGTTTTCCAAATGAGATTGCATCGTGGCTCCTTTGCATAAATCATGGTGATTTAAAATAAAGTGTAAGAAAATGGATAATAACAGTGAAATTGCTTTCTCTAGTCTTGTTTATTTGCTCTCTTGTCTTTTTTTTTAAATAATATTGGGTTTTTTGCTTCATTTGACTTAGAGGCAGATGAGGGAGATTCTCTGGGCTGAGGTACCTATTTAACTCTTACCAACTTCTGAGGGAATTACAATAACATAATCATGTTTAAGGGAATTATTTTCATTACTGTACATTTAAATGGTGAATTGCTCTTAATGAAGGGGAGCAGCCCACCAGGGTATAAGGGAAGCATAAAGACATAAGGTGCACTGAGACTTTTGAAACTTATTTCAGCCTTTTTCCTAGGTTCTGTGTTGGGGAAACCTATCTCCCAGCCTGTGCCTGGAGAATACTGTTTCTGTTCTCTTCCCCCAGATGACATCAGCTCATTTGTACGGGCTGGTACGCTGGGAGCTGGAGCAACAAATTCACTCTTTCTGCCAGCAGAGAAATAACATCTCGGGTCCTGCTGGTGCTATGGAGGTAGCATAGGTGAGGGAGGCACGGCCCTGGTACGGTGGCACGGAGCCCTGCTGCTCCTCACCTGCATCAGGGCACACCAAAAGCCCAGCCCTTGATGTCTCTGTGAAAGCCATTCCCTTCCCTCAGGTCACCTGTGCTTCCCTTGTCTTCTGCTCCCATGGTGATTATTTTCTCTGTCCTTTCGACAGGCTTCCTGGGAACGTGTAGGGCTTAATTCTTTTAATTTCTTGATAAGCAACTTTGTGTTGTTTTTGTTGTTTTCCACCCACCAGGCTGTACCAGGCACTTTCTCTGCAATGTCAGATTGTGAGCAGAGAAAAGATGGCAAAGAGGTGAACTCATTTGTGTGGTGCCCAGTCAGCTGCAGTTTCCTCTCTGGCATGCACGGGACAGGCATGTTCTTCTCTTACCCGGAGTCCCTTAAAATTACTAAAAAAAAAATAGCAATCTTCTGGGATGAAGAGATGTGGATTGATTTCATTTTTAAGCATACAATAGGTTGTTAAACTGATCTGTGACACTATCTCTTTCCTTAACGGTAGTGGTGGTTGTGTGGTGGCAGTGATAGCCTGTGGTCCCAGGGACAAGGGGAAGGAAGGAAAGTAACTTCACTGGATCATTTCTAAAACAAGTGTGTTACTCGGTTTAGACTTTAGTTCATTACTGAATTAGCATCAGAGCTTTGGCAGTGAAAACTAACCAGCTTTCATTGTTCAGAAGGAAGGAAGTAGCATCTTATTTTTCTGATAGCATCAGCCCTGGTCCCTGTGCTGCAACACTGTTATAAAAGCAGTGACTGTTTTTCCTGTTTGTGTCACAGCAGAAGCTTTGATGTATGTTGCTCAGAAGTTATTTCCTACAGCACCCATCCTTCATCCTCTTGTGGTGTGTGTTTCTGTCTCAATAGACTCATGAGTTTAAGAAACTTTTTTTTGCCTTTTTTTTTTTTTCTGCATCCTTTTCTGTTTTTATCTTGCATAATATATTCTGACCACAAGTCTTAAAATGTAGCTCTTTCTGAAGGATCGCAGCAGAGTCTGGTGCAATTTTAGAAAGTTTACAGAAGTGCCACTGGGATTTGCTGAGGTTTTGTGCTTAATAATTTAAATATTGCTATTTCTGAAGATTTTATAGAACTTAGACCCAAGGCCCCTGGGATCATCTAATCTGATCTGCATATGAATCATAAGCCAGTAACTTGTATGTAGTTATTCTTAAATTGAGCTTAAGTACTGATGCTGGACTAAAGCCTAAAGATGTTTGGCTGAAGCAGTCTTCTGGAAAGGGAAAAACATCAAAAAAAGTTGAGTTCCTTGGGTGCGGAGCTTCAGTGCCTAATTATCCTCCCTTTTTTTCATCCAAGTTCGTAATTAAGGTCTTTCTGCTTTCATTTTCCACTGGTTTTGTTATGCTATGTGCTAGATTAGAGAGAGCTGTCAGTACTTTTTCTTCTCCCCCTGTGAAGGTACATGTGAACTGCAGATGCCTCTAGTTTTCCTTTTTCATCAGCTAAACAGTTTGAACTCAGACTCATTTGAAGGCATTTTTTGCAGTCCTTCAGTCAGTCATTCTTGTAACTCTCTTCTACATTCATCTGAGCTTTATTCTTACCCTTTTAGAAAGTGCAAACTGAGGCTGTATTCAGTATTTTTGGTCTCAATAATGCTTTTTAAGATCTTGTTTTGGGGTTTAAAATTTTGCCTGGGCTTTAGCCCAAGTCTGAAACTGATTTGTTTTTACAGTTTGCTTCTTTTTATGGCCGTATTTGAATGCAGCTACTGTGGCTTTAGGAGCTAAGTTTCTGACAATTTACAGGGTGAATCTCATTGTTGTACTTTGGTGTTTGTCTTAAACTTCAGTGCAGTTATGTACTTGAATTAAGTTATATGCAAAATCTACTACTTTTCTTTGAAGAGAGTGAGTTTATTTCAATGTGTTAAATCAGAATGCCCCTATAATAACTGTTATTTTGTCATATTACTAAGCAAGAAAGAGAGTGCAGTCCTAAGTATATTTATATGTAAGTAATAAGTATATTTATATGTGTGAATTCTGTTAGGCACATGATCTCTTAGCTGAAGTTCACCTGAGGCTGGCTTTGCTTCAGCTAACCAAAAATTAGATTTGATTTAAATATACATCTATATAGATACAGATATGTGCCTGTGTATGTATACATGTATTTACAGACACACACCTTTTTGTTCCTAATCCTGAGAAGACGAAACACCTGAAGTTTTCATGGGGCATCATGCTGTTGAGCTGTTTACAGAATGGGAGTTACATTCTGCATAACTTACCAGGCCTTTAGAACCGAAAAAAGAGAAAACCGGATCTGTGTACTATGAAAAGATCTAGGAAAATATTCCACATCTGTTTAACTGGGAAGAACATCTGCAGTGAAAGATTTCTGATTTGGACTGTCTATGAGACTGTTTTTTTTCTTAAGAGCTGATTTTTGGGGAGCAGGGTAACTGTTGGAAGATGTACTTGCTTTAAGTCTTCCCTGTGTAAGGCTGTGATGAGTCACCGAGCAGGCTGCTAGCAATGGTTCTTGTGTAGATTTCAACAACTGAAATTCTGGCTCTTGTTTTCCTTGCTTTGAAATAGTAAAGTATTTGTGTGAATTTAAATCTCTCTTTATCTTTGACTATTCCATTACAAAATGGGCAAACCTTTCATATTGTGGCTGTTTTTCATGATACTTTTCAAATACTAGAAGTAGTATGGGTAGTAGTACATAGCTGGTGTGGAAGTAACCTTTTGGTGGATAATGCCCTTTGATGATGAGTTACTAGCTTCGGATATACATCTGTAGTTTGATCTCTGCCTTCATAACACAGTTTCTAATGATTGATTTGTAAGAATTTGTTGCCAGATACAAAAAGACATTTGTTTTCAAGCTGTACAATAAATTAAGACATCTAAGATCAACCAGAGACAGAAATCTTGTGCATTGTGGAACCTTATCCATTCTAATGCTGCTGTATGCCAGCAGTGGTGGCATGGAGCGGTGTGGTCCACAGGTGGCCTCTAGGATGCTCCAATTTGCCTAATGCTTTTCCCTGGTAGAACTGGGAGCGATCGAGTTGCAGGTACTCACCAAACAGTGCTTTCTTCTCCCTGTGAGCCCACTAGACCTGTGCTGTTCCTCAGAGGGAGGTGGGGAGCCAACCTCTCAGCAGCACTTGTCTTCTGGCCACCTTGTGCTGGGTCACCTGCCATGGCAGGCTTTGCCGTTCCCCATACCCGTGTTCTCCTCTGATTTTTGTGCAGGCAGTTTGAGAAAGACAGGTGGATGTGTTTGATGGCTGCTGTTTCTGGGGAGGATGTAAGAGAAGGGATGTGGAGAAAAGAGGACGTGTGGTGCTTTGTGCGGTTCAGCGGTGGGAAGGGGCCGCAGCCACTGCCCCTTCCAGGATGCTTCAGAATCCCTGGTCTGGCTTCTGCAGCTGCTGGTGTTGGATCTTGCTGGCCACCTTTCAGCTCCTGTCAGAAGGATAAGAGTTTATCGGAGAGCCAGTGCTTTCTGGTAGCTCATGCTTTTTTTCAGAAAGACACGTAAGTCCTTCGTTGGTTTACTGCTTCTGCATAGCAGCCTTTTACAGCACAGGAGTCTTAAACACTTGCAACTTGACTGCAAGATGTGGCAATTGGTTCTCCATTCTTTTCAGCCCTGCAAGCAGACTGTAGTCCTGTACTGGGTTGTTATTACTGCCCAAGCAGATAAGTTTCCTAGGCCTGAAGGAAAGGAAGGGTCTGTTTAGGGGCAGTGTTTTGTAAGCTGGGTTCAGTTTCATGTTGCTGATCCTGTTTTGTTGACTGAATTTGCACTGCTGTAGTTTAGAAGATTTGTAGGAAAAATATCTGTTTAATAAAAGAATAAAAGGATGATAAAAACCAATGTATATTGCCATTTTAAAATGCTAATTACTCTTTACTTAATGAATCACATCTTGAACTCAGCTTAATGGAAAAACTGTTCTAAAATGGAAAACTTCTTCACCAGCACTATCCATCTCAGCGGATGATTTTTTTTCTTTATTCTAAATAGGATGCAGAAAGTTAACAGGAAAACATTCTTTCTAATTCACTGTCCTTTCATGTCAGAACTCGTAGTAGTAAGATGACTTTCCTAGAATCTTCTTCAGGCTTGGCTGCAATCTGTGGTTTCTGGGAGAATCAAAATTACTTTCCCTTGAAATTCCTGTATTTCTTTTCCTTTGTGGCTTTGGTAATAATAACAGTAAGCCTCCTTTCCAACTGAGAAATTGCTCATCTGTGTTTCTGGGTTCTTCCTTGTAAGCAGGAAAATCATCCAGAAGTTATGTCCAGGGTCCAGCAGCATGTCAGGCTGCTCTTCTTCTGGGCTGTAGAACGTAGGGAGATGAGAAGGAAACCAAGAGAGCCTAAGGGGGAAAAATACAAATAGAAAGTATGTTTGTAGAGATGTGTGTGGTCAGGAGAAAAAAGAAGAGAGGTGGAAGACCTAGTAAATCAGTAAATAAAAGGAAAAGGGAGAAGAGTATGCTGATGGATGGTGAAGGAACAGGGAAATCTGTAGACAGGAGAGCTTGACCTCTGGGCAAAAGACTTTGTTTTGTTTTTGTAAGACCTGGGGCTTAGTTTCCAGTTTTGCTGAGCTTTCACAGAGATACGAAAGGGGAGTGAGAGAAATGTAGAAAGCCTGAGATGATCACAGGAGGTAAACATACCAATGCTTGTATGTAGTCTTGCATAAATGCCTGCATCAACTGCAAGAGAATGTATATCTAGAGATCAAAAGAATGTAAGGAGCTAAGGTTAAGACAGAAACACTGGGAGAGCAAGAAAATGGTAAAAACTGATGTGATATTTTTAGTAGCATGGTTTCAAGTGGATGCAGGCTTATGAGAGTTTTGACAAATTTGTGGTGGAGTGGAATTTAGGAAAAATGAATTCAATGGATTTTGACCTCGATAAGGAAAATAACATTCATGGAAATTTGTATAAGCTGTGATAGATTCAAATAGATTCAAATCTTTAACGTGGTAAATGTTTTTTAGGGTAGTTACTTTAGAAGTTATCACAGCAAGGAATATGTTCATCTGTGAAGTATCAAGAAAGTTTCAAGTGTTTGTAATCTTGACCATTTAAAACACTCTGGCCCTAGATTTAACTTGTTTACATTCAGCTGCAATAACTACGCACTTTAGTAACATCTAATCTTACAAACCCATCTATCTACAAAGGGTTGCATATTTGTTTTATAATACTTAATTCTTCTATAAATACATATAATAAGCTGTGCTCTTGTGCTTAGCAGTGGCTTTGGGGCATAGCAGGGAGAAACTGCTAGTAAATGGACAATTCTTGACTTCTTGTGTACAAACTTCTCAAGCTGCTTTATCTGTTTTAATCCAAAAGCAGCCCTTAAAACCAAAGTTTAATCCCAGAGATGTGTAGATGCAAGTGATTTGTATGCCAAAATGAGCCACTTGTGTGAAGAAGGATAAAAAAGTGGGCCTCAAAACGGACTTTGTTTTATAATAGCTGCTTAAGTATGTAAACTTGGTCTATTAAAAAAAATGAGAAAATTTGTGTTTATTGTTGGATAATCGTAAATGTTTTCATGCTATTCTTTCTTTCTTTCCAGATTTGAACATGGAATTCAACCCATCAGATCATCCACGGGCCAGTACAATATTTCTCAGTAAATCGCAAACAGATGGTAGGTTACTGAATTTATTACAGTATTTGCTATTGCAGTTACCTCTAAACCCTTTGTTTGAATGCATGTGATAGTCTTTTAATATATAATTCCCCAGGCTTTTATAGGCATCATGTTAGAGTTGAAAGAAGTGACACCTCTAGTTAATTATTTTGTCAGGCTGGTAGTACAGGATTGAGTCCTCTCATGTTCTGAAATTGTAAGTTCCAATAGTCATTATATCAGAACTACAAATATGGATAAAGCTTAATATAATTATTGTGGGTTTTTTTTTAATTTCCCTAAGTCCAAAAATCTCTGTGTAACTGTTTGTTGTTTTTTTAAACTCTGAACATTAGGATAAGCTTCTGGAAAATGTGTGGGGAGTATATTCTTGAGAAAATGCCAGATTACATTAGCTAAGAAGACAGTCATGAGTTTCCTCCAATATAGCTGATACTGTAAATTAACTCAGTACTAGATTTTAATAAAAAACCAACCTTCATCCTACCCAAACATTCTCTCTTCTCCTCTCATTATGGACTTGATATAATCATATATTTGGATGGAGTATATTTTTTTTATTCATAGACAAAGTGATCCCTTTGGAATTATATCTGTTAAGCCTCCTGATAGAATTAGTAGAGTAGAAGCCATTTATTCTGGCTCTTTCATTCCCTGTTGGACATGTATGACATGTTGTTTTAGAAGTAGATGAATAATCGATGCAAAACACATTATTTTCTGCCAAGACTTTCAAAGCAGTTTCTACATTATAATTCTGACTGTTCAGTATGAATTCTTTGTCCTTTCTGCTGTTTATAAATGCCATTTTTGATTTAAGTAGTAAATCAAATACATCACATAAAAATAATGTAGTTTTCACTTGCTGTATATTTTTTGCTAATTTTTGAGCATGACTAGAACAAAGAGAATATACATTTAGCCCCCAGTTGAAGAGTTGATTATGTGAGTACCTCTTTTGCCCTTCAGTTTGTCCTTCTGAATTCAGCCCAGGTTCTTTCAGTGCCTTATTATGTGGATTTGGATGTCATTTACTATTCTAATCTGGTTTGGTAGTCTGTAAAATGAATATGGTAATATTGCCATAGTGCACTGTATTATGAAGATTGATGGCTATTTTATAGTGTCTTTATAGGTTTTTTTGAGACTGTATAATCCCACATGGATGCTATGTGTTTCTTGTTACAGCTTGTTGAAAAAAAGGACCAAAAAAATCTCAAGTGCAACAACTCAAATTTTGACCAGACCTGATGATTATTCTTACTTGTAGCAATAGTGGTTAAATTATTACAGTATGCAGTTAATTGTAAGCATTTTTAAAAAATGACAGTTCACACCCATGCTAGAGTTGGTCTATGAAACTTTGTTCTAGTTTAATATGAAGAACGTATTTTTGAGTGAGAATGACAAATTTAGTGAAACAGTATAGAGATATTAACAACAGGAGTATAAGATGTGTTCAGCTATCCTTGATCACTGTGGAAAAAAATCCAAAGTCTGTCTTGCTTGTACAAAAGAAAAAAGATTCTGCAAATATTTGTCTGCTGATACATTGCCAAGAACCATCCTGTTCTGGTGGACTCATCACAGTAGTAAGCATTTTGCTCGGCTGTACTTTGAGCCCATTGTGGAACCAAGGAGTTCTCACACTATTCTAGGATGTTGCCTTACACCAAAATGTAATAAAATACTTGTTAGGGGGAAAATATAAAGGCTTTTTATGGAGTTTAGGGTTGTATTCTGACAGCCGTTGTGGAGCCTAGGGACCCCCCAAGACTTCTCAATTCAGTGTAGAAGGAGGAAAATTGAACTGGCAATGTTGAAAACAACAAACTCGGGCATGTAACTAGCTCTCTCCATTACTTGTATATTGTTGGGCTGGCAAACTGTCTTGTTGACTGCAGGTGAAAATATTTCTATAGACCAGAGCTGAAGACATTTAAAATACACATATTGGAGAGCTGGGGGACAACAGGACTCAAAGCTTCATCCAGAATCTGGCTGTGACTCTTGAGTATTCACCACGTGTTTCTACAGCAGGAAAGGACCAAGTCCATCACTATGTGCTGGAGTGACTTGGTAACATTACCTTCAGGCAGTTTCAGTGGCTCTGTACTCTTTCAACCTCACTGGTGATCATGTGGTACTGTCCTGGCATAGGAGCTGGGTATGAGCTGCTTGTGATCAACATGCGAGTGAAGAGCACCCCAAGCTGACTACCCCAAATACAATGAGACAGGACGTGGCATTTCTGGATATTACGTGGTCTGAATTTCCCATTGTTTTTTGGAGCTTGGATGCCGTGCTAAGCATCTAAACTTGTCCTGTCCCTCTTAGTCAGTAGGCTGAATACATCCTTAACTACTTGAGAGTTCAATGAATCTCTAGAAAAGCTGAAGACACAATAAACATTAACTTGATTCCTAACTAAAGAAGCTTTTCTAAATGTTTCCAACTCTTTGTGGGAATTTTCTAGGGGCTGAATTTTACATGAGTAATTCTCCTTGTTTAGGAGCTAGTAAAGAATATCACCTTTTATGTCTTTAACTTCTGTGAGTGCTTTACGCAAGTCCTCCCTAGTTTGCTGAGTTTGGCCTGTAAGCAGGGTGGTTTAGATGACTGAAGAGCTATGTGCTGTTTAGTGTGTGTTTGTCGTTAAGCCAGGGTTTCCAAACCTTAGCACTCCAATAATGTAACTTCCTTTCCTTATAACTGCGAAAGCGCAGCAGTTGCTACTTCAGGGTGTTGGTAATCATCTTCCCTGTAAGGGGGTTACAGCTGTCCACCTCTCCTAACTTACACAGACTTTACACATTCGGTGTACTGGCTAAATTTTGCAGTATCAGTGCAACAGTGGGCTTTTGAAATTGCATTTATATAGTGGATAGAAGTAAAGTAAGCTGCACTTTTTAATGTTAACTAGGACCAGTCTTCTGTCTCAGAGAAAACAAAAAGAAATGATTTACAAACTCCCAGAATGCGAGACATTTTAATGGATGTAATCCTCAAGGATTTTGTCTTCGGTCCTGGTATGGGTAACATTAAGATAGTCTACAGCAATTGCACAAAGAAAGTTTCTATTGCAGCTCAATAAAAAATACGTACAAACATACATATAGATGCACACACACATATATATGCACATGTGTGTATATTTCCTCGCTCTCTCATTTCAAGATAATATGTTTTCCTACTATTGCGAAAGTTCAGCAATAACAACTGAAAGTGCCTGCAGAAATAAGAACAGGTCATTGACCTTAAACTGTGGAAAGCTGAGACAATTTGGCAGCATCTCAGTCTCCAGTTGAAGAGTTCCATTCCAACTTTCAAGTTTTAAAATATTAGAAAGAAAGTACAAGTTAAATTGTTTAGACCTGCTCTAAATCTGTTCAGCTTCATTTCGTCAAAACCCCATGCTTGAAAGCCAAAAGCCTAGAGTTGCAGTTAGGAATTTATGCTACAAAATGATGGTTAGTTACAACACTGCGATCTGGTCTGCTGAAGACCATACTGTGCCATGTGTGCAGTGCAAGGGGTCTTTAAACTGACTGAAGCCAAGTGATGGAATTACCTCTTTGCAGTCGTCTTAGCTTGGCAGAAGTGGCCTTTTGCCATGTGCAATAATTATCTTTCCCTGGTTTAAAGGGAGGGCTATGGTCACAAAAGAGAGAAGCTGTGTCAAAATGACTTTCTGCTAGGCCCAGTTCCCCACTGGCATATGTTCTGGAAAGAGTTGAGCCTTACGCTATGGCAGAGTGGGCCAGAAGCATGAAAGTACAGTTGCTACCTTGTAGTCCCTCCCCGGAGAATCCAGGCTAGCTGGATTTCTGTTATATGGGGAAAAAAGGAGAAAGGAGGTCAATGTGGTGCTTAGAAGAACGTGCAGCACAAGCAGTGCTTGGAGCAGGGGGTGAGAGTCTATATAAATATGTTAATATATTTCTTCTGGAGATTGGAAATAGCAAATGGGAATAAGCTGTGAGTGATATTTTTGCTTTGGTAAATAGATGATTGTACTTTCATGGTGAATTGAATAGTATAATAGCTACAAGGGAAAATGCAGAAGAGAAAAACTAAGGTAGGGGAAAAAAGCTGATGAAAATGGAATTTGGAGTGTATGTGCAGGCTGTCTTTATAGGATTTTGTCCATAAGAACTTAGTATGCGGTATAGTTATGATTAAAACACTGTTAATTACTTAACTGTGTTCAAAATTTTGCAGTTAATAGGTGTTAATTTTCAGTTATGTACTCTATTAGGTTTTGTTTACTGCCTGTACATTGCAATATGCAATACTAGACAAATACTCTGACTGTTCTTAGAAGTGAGTATCTGCCATCATTTTGTTGTTTCCCTTTAGATTACTTATGTCCCTTGCTGGTGATAAATGCAATGTGTGAAACTTACGTGTAGGTCAGTGTTTAGCAGGATTTTAAGACGTTTATTTACTAGACGATCAGAATTTTCCGCTGTTCCTGTTTAATTCTGTTTCATTTACAATGTCCGTAATTGTGGATCTGAGCATGTACTAAGTGACATGGCTAACATCTGTCATGTGTGATTCTCCTTTCTGCTCCCTGGGAGGAAAATTATGTAAGGATTTTTAAAAGTTTTTTCTTATTTTCTTTTCATTTTATGTCTGCTTTGAACATGGTTATTTCACACTATTCATACATACAGCCTTGTTTATTTGAGATTGCTTGCTTATAAAAAAATCACAAATAATGGCTTCTCATCCAACAGGGAATGGACAGGCTGTCCCACCATTATGAGCACTCTTATTTTGCTAAGTGCATTGAGTTGCCTAGCTTTTAAATCATGGTGCACCAAAGTGCATTTAATCACCTGCAGCATGAAACCATTATTATTGTAATCCTGCAGTTTGATTTATGTGTTAGTTGCCTCCAGACTTGTATCCTAAATGCTGTGGCATTTTCACTGGAACAGAGCTCCACAGGCTCTCTATGGGGTGAGTTAATTGGGAAAGTGCTTTAAAAATTAAACAGAGTATATTTAATCAGCTATAATAAGTATTTGCCTGACAATTAAGACTCTATACATCTATCTCCCTTGTTGCTGTTTACTTTCTGAGTATTTTGACCAATTGTGGCTTTGACTTGCAACCCTTGCTTGTGGTGACTGGTTCATACTCACCAAAGTAATATATTTTCACTGTTATGTTTGACATAAGTAGTAGTTTCAGGCTTGCACCTGATCATTATAGAGGACAGTGGTACAATGCATATGGTTTCAAGGCTCCTCTGGGGGAGTTAGTGCACCATAAGCTATGCTGAGAATTTGCTAACTCCGTAGTGTAGCTATTTAGGTGCTTTCACACCTGCAAGGTAGCATAGGCCACTTTGCAGCAAGATCCCTTGCATGAAGGCACTGGTGGCTCAGGAGTACCTGCACAGAGGACAGGTGAAGGATGGCTAATCCACTGCTCGCTTGCACTGTAGCTTACTGCATATTATTTTTCCCACGCAGACCAATGCCTGGTGAAGTACCCAAATGGATGAGAATTTCAATCCATCACCACACCAGTGAGCATAAATGCCTTTATGCATACAGATATATATGTTCCTTCTGTGTTTGCTATAGAAATACACTTGGTTAGTGCAAAAGCAGTTATAATGTTGCACATAGAGAGCCTCCTGTTCTTTTTATTATAAATGGTGTATAAGAAGCTTAATCGGGAAAAATAGTCATGTAATATTTCTATCATATTTTGTGTTTTTGCAGTGAGAGAAAAACGCAAGAGTCTCTATATAAACCACGTAAGTGAAAATGCCTCGCTATGCAGCTTTCTCCTTGTTGTCTATATTATACAGTAAATAAGAGTTATCACACATGATTTCCATATCGGTGAGAGGGTGCTGATGCTTCAAACATCTGTTCTGCGTCACGATCCAGAAGTATAGGTCTCGGCTGCTGAGTTAGTGGAACAGATCTGTTGCTTTGAAGACAGTATCATGCTCACAAGCAGTGTGTGTAGCTATCTGGTACCTGAGACAAAGAGCTGCACACATTAGTATGAGTTTTAAAATTATTACAAAAACTCTCAGAACTGTAAATTACACTCATATGTGAGTTTGCTTTGGCAGAGAGCTGCAGCATTTGATATTTACACAGAAGTTCTGAAATGCCTGACCAGTGTTGATGCAATGTAAATGTGGATTAACATGTGGTACATGCTGAGTATGAAGATGGGGTTTTGATACGCTCATGTACCTCGGGTGTTTTTCAGTTCAGTTCTCTTCTGTTTGAGTCTAATTCTCAGTGAAGCTGAGAGCAAATCCCCTGTAGCCTGCTTTGCATATGGGAACAGGCTCTTTGCCCCAGTTGGTCTTGTTTGTATTACTGAAGCACCTGAACCAGTGCAGCTCCCAGTATGTTAAGCCCTATGCTGAAATACCTGAGTCAGGCCTCAGTAAAACTGAGGAGGAAAAGAACTAATTGTCTCCCAGATGGTATTTGCCTTTAGGGTGAAATAGAGAGAAGTTCTCAAGCATTTCCCTGTCTGGAAATACATGCCATAATTTCATGAATCATTGTTAAGCCAGTACAGCTGCTGGAAGAAGAGAATGTGGTTTATATCTGCTGCATCCTTTTGTGCTGGGGTGAACATTTGTGCAGCTCCAGGTAAACTGGATTGGGGCACGAATGCACGGAATTCAGCACGGCTTAAAAGCTAAAATGGATCTGCTCCTAAATGTGATTCAGTTTGGGGCTTGCACCCACAGAAAGGGAGGGAAGTACAGAGGCAGGAGGGAGCCACTGAGCAGGGTAAGAAGGCAGGACTGCCTCATTTGTTGGCAAAACTGGTTTGTGCTGAGTGTTTCTGTGATTACTGCCTGGCTTCAAAAGCAAGCCGAGATACTCGGTTTTCCAAGAGTTAAGATTCTGAGAAATGATGAGATACTGTGAGGCTTATAAAAGCCTTAAAGTTGGCTCCACCAGGTTAGCAGATATTCTCAGTGCTTCTCATTTTCTATTCCCCTGTAAAACATTTCCATTGTTTACAGCGTATGTGAGGGTGGTTTGCGGTGCAATTGCATTGTTATAAAATTACTTGTAAAGCTAATGCACTGGGTTCCTGTAAACTTAATGATGCGTGCTCAGTAATTTCCACTGTGCTTTTTAGCTTCAGACTTGGAGGGTTGAATGCAAAAAAATGAATATTTAGACAATGCAGAGCAAAGCATTAACTGAGTTTGTGACAGTCCACCTTGTGTCACGGATGAAATTCTCATGTCCTGAATCTCTTCACGTCATGTAGAAGATGTGTTCTGCCTTGGTCAGACTGCGGGTGTGTTCCTCTGGCAGACTGAACAAAGGTGACTGTTACAAATGCTGCTGGAAGCACGCTGTGGCAAACCCTGGTATAAAATATTTTTAGGCAACGCTGGACTTGTTGCAGAAAAGGGAAGGGTGATCACACCACTGAGGAGCTGTGTTGTAGGAAGCTCACTGTAACTATGCCTATGCAGTTGATATCCGAAGCACTGTACCTCCTCCTAATTTCTTTTTTTTTTTTCTAGTATCATTCAAAGTACTGGCCAAGGTTGCAGCAATGTAAACTTTCCCCAGTAGTCTGGTTTACTGCTACCTTAAGTCTGACTTGTTTGTACTTCCAAAGTACTTCTGAATTACAAAGCTAAAAATAGCCTTTATGAGGCTGAAGTCCTTACTGTGGCTTTCTCTGTGTGTGTCCTTATAAGTCAGTTAAGTTTTTTAGCCAGTACTCTAGATAAGCTATATTTTCAAATGTGGCCTGTGATATTGAAGTTATTGTTTCGGCATACCTGTGAGTATTCATTCAGCACCTCTTAAATATTCAGTCTGCTAAAGCTGACGCACAAACTGGTGATCATTTTTGAAGTGGTTGCTGTGGCCTTTTAAACTGGAAACTGTGTTTAGGTTTGTAGACTGCAGAGAACCATCATAATTTTCCGAGACTGCCTTGTTTCAAGAAATTTGAAGGAAATAGTTAAATTTAACATTTGCATGTGACAAATTATAGATAGTATTTACATGATAAGCGAATTTGTGATATACCCTATTGGATGATCAGTTCTTTTTCACCATTTTTCAGTGTATGCTAAGTGCATTTCTAACAGGAGCTATTGCTACTCATCTGTTTGCTTGTTGATGTGGAGTTCTGGGTCCCTACATCTGCTCTGGAGGAAACAAGCCAGAGGACATAAATTTTGGAGCATTGTTTTGTCTTCCTTTTACAGCAACTCCTAACCATAATGCAGCACTCTTCTTTTTGTGGCTTTTCCATAACGTCATCTTTCTTTTTCCTTCTAGAAGTCTCTTACCCCTACTCTTCTTTTGTGACAAATAACTAAGATGAGCAACAAAATATTTTTATTCTGTTGTGCACTATCGGTTGTTTTGCAGGCAGAGTTGAAAATCTCCCAGGTGATCAGGATGGCTGGCTAGCAAGAGGAGTGTCAAGAAATGTTGTGCTTTTTTTTTTCTTTAACTGCTTGTCTAGTCCTATGTAGTAATAGATGAGAATAGTAGTTTATACAAATACAGTTTCAAAATGTTATGTATGAAAAAATTAATGAATCAATATTGACTCCTTTTCATTTAAAAATGCAGTTTCTCAGTGTGATAACATCACTGTTCTTTTCCTTTCATGCTTGCTCTTGTTGGAGAATATTTTAGTTGGCTGAATAGTTTCTTTTCATCCCCAAACACAAATAGTGGGTTACTGCTTTGATTTATTGTGTTTGTCAGGGGCTGGCAGTTGCCAGGTTTCAGACTCACCTTGTCAGTATGTGTGATGGAAGAAGCCAGCAGCTGTTCTTTTTTGGGGGTGAGGGAAGGCAAGGGGGAAGGAATGAAAGCGGACGTGACAGGGTGCTATGGAGAAGCTGTCATCTCTCAGTCTTCCCACGGAGCCCAGGGAGGCAGACGGCAGGTTGGAGATGGTGCTGAATCCTTTGCATCCTTGTCAGTGCTGGAAGTTACCTACCTGCAAGGTACCTGGCGTGTTTGTTTTCTTCCAGCCTATTTTAATTTCTAAGTGGTTGCAGCAGACTTTACTTCCATTTCCTGTCGAACTGGCAGTTGTTTTTTTGTTATGTCTTTAATGCTGCTTCAGTGTGCGCTTGTCTTTGCTTTTAATCTGCTTAGTCAAGTTGCTGAGGGGGATAAAGATGCAGACTAAGATAGAGGCGTTTCCTTTTTCAGAGAGGAGAGATTGCATCAGTACCTCTGCCTGTACAAGGAAAGCAAACAGGAAGACATGTTTTATGGGTTTTTTGGGGGTGGCTGGAGAAGTAGTGAATTGTTTTATTATTGTTTGCAGTAGTTAGTTCTTTGTACTGGGTGATTATTTTTTTTGCAGGGGAACGGAGCAAGGCAGAGGAAGAAAGTTGTTTTCTCCATCAAGTTTTTCTAGAAATTTTCCCGTTCAGACAAGATGAAAATTCTCTGTTTACCAAAGTACTTTCTTCTCTTCTTGACAAGATACATTCTTAAAGTTGAATCTATGTTTATATTTATGAGCAGAAATACACAGCAAAAATAAGGGATATTTTTTGCATATTAGAATGTTTCTGAAGGAAGGAAAAGAGAAGGAAGATAAAGGGAAGTAGTGTATCTCCTGCTTTTTTTTGCTTTTTTTTTTTTTATACTCTGGAGACCCTTCATCAGCTTTTTAGCAACAGCTTTCTTTCAGAATCATCATTTTGTTTAGGGATCTGGACATGACTTCCACTGTCTGCTACTTGGCAACTGGATGTGCAAACCCCAGCAGACTAACACTGTTTTATCATTCTCAGTAGAAAAACTAACATCTGTGTATAGACCAAATTTATTTTCAGCATGCTGGAGAAAAGTTCCTGGACATCATTCATGTCAGAACGCGGGTCCCTGTAAGTGACCCTGTAGTGATTCACATCAGGGGAAGCCTCTTCTCGGTGGCAGTGCTGCTGATGGGGGCTAGCGGAGAACAGAGGGGCTTTTGCTGTGTGCAGTGTGACACAAGCAATTTCTGTGAGCCTGAAATGATGTATGGTATTTGCTCCCTCGTAGCCCACAAATTTTCCTGTCAGAGTGGATAAAGAGGCTGTTCTACTTCCCTATTATAAAACTGCTAGACATGTGACTGGTAATCAAACACTTTCAGCTGATGATTATAAGAGTAAATATGGTACATGCTGAAATGGGAACATAGTCTAAAAAGTGCTTTAATCCATGAAAAATGCAAAGCACAGCATAAAATGTGAAATGTTGTTTTTGTTAAGTGCCTGAGGCTGGCTGTTGTAAAGGTTTATAATTGCTGTCCAAATTCCTTAAGATATTTTGATTAACATTCCATATTCAAAGAGAAGAACAAGATAAACTGGAAGATAGATTAGAGGCTTCTTAGGTGTTCTTGAAGCTCTCCTAGAGATTGCTTAATCTGGTCTTTGCTCCTCTCCATTGCAAGATCACAAAAAACCAGGTCTAGAAGGGGGCCTTTATAGGCCATTTGGCCCATCTGGCAAATGCCTTTTACTGATGCCATTCTTAACAGATGCTGTTTAAGATGCTTTTTCAGGCTTCCAGTAAGTTAGAATCAACAGGTTTTCTCTAATGACTTACTTAAACTTACTGGTTGAAATGTTCTTTCTAATGCCTTTCAGCCCTTTGCTTCTTTTCCTGTCCTCTAGGGTGAAGAATTTTACCTCTCCTACCAGCCTCAAGGCAAAAAGTTATATGAAGTGTAATCTCTTGTAGGGAGAAGAACAAAAAAATAACTTTTAAGGTGGAATGAGAGCACACAGGAGAATTTCTTTACAAGGTTGCTATATATATAATACTTGATGTGCTGGGAGCCTGGTAAAGTCCCTCTGGTCAGATTGCACAATACTAGCAATTACACACTATGTAAATATAAGCCTTGGAGCTGCTTTTAGTGTTCAAAGAAATATTTAATCTTTTCAGGTTTGTAAAACAGGGTGCTTTATCAGTAGTTAAGTAGAGCATGTGAGCTGCAGAAGAGTTTACCAGTGGTTGCTAAGCCCCCCAAGAGTTCGGTTGGTACTCTTAACATAGTTTTCTGTAGCTGACATGAGTAAGGGTAAGCTTTTGAGAGCAGAAAGCTTGCAAGCATAGATCTAGTCTAAGGCATCAGTTTGGGACGTTATCAAACATTGGTGAGGCTAATTGACTGAGGACAAAGTTGGGTCATATCATAGACTGATGAGGTGTAATGGGTATTACTTAGGAGTGGTTGGACTGGATCTTTTTGTTTTAAATTGTAGGTGTTGGCAGGGAAAGGTAAGCATACAATGGTGCTGTTTCCTGTAGCTTTTGTTCAGGTTCATATACCCATATCTAGCCACTAAATGTAGACAGTTGTGCCGTAGCATCAAATTATGCAAGATGAAAACAAATACAGAGCTTTGCAGAGCCGTGCAGAGAATTGTGTTGTATTGCTTGCTTGATTTTGGAAACACTTTGTTGACCTGTAAAATCCTGTTTCTTCTGTGAAAAAATATTGTCAGAACTAAATCGTGTCCTGAAGCAACAGAAGATCCTTGAGATAGGAACCTCCCTTTTCCAAGTCAGAAGCAGTTCTAGTATTTTTGCTTGCTGCTGTAATTTGGCTTCATGTTTACTTTTTACATGCCAGTTTTGCCTGTTAGCATTTTGGCCAGCCTCTACTGCCTGGAAGCTAATGGGCATGTCTCCACAGATGGGTGCAAGCAGGCCTCAAATTTTCCATGAGAGGAAATACTACTTAATAGTACTTTTTTAAATCATGCAGTAAATTACACCTGGTTTGATGGAAGAAGAGACAGTACTGTTGTTATTTAGGACAGAAGCTACAAATTATCTTCTGATGGACAAGTGCAAAAGAACACTGAAAAAGGCCGAAGCTCCTCTGCCAAACTGGAAGCTGGCTGGCTGAAGGCCAGCTCTGGTACAAAAGCTATCTAGCTTCATTAGGGGAGTGTTGCACCCAAATGAACAAAGCCTGCTGAGCACCGGGGCAGAGTGCCACACTAGCGTGGCTAAAGGGTTTCCAGGGCAGAGCTGACTGGTACCCCTTCAGGTCAGTTCTGAGTGTGGGTTTTGGTCAGCATGCAGCTGTCCGTTAGATGTTTCTACCTCAAAACACCCTGATATGACCATTTTAACAGAAGAAATAGCAACACTTCCCCTTTCCTCACAAATTTAGTTTTAATTTCTGAGTGATGCTAAAATGAAGACCAAGAGAATTTCATCCTTTTGTGTATTTTCATTGTGAATTAGTTAGGAATTTCTAGTGGTTCTTTTCATAGCAGGTACATAGAAGCAGTTCTGCAGAGCTTGTATGATTTTGATGGCAAACTAAGCCATTCTGTTTCTGATAAGATTTGTTTTATGTAAGCTTCAAGTAAATAATATTGTTCAAACATCTTAAACATGATTTGAAAAGTTTCAGGATGAATCTGGGAAAAAAATAAAGCAGTGATATTTCCTTAGTACTAGCTGTGCAAGAGGGGAAAACTGCTGGTTTTTAGAGCTAGAAACACCTGGTGTTAAATTAAATCTTGATCTCTTAGAGCTTGTTCTGCAACACATGTTTACATGAGATTAGCAAGTCCTAAAGCTATTTTTTCCATTATACATCTTTTTCTGTAAAGCAAGAAATTCCATAAAACAGCTATTATGCATTCGTTGTAGTCTGTATTGCCAGCATTTCTTAATGAATGTCTTTGGTTGAAATGAGAAAAGTAACTGCTTCTGGGGTAGAGCTACGAATTGTCTCCACCAGAAGAAATCACAAAATGATAGAAAAATGTTCCAGAATTCATCTCAAGGGGTTGTTCAGTCTGGTTTCTTGCCTCAGAGCATCTAAGATATGCCAGGATTGTGTTTGTCTTACCTCTTCTTTACAACTTCCAGTGATGGAGATTCTGTCACTGCTCAAGTCACTCAAGCTATCCCTACCATTAGAAAAAGGTGATGATTTGGGATGGGTATTTTTTTGCCATCACCTCCTCTTATGCTTCCATGTGCAATCTTAATTTTTCCTAGTTCAATAGAAGGCTTCTCTTTCTTACCCCATCCACAGGGTCATGGAGAACAACATTCCCTTCTTTGGAACCCCCTTCAACATGACTTAAGGCCGTTATTGTTGTTTTGTTCTTGGAGAAAACACCTCCAGTCTTTCAGTTTTTCGTTCTAAATCAAGTTTTTCAAACCTCTGAAATCTTGCTGCTCTCTCTTCCTGACTCTGAAATAAATTCATCTTTCTGGAAATGCAGTGGTCAAAGCTGGGCATAAAATTCCAGCTGAGCAGAGTGGAAGGGTGCTCTACTCTGTTGTATAAATGGTAAATATATAAAGCCTATATGATTTATTTTTTTTTAATATAAAAGTCCTCTGCAAGTTAATGCCAGCTGCAAATTCAGTAAAAAGCACCTTGATTTTTGTTATCAAAGTTACTGCTGAATATTTTACATTGGGTAGACCAGACCTCTGTGGAATGTCCCTTACTTCAAACTTTCAATTTGAAAGTGATCTCTGGGTAACCAGAGTGTAGTTTTTACCTGCCATGTTTTCCTTGTTCTGCCCTTTGGGAATTTTACATGAGATGAAGTCAGAAGTCTTGCTGAAGTTGAGAGTGTGACATCTGCTGAGTGCTTGGGTACAAAAATACTACTACTGCAAGTTAAAGTACATTTAAAGTGAATCCCACTTCATGTGAATGAGGTGCTTTCAATTTGTAAATATTTGTAATAGCAGGGATTGTCAAGGCTCCACATGTGTCCTGTACTCGCAGTCATGTTTCCATATGAAGATTTACAAAAGGAGTTAGAGCAGTCCTTTCTTTCCCCCCTGTCAGCCTTAATGGTGGGACAGAACCTGAGAAGGATCCCATTAATGTTAGAGGGTTTGGCTGATTTCTTCGAAGGCTCTATGTTCTTTCTCAGCTCTTCCGATTTTTCTTACTTAGAGCCTCTCTGACTTGTCTAAATGGAAGATTTTTGTGGTCAGTGGTGGTGAATTTGAAATGTGAAGGCATTAAGCTCCTGTACAATTTTGGCTGTGGACTTATCCCATTGAAATGGGCACAGAAGAAGATTTCTCTGTAGGACAGTGCTGAATACTGAGGTGATGCTCAATAACCTCTTTTCGTCCTTTGCAAGGATGGAGAAGGTTCCTGTGCAGCATTTTACGGAGGTTCAGAAAAGCCTGTTTGACTAAACCGTGGGACTTGAGATGTCTTCCAGCTTAGTCAAGCTAGAATATGAAGCTGAGGGTGTTTTCCAGTAATTTGGAAAAGGCAGAAAATCTGTTACCTGGCATACCATATGGCTGCAGTTGGACGTCAGAGTAGAAACTGGGAATGCTGATCTACGGATAGGTTAGTTCTT
This sequence comes from Aegotheles bennettii, assembly GCA_013398125.1. Lineage (NCBI taxonomy): Eukaryota > Metazoa > Chordata > Aves > Caprimulgiformes > Aegothelidae > Aegotheles > Aegotheles bennettii. Next base: position 71,478 of record VZRW01009366.1, on the reverse strand, counting down.
CACGTGGCACAAATGTGTGTAATACCAAAGATAGTAGGTTTACACTTGGCAGCATTCTTCAGACTGGGAGAGGTATCCCTTCTTGCCAAGTTGTTATGAACAGAAAGTGAGGCATGAGACACCACGTTTTTCTGAAGTGTGAAAAGTTCTAAGCCTAACGAAGTGTGATGTGGGCTGAAAACCGTGGAGAGTTCTGTGATGTGGTAGTTTCAGAAATAAGATGCGTGGCTCTAATTATTGACATGTATCAAATGTTAGAGTGCTGTTTACATAAGAAAATTTAAATCTGATAGTGGTGTTGCTACAGAGTTGTTTTCTGGTTTTTACTCATGCTTGCCCTGAATGAATCCAGTCCATTTATCTTAAATTTTATATAAACCTTTAAAACATGTTGACACTTAAAATGTAGTATTAAAATTTTCATGTGCCTTTTTTTTTTCTTTAAATGATGCTGAAATATCTGTACCTCTCCCTTTTTTCAATTACTAAACAGTCTCATTTTCAACTGGTTTTAAATTGCTTTGCCTTTGTCATGCCCGTGGAAGGTGCTCAATAGACTAATCCAGAAATTTGAACTAACCTGTGGTAGAATAAAAGCTATAAATCACCAGTCTCCTATTAATTCTCTCTGTATATATCAATGCTAGATAATAATATATTTGCATCCAGTGCTTCCAAATGTTCTGTTTGTTGCCTTGCTTGACATAGAATACCTTGGAAGGCAGATGGATTGTGAGCTTCCAAAGTACTACTAAGTATCTTTCCAAACTCCTGTAAAGGGAATAATTTTCATTTTCTTGGTAAACTTTTTCACTTCCAAGAAAAGTAGTTCAGCCTATGATTTTATTGGTCAAGTGAGAGAATTTGTTGATGAACTTTCAAATAATTTGAACATAATGCTTCTACAATTACAATAGCTTCAGAAAATGTCTGGATTTGTTTTGGTTGTTTTTTAGTTAACAGAAGATTTTTAATGTTCTTTCAGTCATAGCTGGGAAAAACAGAAACATGACTTGCATGTATGTAGGTTTTACCAGGAGTCTGTTCTGTATTTAATGAATGCTGCTAAGAAGTCTGCTGCCTGTGGAAAATGAAGTGTTAGTAAGATGATGGAGTGCTGGCACTTGTAATAATATCTGTTTTGGAAATTAGGCAGGGGAAGATGTACTGAGGTAGGAGTCACAGGACTGTAGCCTAGATACTCAGTTGCTCTGAGCTGGTAAATGCCCATGGACTCCACCGATGGTGTTGGCATTGGTCTCTCCACTGAAATGCTGGAAAAAACATTCCTCGTAAGGCAAATTAGAATTTTCACATTGGTGTGCCAACTGAATTTTAAACCTATTCTGTTGTAAGTCAAACATTTAATTTGACTGGTCTTAACTTTTGTGACACAGGTTCTCAGTCAAGTTATTCACTAGTACAGGTAGAATAAGGGAGGATAAAACCAAAGAGCATTAATGACTGTGGTCGCTGTTAGCTGATACGATGAAACCGTTCTCTTAGACCGGTGGAGTGCTGGCTGCTCTAAACAGCTGAAGGAGAAGCCCTATCAACAAAAAATCTTCAGAAATAAGTAGTGTTGTCAAATGTCATTTTGTGGCTGAGCTTTCTGATGTTTTCCTAAGGTAGTGCAGAAATAGGATTAAAATCTGTTGAAAACTTTTAAGAGATATTTTTCTTTTTCATTTACATATCCACTTTCCCTTGCATCCTGTGATCAACTTTCTTCCTGTTTAATAACAATTTGTTCTTGACTAATTAATTGTTCTGAATTTTCCCTATTGATTTTTAGAGGTTTTAGTAGTTTTATGTAGAGACCTCTTTCCCCTATTTCATTCTGTTGGTTTGTTTATTGTTTTTTTTTTTAATTCTCTTTTCTCCAAGCACAGTTTTGTGTCTGTTTGTAAATCAATCTTCATTGTTAACATGAGTTCTTTTTCACCCTTATACTTACTCTTTGGCAATGAGGACAGAAACATAAGTCTTGTTCATCTTTGCTTTCAAAATGTATGTATGTATTTGAGTAATTTTGCACAAAAATATTTGCATGGTTTGGGGGAAGGAGGGAGGGAGGGGAGATTGGGACTTGAAAACATTAGTCAAGGCTCAGGCAGGGATTCTTGTGACATTTGCACTAGTAATTATTTCTGAACTTTTTGAACTGCTTCAAAACATGATCACATTACTGTGTGCGTCATTGTGAGAGACAGAGAAATTTGTTTTTTTCTAAATTCTTACATCTCCTCAGAAAAATGCTTTGGTATTACATAATTACCATTGTTCTTTTGCATGTTTTTCATAGCATCCTCCTGGGCAGTTGAGAAGGAAGTACAGTTCCTGCTCCACTATTTTCCTGGATGACAGCACAGTCAGTCAACCAAACCTCAAGTATACCATCAAATGGTGGGTTTTATAATATTATTTTTTTGCTAGAACCTACATTATATATATATATATTTATGTATACATATTTCTAACTATTACTAGGCAAGCTTCAAAGGTTTTAGTTTTTGAAGTAGTAAGTTCATATATTCCAGTCATGCTCCAGAGGCAGTGAATATGATGAGCAAAGGGTATTACTCTTTCTTTAGATCAGTGCACAATCTCCCAATACTACATATCTCAACAGAAAGTGATAATTAAAGGTCTCAAATTTCAGCAGCTGAAATCCTTGTGCTTCGACATTCAACTAGGTATTTGCTTTGGATGGGTCCTCAAAACTTACTTGGGCACTTGTTTATTCAGAATTTTGGAATTACCCAAAATTTTAGAGCTCTTTTCTGTTCATGCGAAAATTAACAGAAGTTCAAGTTTTCTATTTGAAATGGAAATTAATTACCTCCAGCTTCATTTCCTTATTGAGTACAAGGACACTGGCAATTTATTGCACATCAGTGGGAAGCTTTGTATGTGGTATGCAAATGTGCTTACTCTTGGGTGAGGTCTGAGATGAACACTTCAGGTTTTGCTGGTACCTGTTTCCATTTGGAGAGAAATGAAATTGATACTTACTTATAGAACATTATTCTTTACATTTTGTACAGTAAGGGGAAAAAATGAGAGAACAAATGTGCAGGCATTTTATGCCATTTGTTTATTATGATTGATGATATACTCTCGAGTTGTTTGTAGGATGGTTACCTTGGTGTACTCAAATGCAGAAATTTATTAAGACAAAATCTATGCTATGAGAGACAAACGTATTCAGACTAGCACATCCAAATGAGTTTGTAATGTTGGTGGTCACTAAATCATTCTTAATTTTTCTGAGTAAGAAAAAGGGGAACGGAGAAGGGATTTGCAGTCAGACTGACACCTAATTCCTCATCAGCTTAATCTGCCTGAAATACAGTCTTGCTTTTCCTCAAGTTTCTTTAATTAGTTACTTAAAAATAATTCAGATGAACAGTGGAAAAGGATTTTTGCCTTTGAGGTTATTTCCCCCCTGGAATCTCATACTCTTCTGCTCTAAAATCCTTTGTATGCAGACTTTTGTAAGTGCAGCCTTTTGATGGGTTTCAGGTCCCTTTTTGCATCAGAAGTGACACTGCTGGTGGAAAGAAGAGATGGGTTCAGTTGGCTGCAGCAGCTGAGAAGCATTTTCAGCCTGCCATGGTGGCCAGCAGCAGCCCTGTGAAAGGGGAGACAGAAAGATGAGCTGGGGGGGGGGACGGGGGGCAAGGTGGTGATGTTTGGGAGAGACTCGGGGTGCATGGCAGGGGGCAGAGCTGAGGGGAACACAGGTCAGGCTGGAGGAGAGGTGGGGAGTTGTGCAGGGCTGGGGCCAGGCTGCCGGCGTGGGAAGGGCTGGAAGCTGCAAGGGGTCAGAGGGTCTGAAAAGGTTATGTGGGGTGAGAAACGGAACACTGGCACATGAGGCCTCTGAGTGAAGAGTCTTTTCCTTCTCTCCTGTCTGGCTGCACATGTAACAGATTTAAGAGCAGGGAGATTGCAGGATTATTGCTTTTGTAGTACAGCTTCATTTCTCACCCTCATCCTGGCAGTCTCTGCAGATAAATGACTATTGCATGAAGGTACATTTATGAGGTATGAATTTTGGCCACCTCATTTATTTCTTCTGGGTCATGTTGTGCACTGGTGTGTTTAAAATATTAGCACATTTCAGATTCTGATATGGAGATCTAAACAGTAAATATTTTCTAAACTTAATTTGGCATTTTGTTACAAAAACAACCATATGGGCACCAAGCAGAGCTCTGCACATGGATTATTGCATCTGCTTTCATAAAGTGAACTGGAGCTGCAAGTGTGTTCCTATGGGCATAATTTAAAATTAAATTTTAGAAATGATTCATTTTGTCAATAGCATTCAGTCAAATAAAATCCATTCATAAATGTGTTTTTTGTGTTCAGTGAGTACTGTGTCCTTTAAATGTCCATGCTACACAGTATCTCTTAATTCCTTTAAATATGTATCTATAAACAATAAATTAAATTTAAAAAGCATTTATGATTTAAAAACTTCTAATGCAGCCAGGTAAAAGCTATAATGCTCATACAAAGTTAGTAAAATGTATTTACTTTCAATTAAGAAAAAATATTTTCCACTACAGGCTGTTTAAAATAAACAAACAAACAAAACTCAAAACCCCCCAAAAAACCCAACCCCCCCAAACAAACAAAAAACCACAAAAAAACCCCAAACCTGAAATAATTTAAAATTCTGCTACTAACAGGGTAGCTCCAGCCCCAACACACGCAGTATGTCAGTTTTCATGTAAAAATTCTGGAATAAAATTACAGAGCGATCAATAGACTCTTTTAAAAGGCCTTTTATGGAAAAGAAAAGGGAGGGGGGAGTGAATTTTGTGTCAGTATAAGACATAAGCATCTTACAGTGAATCACAGACAAGACAAATTGTTAACAAATGCATTTGGTAACTCCCTCCTCCTTCTCCTTTAGCTTTGACTGGGTTTTATACTGCTGGAGCAAGAGGGTGCAGGTTCTGTTTTATCCTTCAATAAAGCTGTATCATGAGTAAAGCACGTGTCCTTCGATAAAGCTGGAGTCATGAGTTGGAAAATGGAGAGTAACCATGAGGAGCTGTGTCAATCTTCTTCAGTTTCAAATGTGAATGAGATCGGTTAGTTGTGTACGTAATTAGAATCTTAGCTTTCTGTGAATATAAGGAAACTTTCTGTCTTCGTTAAGGATATAAACAGAGGTACTTTGGAGTGTGGTTGAGAACATGGGAAATGCATAATGCAGTAAGTTATGCAGGGAGTCGGCTTTCCCGAGTTAAAATAAGTAACTTGATGCCATAAAACTGTAGGAGCCTGGTATTTGAGTCTGGTATGTGAGTAACTACATAGAAAGGCAGCCAGAAGTTAACAGATTTAAATATAAAATCATAAGCCAATGGTGATTAGAACATTTCACATTAGCCTGGCGGCATTAGGAAACAGTGAAAGAGAATGTCCAATGCCTGTCATACCTTATCTTCAACCTCGGAAGTTGGTAGGAGTTTTATCATTGACTCCAGTGGAGTAGGGCATTAAATGGAATGTATGTGCAACTTGGTATGTGGAATATGAGTATTTTTGTAAGGTGCTTCCTTACTTGTGAAAAGGGGACACTTGGAGTGTGCTGAACAAACATTATAAAATTGTCCGTTTGCAGCAGTCTTCCTGGTATCTAAGAGTGAACAGAAGGAAATAGGCTATTGAGCATACTTTTTGTCGTGCATTGTGCTAGGTTTTAAGTTTGCATGTTAATATGACAAATAATATGATTTGACAGTCCTGAGATATTAACTCTGTATTTTTCTTTACAGTGTAGCTCTTGCAATATATTACCACATCAAAAACAGGTATGTGAATAATGGAATCTTGTACTGAAGATATCTTTAATCAAAACAAATGAACTGCCCAAACCCTGAAAATCCTTGCTCTGTTTCTTTCAAAATGATTTTGGGTAGTAGTTTTCTTATTTCCTATGCTAGAAATGAGAAACAATCTCAAATATTTTTATATATAATACTTTGCTTAGAAAAATAGAGGATTACGTACCATAAAAATCTGGAAGTACAGTTCAGCATTAAAAAACTTCAATCATCCACTGTAGGTTTTATGTGCATTTCTGCATTGTTGTGTATGTTGCAATTACATGTAGAAAAATCTGAATAATGTCTTTCAGATTTATTTTTTTAGCTAAATCTTTGTAAAGTGAATTGTGTAAATCAATGAACGGTAAATGTTAATGGATTTTGAAATAAAACCCATTAATTATACAGTAAGAGTAACACTGTAAATAGATACAATTCAAGATGTTTCAGCAACAGAGCAGGTCTTGGCTTATCTCTTCTGGTATATGTTTTAGATCTCTGCTTAGGTTGATTGGAATTGAATAGAAAATAGGTTCTTTAAAAAGTAACTTGGTAGATAAATTAGCCTTCTTCATGGTGAATTGTGCTTTTGTACCTTAAATTCCCTGTCCTCGTGATATGTCACAGTATCATAACATAATATTTCCTGACACTTCTAAGGAGAGATTGTGTAAATACTTTAAGTTGCATTTGTGTCCATGGCTTTTCGATGTGTCTTTTCAGAGAACTTTGCTTAGATCTCAGTCTAACAAGCCACTTACACGTTTTTTCTTCTAGACTGTAAGAAGTCCAACTAGAACAAAAGGAATTACTCATAAGTTTATAGTTAAGCTGGTACGTCATACGGGACTATGTTGCGGGTCACTGGAACCCATCACACTTCTTGAAACAAGGCTGACATCTAAAGAGAAACCTTTAGAAGTGCACAAGGGCAGAAAGGCTTAGGGCTTGATCCCTGCTGGAAGCTCTTAGAAGACTTTCCAAGACGTCAGTGGGTCTTGAACTGAAACAAGGCAATATGTAAAGCTAAAGTTGGAGTCAAATGTTTTTGCAAACCTTTAATTTCTTTTCCCAGGAAATGAAGCATTAGTGATCATGCTTGGATTACTTGTTTATCCATCTGTGGTTCCCTTTTCCCCCTTTCTTCCATCATCCCTGGGTTAGTTTGGCTAACTAGTCAATTTTTACTATGCTTGCCTAAATGGTAGAGATCTCAAAGATCATCAGACTCTAAAATTTTGTGGAAATAAGTTATTCTGAAGTGCTTTGTTAGCTATCATGCCAGCTGAGGAGTCACATTAGGGACTGCAGAAGGGTGAGAAACTTCAGTAAGAACTCACAGTCCAGCAGGAAGAATCCAGAGCCAGAGGAATCCAGACTCGCTTCGTGGAGTTTGCCACCGAGCTGATTTCTGTCTGCAGTAAAATATGCCCATTCACGGTCTTACAGAACTTGGTGCAAATTGGTTCTACAACTAGCAGACAGAGAGGCTAAACCTTTATAAAAGAAAGAGTCCCATGTCAGTGTCTTGAAAATACATTCTCACTGTTATCTTCTTGGGAAACTTGCTATCCGTGCTTTTGCTTTTGGGATGGAGAAGTGGTTTATTCAGGAGTTACAGATCGCAGCTTCTCCCTCCTGAAGAAGTCTGGGGTGGGGAGGCATGCGGTCAGTGTGCCCTCTGCCACGCTGGGGACTGATGGTCTCAGCAGTCATACTGAAGCAGACTCACTCACGTACATCAGTTCGTGACTCTGAAGTGAAGGATGTTAGGGGACTGTTTTGTCTTTGGTTGTCTCTGGTTAGGAACAGAGGGACAAGAGGATAACAGCATTCAGTTGGACTTGCTGCTGAGGCAGCAATAGCAAAGCATGTGTTCTGTTTCCTGCCATTAGAGGTGAAAGGAAGTTGTTGATGTACGTGGTGGATTTGGGCTCATTAGGTGGGGTGAGGAGTAAGAAACCACTGTAACACTTATATAGACTCAAGGTTGATTTTGACAGAAAATGAGTCAAGCACCTGCTTTGCCAGAGAAGAATTCTTTTCAAACAAGATTTATTTGTTCTTTTTCTCCTGCACAGTAAGCTTAAAACTAAACTACTTTCTACTATTCCAAACTCTAACCAATCCCATTTTTTGAGAAACTATGCATGAAATAGAATATTCCTTCATAAGTTTCCCACATTTCATTTGATTGTAATATTCTAGTTATCATTCCTTCATATCCCAGTGTCTCCTGTCATTGTTGTATTGATTTGATTTCTGCAGCTTTTGTTGTGCTTAGCTATTCAGTGAGTGGTAAAAGACTATGCCTATCTTGTTTTCGGAGGAATTCATAAGTATTGGTGAATTTGCTAAATCAATAAATAAAATAAAACAAACCTCAACAAACTAAACATGAAAAATGCTTAGATCAATTAGTAGATTGTTCATTTTTGAAAGATAACAATGTGAATTTGTTCTAACAAAGACAAAAAAATATCAACCCTGTTTTTTTCCCCTGTGTAAAACAATTTTTGAGGGCAATCAAGTGTGCCTTCATAGCATGCAGCAGCTACAGCATGAAGAAATAAAATAGGAAATTCTTTCTCTCTTCTCATTGTGAAGGGCCACAGTTCACTGTAGCACATCAATGATTCCAGTGAGACTACTTCTGCATTAAGATATTAGCCTTTTTATATAGAGATAAGAGTCTGGCCTAAAATCCTTGCTTGGCCGGAATTCTCTAGTAATTATCTCAAACTGCTTTTTTGTTTTCATTTTGGTGCTCCTTTGAAAAAAAAAAAGTGTTTATTTCCAGTATTAGGAGGTCTTATAGCAGGAAAAAGATCGCCTTCACATGCTGAGGGTTAAATGCTAGCTGCTAATAAGTACATTTTGTAGACATGAATCCACTGTAAAACTCGTGTTTGTGTGCTCTGAGAGGCACGTGCTGTTGAGTAACGACAGAAAAAACATATTCAGTGGTTCAGTGGCTTCTTTTTTAAGAACTCTATGACCAGAGTACCAGGAACGCTATAAATAAAGATGGGATTGTAATAAGTAGGTCACATGGATGCATCTGTCCAGAAAGTGTCCAATTCTAAGTGGTATTGTTTTATCTCGCTCTTTTCTGATTGTTAGTGTTCCTGTCAAGATTACAGATGGCAAAAATCTTACATTGCATACCGGATGTTAGGCTTGTGAAGTTGCACCAACTTGCATGCTGATATTGAGCAGCAGGGTTCTGAGAGAGAAATAGCAAATAAAACCAATGAATAGGAATATTGTTTTGTCTGATTTTTTTTATGTACTCCTTTTTGCTTTCAGAAATCATTGATAGGCTAGAGTTTTCCAAATGTATCAGAAGTGAGGTGTGCATGTGTTAACTAAGGGATAACTGTAAAAATAGTGTTGCATATTTGTAAATGTTCATGAAGTTGACAATAAGAGAGGAGGAATTAAGAGATCACAAGGATTAACATGAGGAAGTTAAGAAGTGGAGAGTAAACTGGGCTGATTTTATTGTAAGTTTGTAGTAGTACCTCAAAAGCTGTGACAAAGCTTTGCAGTAGAGAGCGCAAAAGCTGTGTGTCTTGGGCATTGAAAGCTGAAAATTTTAGCATACTTTGTAATATGGATTTCATATACACATGAACCTTCTGGCAGAACAGTTTCAACTGCTATTTGGAAATCACGTCTCTGTAGTGCTTCTAAGCTCTGCAGCATGTGGAGTTTTAAAGATTTAACAATACGCTGGTGTCTGAGAGCTGTGTGCTGTTGTGTTCAGATAATGACACTGCTTTGGTTTTAATACTTTTTAGGGACACAGACGGAAGAATGCTCTTAGATATTTTTGATGAAAACCTTCATCCCCTTTCGGTAAGTTCATCTGCCTCTTCTTCCCTTTCATGTGAACTGTCTTTCTTTCTGTCTGCTTCATTTTGTTTCAGTCACCTATTTGGAAGTATTTCTTCCTTAGAAATCCGAAGTGCCACCAGATTATGACAAACACGACCCGGAGCAGAAACAGATTTACCGCTTTGTTCGGACGTTGTTCAGTGCTGCTCAACTGACTGCTGAATGTGCCATTGTCACCCTGGTGAGTGTCTCAGAGATGACATCAACCGTCTGACAGACCCAGTTTTGTTCCCAAAGCTTGGGTTTATATGATTTAGTAGATTTGGGTGTTTTTTCTCACCATGGAGACCAAGGGAATTTCTTGATGGGAGGAGGTACTACATTTCTTTTTCTTGGGGAGAGTAAGTGATGGAAGAAGAGATTGGGTAACATGACACAAAAGCTGGGGTTATGTGTTGCCCTCACAAAGTGATAATGTTACAGGCCACCAGGATGACTAATAGAAAACACAGGTGGCATAAGTGGTCTGAACAGGAGGGAATGTTAAAAGCAGAAAGGCTTCCACTTTTGGGGGGTTTGCTGTGTATCATTGTAGCTCTCGGCAGAGATTTGGGAACAGCTGAAGGTAATTTAATAGCACTAGTAAGAATTGATGGCACATGAGCGATTCGGTGAGTGACTGGGACATGTTGGTGATAGCTGTCTTTTACTTGCACTGTACTTCTCTTTCAAGACCACCTCATAGGGTTGAACAATTGTACTCAAGGCTGAAGTTTAGCTACTTAAAAATAGCACAACACAAAAGAAGGTTCAGATTTTCAGCTGATGTGGATCAACATAGCAATATGGATTAAAGGAGCTAAAATGATATCTACCAGCTGTGAATTTCTTAATTTTCCTGAAATGTTTATCCTGCCAACTCTGACAAGCCTCTTCAGCTTTCAGGCACAATTTTGGCCATGTCTTGACTTGGATTTTAAAAGAACAAGATGTTGGGGGTTTTTTTACCACTACATGTGGTTTTGTAACAGCTTTGTTATGAGTTTGAGATGGAAGAAGGGGAAACTGGAGAAGATGGATTTTGAAGCTCAGACCTACTCATTTCCTCTGTTAATCTCTGTCTCTTTGCTTCCAAGCTTAGTTGGCAGGCTTCTCTCCTTCAGACAGTCAGAATGAATTTTACTAGCCAGTACAGAACAGGAATATGAGAGAAACAGGGCAAGAAACACCCTGCAGTGCCTCCACCCTTGCTTTTTGAAGTATCACTCTACCTAGTTACTTGAACCCAGCCATTACTTGTTTTCTGAAATGACATTTTGTCTGTCTCTTTTACATAATTGCACTAAGTACTTGTCCTCCTCCCTTTTCTTCCTAACTGTTTTCTGCTGGAGGCAAGCTATGTTATGTGAATCAGCATGTTCTTGTGTAATATAATTAATATGCTGTCAAATACAGGGGAACTTCATTGTAGTTATCTGTTGTTGCTCTTAGGTTATTTGGTCAATGAAGTCACTGTTTAATATAAAGGAAAAGGACTTTTTTAATAACAATACCTTTCTGTTATTGAAATATATGCCTGGGTTAACATGATCTGAGGGGAAGAACTTTCCATGTTGACTGCTTCCTTGCCTCTAACGGTTTCCCTGCGAATAACTCTTTTGGTATGATTAGCAATGAAGTATAAATGTTTTTAACTTATTTGCTATATTGCAGAGGCAGTTATTGTAGTTGTTAGTGCTTGAAACCTTAGGTGGCTTGGGTTTTTACCCAACACAATGATAACAGATAAACTGTTTTATAGCCTAATTCTCAGAGCAGCCATGCAGATGTTTGCCGATAGATTTGGTGCAGGTGATCAGGGTTACTGTTCTACTATTCTTGCCCATGTTTTCAGGATAACAGCACCTGCCTGACCCCTCTTTATAGAAAGCTTCAGAGTTTTTGCATAAATAGTGTTTTATAAACATGAAGTTCTGCTGCTGCTGTTCTCAGTTTTCTCTGTACTTCTAGATCCCATTTCTTTATTTGTTAGTGTCATCAGGAGGGGCCCCGGAGACAGTTTGTGTTGTTTCTGAAATGTTCAAATGTGGAAATCAATGTGTTAAACAGCAATCAACCCCTCCCCCCTCCCAACACTCCTGAAATTGTTGATATTGCTATTTATGAACCCTCCAAGTGCTTTCAATTTTGATATCCTGTCTGGAGAAGAAGGGAGCAGCATTCCCTGCTGGAGCTTATGTTTTGCCATAGTCTGGCCATCCGCCGGAGAGCAATCTGATAGCCCTGTCTGCCACTTGTTCCTCCTGGGAGGGTTGCCAGAAGGCAGGAAGCATATCTATGGAGATCACAGTACATTTTGAACAAGATGCTAACAACTATTCTGTTTTGTTCACTCACTCAAATTATTTTTAAAGATTCCTAACCACCCCTTTTTACTGCCCAAATTATTAACATGGTCTAAGGTGTGTAGCTGAATGCACTTGTTCCTGGTGTTTTCACATGCCGTTAGCCAGGTAGAAGCAGCAGTTCCGACTGGTTACATAGCAGTCTGTATGTTCAGCACAGGAGCTGAGTAAATGTGAAACTCCAGACTGCTAGATCAGCTAGTCTCCAGCAAAAAGCTGGTATTGTGTTGCTTCAAGCACTTAATTAAAATATTTCAATTAAAGCTTCTGCTATTACAGCAAAACCAATTTATAATTAAACAAAAAATTTAATTTTCGCACAGCCTCCAGAGCTGCCAAGAGATTTCCCATACTGATAGGTGAAAAATTAAATTCTCAGATTGAAACAATTAAATACTAATTCACATTATTTATTTATAAAATAATACCATAAGAATGAAGTTAGTTTTAAGAAATATGCTGCTGATTTCAAGTCTTGCAAATAATGTTTTTGTCTTAGTGAACAGCTGAACTACACTCTCTGACCTGAATGTGAGAAAAATAATGCCCATGGGCTTCTTCCTCGACTCAGAGTATTCCCACCCTTGCTAAAAGTGAGAAATGCCTGTCTCATCTTCAACATTCCCACAAGTGCAGAGGTGGCAAGTTGCACTTATGTTAATCTACTAATTGGATAGCAAATAAAAATGTGAACAGGAGTGTTATCCATACCAACAGGAAAACAATACAGTGTTTGTATGTGATGAGAATTAAATATTTACGCTTTGTTCTTTTGTTCTGTAAAACCAATCCTATTAACTAGACCCAAAGAGGAGAATGGTCCAAGTTCTCTGCTTTGCCTTGGCATGACTTTCTGAGTTTTTTTAGTAAATAGGCTGAGTCTAAGGCTCTTAATTTGCTTCTGTGTCCGTAGTAGTTGCAGAGAGGATACGTTTTGCATTTGCAAATATGCAGATATGCAAGGTCTATAAGCTATAGACTGATCAGATACAGTGATATGTAAATACATACAGTACGTGAGTTGAATTATTTCTGTGAAGTTCAGAGGAACGTGCTTTTGAAATACGTTACCAAGTTCATGCTGTGACTGAGAGGATTTGATATTGTGAAATTTGAAATTTGAAGTGCATAAGAATAAATTCTCCTTATGAAAAATAAGGATTTAATTAATCCAGCGAGGTGTTTGAGTTCTTATTGTACTCTTCAGTCACATATTCAGCAACTAGGAAGAGAAAGAATATTGTTGAACTGTGTTGTGAAAATTATAGTATTTGAGGAGATACTGGTTTTTGATAGAATACCTTTTTTTATACATACATACATACATACATATATATATATTTTCAATTGAAGTATCATAAATCTGGTACTTGTTTAAAAGAAAACAAAACTACTAAAGAAAGTGATCAGAGTCCATGGGGACACTTGATCTGTAGCAGAGGTCCTTTTCAGCTGTCCCAGTTTAACTACCAGTCCTTGTGCAACTAATGAAAGATGCAGGTTCCTCCAAAGATCTCACAGTATAATACAAAGTACTGTTTATTGCCTGGTTTGACACTGTCCCTCTCCATCCAGTGACCAGTCATCATGATGGGATCATGAATGTGGTTGGGTGAGCAAGGCAAAGCTCTGAAGCTGGGCGCTGCCTCGTGTAAGAAACCCATGAGAAGAGTTGTGTGTATCCAATATTGTTGGTGTCCAACTTTGTCCTGGGCTTCAAGCATTCCCTGGGAGCTGGCCAAAGCCCACCACATCTGAAAAAGGTTGCCCAGGTGCAGAGAGAAGGTCTCTCTAGCTCTTCTGTGGATCCTGAGCCCCTTGGCAGCTGGTCACATGTCAGAGTGTATGCTGTGGAGAAGACCAAGAAGAACAGGGGCTTTGTACCTGTACTCCAGGCACTGGTAGGAGCAGAAGACTCAATTTCTGGTCCCTGGTTTTAGGGCTATTCTCTTCTTTTGACTACTTCTAACTTAAAACAGATGGGTGGTTATCGGTTAATACTTGCATGTCTCTTACTTGAGTCTTGATTAAGGCCTGCTGGGATAGACACTTCAAAAAAGAGAACATTCAGTCTGAGGTTTGGAATGGAACTTTTTTTTAAATCCCCAAGATAAGAGGACATTCAGTTAAAGAATGGGTGTCTGTTTCCTGATGCATCTCTGAGGACTTCTGTGTGGACAAGAAATGAATTCTGATCCCAGTTTTATACTGGGAAGTCAATGTTGCCTAATAGTTTCAGTGTATTTCATATGTATTACAGATCTTTGTCTTAAAATGAGTAAATTAGGGGGCACACCTGGAGATGTGTGACTTTTCTTTCAGTTCCATTAGTGCTTCCTATAAATACCTACAATGGTACTTTGCAGTTGTTCACATTTTCAGAGTTTTGTGACTGTGTTTGTTATTCTTTTTCAACATTTGGTCTCAGAAATAAAAATTGGATGAGTTTGCAAGGACCATGATGATGTGATGTCCTTTTCCACCAAATGGATGACAGCAGACCTTTGTGGAACATTTTAAATGCCCAGCTGGGCAATTGCAAAGCACAGTTATTTCTGGAGAGTCGTGGTAGGGAACTGGCTGACTGCTGAGAACACAGCATATGGCAATTTAGTGATTGGATTAGAGCTGTAATTTGGCTATATGGGACCCACTACCAATTACATTTTTTCTCGTACAAATATCTTTTTAGTTTCAAGGCACTGCAACACAGAAGTTTGCTCATTAAAGAGAGACGACTGTGTATTTCTTTGTGTTGGGATGGAAGCTGCTTTCATTAGTTATTCTGTGCTCCTGCAACTTATAATGTGGGTTTACCTAATGAGTTCTTACGGAGTTTAAATGGGAGAGGGAGGGAATTAGGTTTTTGCAAATACGTGTTCATTTGCAGAGTGTCAATTGTGGTAATTAAAATACCAAAAACATCATCTTCTTTCTGTCAGTGTAAATCAAGTGAGAAATAATTACAGTCACTGGTGTTTTATTGGTAAAATATAGAATTTGACATAAAGCAATACAAAAACAGCACAAGAAAAGATAATGCTTTGCCCTTGCTGCTGCCTCAAAATTCAGAATTGTTCTAGTAATGTCAGTAGCATTCCTCAGTGACTGCCCGTGCCTTTAGTGTGCTGAGACTCCCTCTCAGCCTCGGTGGAGGCAGTGCACAACTTCAGACCTCTCCGTGTTGCACCCCAGGAAGCTCCAGTACTGCAGGCAGATAAAATCACAGAATAATTTAGATTGAAAAGGACCTCTGGAGATCATGTCTGGTCTGGCCTCTGCTCCAGCTGGATCAAGCTGACCAGGGCCTGCTTGATTGAGTTCTGAATTTCTCTGAGGATGGAAACTTCACAACCTCCACAGAAGACCCTGTCCATTCTTTTAGGGAAGGCTAAAAAAAAGCATTACGGTATCTTGGGTGCTAAGATCACAATTCCAGTGTGATAAGAGATAGCCATGGGAAATTGGGAGGTTAATGTCAAACAAATAGCTTCAAATTGAAGAAACAAAGAGAAACAAAACTTCTCTAAGAATCCCATAGTAGGATTTTAATAAAATTTGAGAGTTTCTTTGGATTAGAAAATATTGAAATTAAATTATTGGACACTTTCCTATTTGATATATATCCTCTTGGAGAAAAAAAAAAAAGATAAACCTCCTCCAGTATTTTAACTTTTCTTTCTAATTGAGTGTATTAGATAATATACAAAGTATGTTATAATGCCCTCTGAGATGGAAAAAATGAGATGCTGCTTCACACTAATTAAAACTGAACAGCTATCTTTAGTTTTCAATTACTTCAGACGGATTTAGGTTCTGTTGATTGGGATGTTGTGTAACCAACTCTCTGTTATCCACGATCAGGGGGAGCAGGACATCCCAGATAACTGGGACAACGTTGAATGCTGTGGTTACTATCAGACATTCGGGAAGTCCAGGGTGGATTAACCCAACTGCAGATAGTCACCCCGATGTTTAGTTCTGGCTCAGCAGTGGCCTTGCTGGAGCAGCGTTGCTGGAGCTTGGATGCTGTTGCTGATCTGTTTAGTTTTGTTCCAGGTTACAGTTCTGTGTGTGGATAAAAAAAAGCCCTTCAGGACTAGTTTGATATTGGATGGCTAAATTCTTCTCACCGTGCTATGGCAAGTCTAAGCCCTGATAGTTAAGATCAGAGGCATCCAAACTGACTCAGTGTGGAGTCATTTTGGGTCTGGCAGGTTTATGAGCTCAAGATATGTGCTGAAACAAGTGAGTTCTGTACCTCTGCTGGACCTGAAATGGTTTTGGAAGCCATTTAAACTGCATTCCTGTGGTGCTGCATCTAAGCTAATGAGCCTCTCCAGAGTTCACTGAACTTGATGCCAATTTGGGATTATCTATACCCATGGAGTGATAATTTTATTTAATTAATAGAATTAAAAAATTCTTTTTAATTCAGATAAATGAATTCTTAACAAAGGTACATCACTCAATTGGTTTCACTTATGATTAAATAATAAGTTGCTGATATTCCAAGTGTAAAGGTCAATCATTACAAAATCTTGGTGTGAGTCTGTGGGAAGAGATGGAAAATAATCCGATACTGCTGTTCTGAAATCTTAATTCTGTGTGGTGTTTATTCTGATGTGTATTCAGGTTATTAAAATGTCTCAGGTGAGGTGCAAGTGTTGTCCATCAAAGCTTGTTAGACTGAGAGTCGTATAAAACCATGCAGTCCATTCCCAAACACACTAGATTAATAATGGAGGCATCAGACTCCAAGGTATTGAGTTTGTAAGTAAAAATGTATTGATGGACCAATGTCTGTTCATATTTTCCAGATCAGAGCTGCATTTTCGTTTCAGCTAGGAATTGAATTATCTTACAAATGAGTTTTGAAGATTGTAGGTTGTTGGTATTAACGCTGAGTTATACTTGTTTGCAAGCTGGGAAGAATTCAGAATGATACATTGTTTAATTGAAGCCCAGAGCTTCTGCTAATGTCACGTCAGTAACTTTAATCTTTTATTTAAATGGTCTTGTTATCATTCTGTAAAACTGCAAACACACAGTTAAAGAACTAAGTGGGTCATGGTAGGTGTGATGAAGGTGGCTCTTGGAAGCTATTAGTGTTTGAGGAGAACTAGGTGTTCAATTAAGGCAGAATAAATCTGTCTTTTTAGTATTCAACTTTTGAATGTTTAGTAGAGAAATGCTCAGAAGTTTTGCCACAAAAGCTTACTTTCAGAAGAGGCACTGTGAAGGATGAGCTGAATTGAAGAAAAGTAATGTTGGTATAACAGCTTCAGTTTGTATTAAACTTTAGTTCCATTCTTAAGCATGGGTACGGCCATTAAAAGCGGATGGATGCAAATCATGGCATTTATTTTAACTTATATCTTCTAGATACTAAACGCTCATTTTATCTTTTACTAGTTCTGGTTCTGTAAAGGAACACCTACTGAAATAATCCAGAAATAAAGTTTTCAGACTCCTGTTTTTTTTTAAAAAAAAAAAGAAAAAAGGTGCTTTCTCACACTGTTTCTTCTGCATTTTTCGGTCACTTGAGATATAAGTAGATTTCCAGTATTCTGAGATGCAAGTTACAGTATTCTTTTCTACAGTGGGCTTTTAAAATTCAGTTTTATTATATGACTTTATGGCAGCTAGTCCTAAAGAAAATGTAGAAAATGTTTTAGGAAATTAAACCAGTGAAATTCATTACAACACACGAATATACTGAACTGCATGATACACACAGAATCTGTTCGATACAAAACGCCATATTTAAGAAAATTACCCCTGTGTTTAAGAAACTATTCAATGTATAGACATAATTACATACAAATGACATTTCCATATGTCACAATTACCATTACAGGGTCAAGATTTTCAGTGATTTTTTTATTTTATTTTTTTTAAAGGAGGTAAAGCATGCCTGCCTGCATGTGGGAACACTCGCTTGCTTTTGCCAGCAAAACCAGGTGGTGTTCTCCCACCAGCCACAAGTTTGTTTGGGATGAGTAGCGTAGTGATGAACCACCCACCAGCCTTCCTCTTCAAACAGGCTGAGAGCCACCTGGCTCTTCTCCAAAAGTCTGCACTGATTCAGCACATCCTAGCAGCAGCCAGAAGCATCCTTCTTCAGTCAGGGAGGCTGCTGAGTGCCTGGCAGGCTCTACCTCACCTTTTTGCTCTTACGTTCCATCAAAGTCAAAATCTTGGTGCTTAAGGTGTCACTATGACCTGGGCCAAATGTATATTGAAATGCTCCGAGATTAAAAACAATGGTCAACAGCTCCATTTGTCAGGAATAATGACCTTTCTCATATTTGCATAGGGGACAGAGCTCACTTGGCTATGCATATAGTGCTGTTACGAGGATACTCTACATCAGTAGGGCAGGAGCTCAAGTATGTGCCAGCCGTTCCTCTGCCTAAATTTCACTATCTGCAGTGACACCAAGTTCTCTCCAAACTAGGGCTAGAAAGAGCTAGAAGGAAGACTCTGTGTAACTGAGTGGGCTTGATTCAAAGTTGAACACTAATGAGACAGCATAGGTGTATCTTTGGGAGGCAAGTTCTAGATTAGCTGATGACCTTGATAAACTTTTACAAGTGTGTGTTGCAAGAAGTAGTTTTGTTCTTTTTCTGTCTTCTCTTACTTGAGCACATACACTTAAAACCCAAGACCGAGTCAGGGAGGCCACAACAAGTGCCTCTCTTTTAAGGCATTTTCAGGAAAGGATCCAGAAGCCACACTAAGCACCTTTCTCCTGGCAAAGTATTTATCATCTTCACTTTTATCGAAGGATGATACAGAGCCTTACTCCAGCAAACTGTATGTCTGGAGTTATGCCCAAGTTATCACCAAGGACTCAAGAGTGATTATTCATGTCCTTCAACATGCTGTTGGAAGATGCTCAAATACTTGATTTTTAAAGCTGATTTCACAAGTGTGTGCTGGTAGGAAAGTAGTAGCAAGTTTATGCTCCCTTTTTACCCAGGTGTAAGTTCATCCACTCAGTGTGTTAAGTTCATCTGTTATGAATTATTCTCATTTATGTCTTTCCTTGCAATGCAATTCTTATCTGTTCTTACCAGTTTGCTTTTTCTTCACTGAATACCTTTGAATTTGGGCCCAGAACAGAACCCTAACTTTGATTTCTTTTTTTTTCTCTCTCTCTAAGCTAGAGCTGCACATAAGAAAAGATACTATTTTCTGATTTTTCTCTGCCTTGTGTATTGATAGACATGGAGTATTCATTCAAAAATCTATTAAAACTGCATGTGGGAAGGTGAAATTAGAGGGGTTTTCAAGGGTCAAATTCAGCACTGACGTAAAACAAATGAAGTTCATTTCCTCGTTTGTGAGTGGCATAATTTTGGCTTCCATATACTTTCTGCTTATGAAGCTCCCTGCATTAGCATGATGTATGGCTTTGAAGAAGTCTTCTGCTTCCCAGGGACAATTCCAGGGAATGCTGTTTGTTCATAATTCAAGGAGCAGTTCTGCTTGCTAAGTTGAACAAGTTTGTGTGTGAGGGGTTTGTTTACACAGGCTGCCTGAAAAGTAAAAGGCAGCCTTTTAAACAGAACCATCAAGTGGTGCAGGCTCTGGTGAGATCCATATGCCACCTTTTTACTGAGCTTAGTGTTTCTGTGGGTATGTGTGTTACTGGGCCACCTAGAGGAGAGGTGAGGCTTTTGAATCTCCTCCACTCTTCCCACCTCACCCACTTACATGCTTTTCTTTCAGCTTCTGTCTTGAACCCTTGCCTTAGAGTGAACCCTTGCTTATTTTTGGGACTTAATTTTCTTTTCTCAAAGCATTTAAACAGTGCTGTTTATTTTGGACTCGAACACCACTTGGAAAGCCTTCATAGGCAAAACTCCTAATACCAAGTTTTATACATCAAAATCTTTTGAGTCTTGCTCTAAGAAGTCAAAACTGTGTTTTTGATAATGGGCTTGACACATAATTTGGAATTTATGATTTTGTACTTAACTAAGCATTTTGCCTTCCTTATAAAGGAAAATAAAATAAAAATAAATTTTTGAACAATTACTGATACTTTGTTTTGCAGTATTATAAGATACTGTTACAGTTTTCTTCAGTGTTAGAATGGCAGGCAGTGGCAAATCAGAAATGGTGTATTCAGGAGTCTGGCATCTGACCTCTGGAAAAATTCAACTTTAGTTTTGTGAAAAAAAACTGAAAAAATCAACAGTTTTATCTGTGCAGTCTTATGCTATAAATATTCTGACGTATTTATAGCTCAGTATATCTTCATTTTCACAGAGATTTTTGAATGTTTATTATGCCTGTCTTTTTGCGCCTGATGATGTAGATTGAGTTCAACAAAGTGTCTAAAATAAGACTAAGGTTAATTCCTCACTAACAAAACAAAAATATAGAACCCTTTTGGGAATAAGAATGCCAAAGGTCTTTGACTGAGACTTTTTTACTTGACCAGTCTGTAATATCCAGCCTACTGTAACTATTCAGATTTTTTGAGTATTCTGTCATCTCAGAAATTCATTGTTAGTATCAATGAGCTGATGCTTTTCCAGATAAGATTTCTATGCACCTATGATTTTGTATTTATGCATCTTTTATAACTTAGCTGTTGTTACTTGTTTAAAACTAGTCCAGTATTTATTTGAAGGTGCAGATATCCCAAAAATTTGGGATATATATGTTCTGAATGTTTTGTGGGTTTTAGTAATTGTCTATAAATCAGTCATAATCCCTCTTTCAAAAAATGTTTTAAATTGGTAAGTATAAAACTTCAACATTATTTTTAAAAAATATATATCTTAAAGGAATATTTTCTGTTTTCTCAGTGGCCATGTGTTTCTTCTGTTAGAGCAGAAGTAAATTTCCTTCAGCATCTGTAGTAGAATATTTAAAATTTAAAACAAAATGGTGGTCATTCAGAATCCCAAGCAATCTTCTGTTTTTATAAAATAGGCAGCCTTCCAGGTAGGTATGATATTTTGCATGTATATCATACTTTCATCAGAGGATCTCATAAAATCTCCTGCTAGTTTCTGTTGGTCAATGTAGACTCTTGTAAGGGTATTAGCAACGTAAATAACCACCCAGTGGCTTTTTATCACAGTGCAGCAAAGAGGGTATTAAAAGATCTATTACAAGATGCAAAGAATAGGTTATTCTTCAGTAAATGCAAGCGTGTATTTTTGTAGAGTAGCGTATCAGGACTACTTGTTGGTTTTAGTGAATGTCTTGTCGTCATGTTGAAGCACTTCCAGTTTCAAGCTGTGCTCCTTCGTGCACAGCAAATGGTTCCACGGGTGAGAAACGAAACTGCAGAACTGGTTCACTTCCTTGGTGTTAGTGACGGCAGTAGCAAAAGTTTCCTTCCAAATCGGAGCAGAATTTACTAGCTTAATAAATGACTGCGTCTCATTTTCCTTAAATCATTACCAGAAGTGAAACTTGTTTGAAACAATCTCACCGTGGACTGAGAAATCTGTTGCTTGGAAGAGGTGGTCTTTTAAGGAGAGAACTTTTTACACATGAATTCATTGTAATAGGACTGCATTAGTGACAGTTACAGACACTGTAACTCTAGTTGTATTTTTCTTCAGTAAGAGTAAAGAACTTTGTGGTGGCCTCTTTGAACAAAAGTTGTCTAATGCTGCGTGGTTTTTATTTTTTCCCATGATTTCTTGCTCGTTATGGCATTTATACTGCAGAGTGTGTGAGACAGTTCATTTTGTGGGCTGAATGTCTGTGTACATGTATTCAGATGTTTAATTTTTTTTAAAATATATCTTTTCCTGTAAAACATTAAATTAGACAGCAACTGTCTACTGTCTTGTTGCCCAGCTCTAATTACTTGTACATATCATAATTCTGAAAATTAATGATCAAAACTATATGAAGGATGTAATTAGCCCAGATGTCACTGTGGACTCAAAAATAAATGAGCTTCAAAATATACTAATTATTATTTTATTAATAATTGAATAATATTTTCTACTAATTTTCTACCTTTTAAGAAGCACAAATCACTGAAGGAACTCTGTGTGCTAGTATGAGTGCAAATCCTCACAGAAAATCACAAGAGAGAGAGGATTTTGACACCATCTCTTATGAAATCCTCATAGGCAAACTCAGGAAGTGTGGGTTGGATGAGTAGACAGTGGGATGGATTGAGAACTGGCAGAGTGGCAGATCCCAGAGGGTTCTGATCAATGGCACAGAGTCTAGTTGGAGGCCTGTCACTAGTGTTGTTCCCCAGNAAAACCTTTCTGAAGTTCAACAAGGGCAAATGCAGGGTCCTGCACCTGCTGAGGAACAACCCCATGCACCAGTACAGGCTGGGGTCTGACCTCCTGGAAAGCAGCACTGTGGAGTGGGATTGGAGGGGTCTCGTGGAGGACAACAAACTGTCCATGAGTCAGCAGTGCGCCCTTGTGGCCAAGAAGGCCAATGGAATCCTGGGGTGTGTTAGGAAGAACATTGCCAGCAGGTCAAGGGAGGTGATCCTGCCCCTCTACTCAGCCCTAGTGAGGCCACATTTGGAGTACTGTGTGCAGTTCTGGGCTCCACAGTACAGCAGAGACATGGAGCTCCTGGAGCAGGTCCAACGGAGAAACACTAAGTTGGTCAGGAGTCTGGAGAATCTGTCTTATGAAGAAAGAGGCCTGTTCAGCCTCAAGAAGAGGCGACTGAGAGGGGACCTCATTAATGTGTATAAGTACCTAAAGGGTGGGTGTCAGGAGGATGGAGCCAGGCTCTTTTCAGTGGTGCAAACCAATAGAACAAGAGGCAATGGGCAGAAACTGATGCAGAGGAAGTTCCACCTGAACATGGGGAAGAACTTCTTTACTGTGCGAGTTCCTGCACCCTGGAACAGGTTGTCCAGAGAGGTTGTGGAGTCTCCCTCACTCTAGGCTCTAGGATGACCCTGCCTGTGCAGAGAAGTTGGACCACGTGATCCACCGTGGTCCCTGCCTTACTGATTCTGTGATTATTGGTAGCATACCCTTGCTTTCCCTATTAGTAATTAGCATATTATCTGTTTGTGCTATTATTTAATGATTTATTTAAGCTATCATTTGAATTCATTCCAACATGTGGCTATATTAGCAATAGTTACAGATAGAAAAATAACAGTTTTGTTTCTGGTACTATGATCAGAAGGCAAAGGCCAACTAAAATACGAATTTATCACATCCAGTCTTGAGCTTGGCATAAATATATGTATTTAAACCTACAGCTTTTATAAAACACTCTTCTTGAGAGCAGATTACTGCTTTAAAATTGCTGGAATGGGCTTATGAGAATAGTTTTCTTTTTCATTTTTTCCTAATAGCAAAACAGATCAAGTCTTGATTTTAATGTGTTTCCACAGGTGTATCTTGAAAGACTTTTAACTTATGCAGAGATAGATATCTGTCCAGCAAACTGGAAGCGAATTGTACTGGGGGCAATTCTACTGGCATCCAAAGTTTGGGACGACCAAGCAGTGTGGAACGTGGATTACTGCCAGATCCTGAAAGATATCACAGTCGAAGACATGTGAGTGCCCTATGTTTATCTTTGTCAATGAATGCCAAGACCTGTGTGTATGAGAGGGATGGGAAGTTCTTTCATAAATTATATGAAGTTTGTATATCTGCCTTGTATGGTGGATGCTGATAGATGGCATGAGGTCTGCTTGACAGTTGCTTACACAGAGGACATGAATTACATGTTTTCTGGTTGAACTGTATTCTACCAATGGTCGTGCGTGTACGGTGGTGAAAACAGACCTGCGGAATATTTTAATGCATGACTTGACACAGAACCCCACATCCAATGAGCCCGCATGTATTCACTTCAACAACATTTACTGTCATGCTAGTTCTCCATGCAGGCAGTAGACCAACACGTAAGGCAAGAAAAAGAATTGTTCTGATCCTAGTGACCCTTAGAGGATCACCCACTTAGTTGTTGCCATTATTCAGAATCAGTGCTTTTGGGTTTTGAGGGGTTTTTTCCCCCCTCTGTATCCTGCTGAATTAGTTTCTAAGATGTTAAAAATCTAGTGTTTTAATTTGCGAAGTGAAATTTCCACTTTCCCTTTTTTTTTTTTCTGATGGCATTTGTAAGAAGTGCATATTGTAACAGCACAGAGAGTTGTGATATCTGGCTGGATACTCCCAAGTCATATTAAGAGTATATTCCAGCAGTTATAAAAGGAACTGTAGCAGGAATAAACACAATTAAGATCTTAACATTTACAAATACTAAAATGCATTATCATTTCACTAAATAGTAGAGTGCTTTTTTCTTTTTATTTTTGTTTGGATAGAAGGTATTACTTATATTGGCTGAAGTGCCTGGGTTTTGTATCATCTGGACATCCAGAGCTGAGTCACATACCACGCACACTTTCCGAGGTGCCCTTACATGAACTGGTGGGCGTGCGAGAGCGGTACTGGAAGGGCTGCAGTTGGGACTGGGGCTGAGATGGTGCCGGGGGGGCCGGATGCTTTAACAGGCTGCTGCAGCTCGTGCATTCAGGGAGTGACCTTTTCAGGTTACTGCTGTGCCCCTTGCTTTATAAGAACTAAACAATAATATTATTATAAAGATGTTTTAGTGCGGTATCACTGTGTTCCAGAGATCTCTTAAGCAGAGCTAAGTGTCTGTAATGACAAGTATATAGACTCGTCTCTGCTTTAACTCATATTAAGTCAGGATTGCAACCACTGAAACAAACTCTTTTGTTTTGGATAAGCACTGTGAAAGGAGGGAAGCAGATGAGAAGAAATGTTTATACAGACAGAATGCTTTTTGAATCTCAGTTTGCAGTCTCAAAGCAGTGAAAGGCCAAGTGTTTTTGCTAAAGCAGTTCTGATTTAGTTTCTTAATCGTTTGCTGTTTGTCAGATTTATAGCTGGTCTAAAAATGATCTGTAAGGGAAGGGTTGAATGTTAGGAGTCAGCTGATGGCTTTAAATTAAATATGTTCATACACTGCTAGATAAGGCTTATAAATTGTGAGTAGCTGTCATTGCTCAAGCATTAAAAAAGTTATCTCTAAATCTTGTATTAACAAGCAATTTGTAATAATGTTGATTTTTATTTTTTTTTTCCCCCCGGTCAAAGTGAAAAATACAAAGCATGCATTGCTGTGGCATGCTGCGGGTACTTTCCTTAGTTTTGGGGAGAGCTCCCCAAAAAGCAGAAATACCACATAATGCCATTTTAGTGTCCGTTTTAAAATATGTAAGCTGCTTCAAGAATGGTTGAGGATATTTCTTTTCCGACATAACCCAGACAGAATGAGATTTCCAAAATAAAAGGAAGTGTATGGTGAACAAGAAGCTAAAATCAGGCCCGTCACATTTCTGTGTGCAATATTATTCCATGGAGAACAATTTGATAATGCTTCCTTGACTGGTTTGAGTGTTTCCTGAATGATTTTGCTAAGCTTCTTTTCCCTTGATCCTTTTCTCATGCTTTTGGGTATTCAGTGGCCGCAAGGACCTCCCTCCATTCACTCTTCCTCCAAGGCAAATCCGGGAGCTTTTAAAGTATTTCTGAAGCTGGGACTTGAGCTGAAGTAGAGTGCTGAACAGCTTGAAGCAGACTGACAGATTTGACTGTGACAGTATTTATCAGGAGTGGTTATAAATCTGAGTTTTGAAATTGCTGATTCTCAGGGCTTTTATTGCAGGCAGGTGATGAGGCATACTGTGATGGTGAGAAAGGAAACAAAAAAGAAAGGAGGTTATTGTTTTTGACAAACACATGGGATGATGGTACTGTTAGAAGTTGCACTTGAGCTATTTAACACCATTACTCACATGTCAGAGCTGTGCTCCCGTGCTAACCTCAGCTCCATTTCTGCACAGCACGTTCCCTAAGCCAAACTCTGGAGAGTCCTTGTTCTCAAGGTTTTTAGCTTCTTACCCTTTTCTTAAAGCTTTTAGGGTTCTCACAAACTGCAAAACCAGAAGCCTTTGGGGAACCTGTTCTCTCTGTACAGTACTTGGTGGTCTGGCTTGTGGGCTTTGTGTGGATCTTCCAGCAAAGATTTTGGTGTTTGTTGACCCAGTGTTTATATTCCTGCTGCCAGTTTTTCCATATTTTTTTCCCTCCTATTCTCAGCATGGAGGATTTTTTTTTTTCTTTCTTATTTTTCAGATAGTTGAGACAGTACAGTGTCATGATTTCGAAGTGTCTAGCTCTACGCAAGACAGGGGCTCTCGTTGTTATATCAATAAGGTAGAAAAACTCTAGGTCAAAACCTTCAACTGCTGTGAATCAGTCAGCATAAACGTATCTTTCTAAACATCATGCAGACTTAGTTCTGAGTTTTATAAAGTCACCAGCACTACACTGAACTGTGCCTAAAAGCTAACAGAGAGCTTGGGGGGAGTGAAGTCTGTGTCTGTAGTCATGTAGGTAGCATTACCTTGAGTTTCCATGTGAATTTGGGGAGTGGCACAGGAAAGCACTTGCTAAAGCAGTCTCATGGGGATATATTGGGGAAGAAGGGTAAGGTGGATAGTTGTATTACATTATTAGTTCAAATCTGAAATGCCTGTGTTTTTCTGTTTTTTCTCAGCTATAGTTAGTCTGCTGGTCTAACCTTCAAATATGGGAACTAGAGGACAGTAAGAATCCGAGGCCGTGTATTGTTCTGCTTCACTTGCAAAAAGTGAAGTCTTGGCTGTATAAAAGGACATTTAAAGATTATCTTCTGTATTTATTGATAGACGTCTTAAAATGTAATTTTTTTAATTTGGATTTTTTAAAAGCTAGAGTCTTCAGCTTCCATGTGAATTCATGGCAAAGAGTTCATATCCACTTTTAGTCAGTCTTTTAATGTTAATAAAATGATAATAAAATGATAAATATTAATATTTATCATTATGTAAACATAGAATTTTGGCAGAGAGAGAGTGAAAGTAAGGAAGGACAATGACAACGATGTAACAGTGATGTAAGAATAAAGAGTGAGAAGAAAAATCATTCACCGCTGAAAAACTACTGTACCAGTACTTTTTATCAGCAGATTCTTCCTCTTCTATTGCAACTGCCTGCACAGTCCTTGCACATTTACACTGCAGTCAAAATGTAACTTAATTGCAATATCCTAGTCTGTCAATACCTGCCGGTAACACAGCTGTGCAGTCCATATACTCTTCAGCAAACATGTACAGCTTTTACCACTAATTTATTTTTTTATTTCTCATATATTTAAAACAGTGATTTCAAGATGTTGTATGTCCCTGCATAAGTATTATGTAGGATATCTAGTTACTGTGCAATTTATGAAATTTTCCAGGCCTTAAATTTTGTTCATTTACTTATTTCTTCACATAGTTTTTAACATACTGGTGTAGGTAATAATGCATTGCTATACCAGACTTTTCATGAGGTGGGAGCTCAAATGAGACCTCTGTTCCTATCAGGTATTTTGACAAACACATTTGTTTTAGGTACTGAAAAACAAATGATCACCACTGTGAATTTTGATTGCATGTCCTAGGGAAAAATTGCTGCGTTCTGTTCATAAAGAAAAATAAGACAGCATGCTGAAAAATTCAGGTTTCCCATGACTAGTTTTAAATGATTGATTACAAGAGGCTGAAAAGAGTAAGTTCGTTCTCCAGTAATTTAAGTGATAGAGTTTGCAGCATTTATGAGATGTCTGGCAAATGTAGGGCACATCTGTGGGTTGCGTTTGCATAACTGTGTGTGCAGATCCACCTAGTGGGGGAACTGCGGAAACTACAAGGAGGTTTTTTTTTCCTGCTAGCTTTTCTTTCCCAGGTTGTATTAGGTAAACTGATGAAGGTGCCCTTCTCCAAGCAAACGTTTGTGTTTGGGTTTGATTGGCATTGCAGTATCAGCTGCAAGGTGTGGTATCTTTCATATGGAATGTGTGGACTAGGTCAAACCTTAGGCCAGGATAATCGTGTCTGGCGAGAATAATTAACTTGGTTTATACCATTTGCAATTTAAAGTAAATTACATTCAGAATGCACAGTCTGAAATATGTTTTCACATCTATCTTCTTTCTACAGGAATGAGCTGGAACGCCAGTTTCTTGAGCTGTTGCAGTTCAATATTAATGTTCCCTCCAGTGTTTATGCCAAGTATTATTTTGATTTGCGTTCCCTGGCAGAAGCGAATAACCTGAGTTTTCCTTTGGAGCCCCTTAGCAGAGACAGAGCATATAAACTTGAGGTAAGACACTTTCTTTTTAGATTGCTCAGAGTTGAATATATATGAGGATTTGGAATTTATGCATTGTTTCTGCCATCTCTTCCCGAATATTCCCACTGGGTGTTAGAATATCATGTGCCCTGATTTCTGTAACTGTTTTGTCTGTGCTTTAGGTATTCATGTACGTGGGGACAGCTTTTTGGCTCGATTTGCTTCATAGCTTGTCTTGCTTTCCATTTCATTTCCAATTTCAGTTGTTTGAATTGGCCTCATGAAAGTACCCACGAGTTTTACAATGACTCTGTTCAGTCTGGTTCTGTGTGTTTATTTGGTTTCTTAAAACTGATTATCCACCTTAAAGGACAGAATATTAACAAGCATTGCTGAAATTAACTGTTCCATGTGCTTGTTATCTGCTGCTGTTCTACTTCACATGGATCCTAGTCTGTTCTGTCCCATGGTGTTTCTCTCAGTAATGGGAAAACAGAAATGAGCACGTGTCTTTAGTGAATAAATCATGAATGCTTATGAGACCTGAATATGCCATGTGCAGAAAGCACTATATCGGATGGTCTGGACCTGTGAAATGCAAGGCACTAAGAATTCCCACAGACACAGGAACAATTTAAAGTCATCAGTCAATTGTGGGCAGTCTGCAAGACAGGAATCTTTTTTTTCCTGAGCTTCCTGAGATGAAGTTTTTCAACTAAGGACATTATTGTATGAGTGTATGCACATTTTGTTACTAATTTTGAAATTTTTTCATAAGATGCTAACTGCTTTTAATATCCAACGTCATTAATTATACAATAGCTTTGTACTGGAGGTTTGTTTGCCTGTGGGTTAGAGTGAACTTTGCATGTTCTGAAACTCCTTAGTGCTCCTGTAAAAGAGGCAGGCAGTACTACACGTGTTTTTGTGAGGGGAAATTGTGTGTGGGAAGATTAATTGACTTGTTTGTGACTGTAATGGGAACAGAAAATGGTGGAGAAAGAATCAAAGCAGATTTCGCTAAAGTTTTATTTCTCATTCTTTCTAATTATTCTTTCTAAAGTTCTAATTTTCTAAATTTCACAGATAGCTCTAATAAGAATGTAACAATTTTGTGTATGGAGTGTGGTGTAAACTTGCATCAGATTTTGTTTTAAAAATGAAAATTCATTTGGATTATAATCTTAAATGAGGTAGTTTACTAAGTTATTAGATGGTGGGTCTTGGTAATAAGTGCCATTACGTATATTAAAATTGAAGTAATTCGGTTTTGAAGAGAATTTAGTACCAGTGTTTCCCAGCACTGTCAGTCTGTATCATGCGGAGTGTATAACAGTGGGTTACAAATGAAGGTAACAGCAATAGCTCCCAAAACCTTAGAGAGAAAAACAAAGTGACTATAAATACCCAGAGAGTACTCATGGTTCATCAGTACTAACTAAGGAGAAGGCATATTTTAAAAGAAATAAATGATTTTTTTAATAAATCCATGTTATTAAAAAACTTCCTATGTTGGGTGTGCTTTGTGCTGGTAGCAGAAGTCGGCTGTGAAGTAACCCTGCTAGCCAAAGAGGATGTCGGGGAAGAGGAAGAGTATCTGCTGGGAAACCAGCCTGGTCTGCCAGCTGCTGGCCTCTGTTCTGCAGCCAGAAGGAAGGGAATGTGATGGGAACTGCCTTGTTCCCTGGCAATACTTGGTTGTCATTAGTGCACCCTTGAAACTAGTTGACAGTGTAATTTATAGCCTTGTTCCTTGATCACAGCACAGTTAAGCATTTAAACTGCCAAGGGTTATCAAAATGCATTCGCAGCACTTTTATAGGTTTCTCGTGCTGTTCAGCCCAGAGTTCTCTGTTTTTAAAACAGTTGCCTGGATTGTCAAGTGGAGTAGATGTAGTACCACATAGGCTGTGATATTTTTGATACTGAGAGAAAAGCTGCAGTCTGTGATGAAAGACAACAGACCCGGAGCGAATGTACGTATGCAGTGGAAGGATTTGCCTTGTCTGGTAAACTTGAAAGGACCTTGCTCAGTCCTGAGATTAAAATAACTTAGTGACATTTGAGATCGCAAGAGGTCTTGCATAGAGAAATGGGGTATATTACAACACACTTCTGCATTTTCAAGCTACCTTATGTATCTAAAGCAGGAGTATTAGATCTGGCGTGACAGAATCTGTATTGCTCTTTCTGCAAATATGAAGTTGACATACCCGTGATGGAAAAAAAAAACACAAGAAGACCAAGGATAAGGCTTGTAAATACTGTTCCTCTTCAAATGGAAATGCTGGACAAGATCCCTCAGCTTAGAGGTGTTATAAGAGGCTATAGTACTTGTTAAAAATGATATCGCTTTCTGGAGCATCTGCTCCAGGTATTTTTCCTTATTTAATGTTCCCACAGTTGACACTTAAGAAGCAGCTTTGTCTTTTAGATGACTAAATGAAAGCAATTTTTTCTTACTTTTCATAAGCCTGTGGCCAGAAGTGTCCTGAATTTGTTATAGCAGCCCACCTAATAGACAGAAAACATTTTCATGACCTTTTTTTTTCTTTTCCCATTGTATGGAATCATGCAAGTTAAAAATGGCAAATAACATTGGATTAGATCATCCAGTTTGTCCACCTGCCAATGCTATTTGTTCCAACCAGCATATGTTGTAGTGTGTTTTCCCCTTCCTTTTAATTACGTCAAATGTCAAGGCTTCCTTTGCTTCTCCTGAGAACTATTTTCTAATGTGGGAGGTTCTTCTGCCAAGCAGGTTGTTGGGTATCCAACCTTAATCCAGTATTTTGTAATTTCCTACTCTTGCATCTGGTTATTCTCTTGTGTACTGAGCTAAATATGAGTCAGATTCTGATTTTGGGGGTGAGTCCATAGAACGTGTCTACTGTGTTTCTGCGTGTGATCTTAGCATTGTGCTAATTTCAAGGCTAGATTTTGTAAGATTTTGTTAGTGCACTCCCAGTTTAACTGACTGTATGTTACCTGAGCTTTTTATTGTTAGGATAGTGCTTGAGCACATAGTTCAAACCCTTTGAACTGGATGCTGTGTTTTCTTGACCCTAAAGAGGTAGAGTCCATACATGAAACAGATAAAAAGAGGAGAAAAAGATGTAAGCTACAAGTAGAGGAATGTTTTTATATCCTTCCAGCTGCCCGCTGTTGCAGTGATGGATTGTGGTCCTCCATGTTGGGTATGTTCAGAACCCTCTTAGCTAAGAAGCGAACAGAGAGAAAAACTCCCCTGCTCTTTTATCAGGAGTAACCCAATTGCTCTTCTTTTGATTCTCCATAAGTTAAGGAGAACCCCCATCATCACAACTTCTAGTTGTTCTAGTGATTTTTATTTTTTTTTATAATTATTATTATCTTACTTTTTTCTTAATTATAATTCTTCCAGAGTTAGTGCTATCTATCCCTGCTAAGTTCTCTCTGGTTTGTCAGGTTTTTTCATGGGATTGAATTGTGTTGCTGTTTTTAAGAATGTTTTGATTTCATAGGAGAAATGGTCCCTTGCAGCTGTTAAAAACTGTTTTCTTTTTCTAGCAATAAAAGCAATAGAAATACCAAATGACAGAAAGTTGTTTATAAGCTATTTGGATTTATTTCAACTGAAGGACAATAATAAATATTTACAATTTTCTGCTCTTGTGTTGTTTCCCTATATGTTATGCAAAAATTGACTAGCTTGCCAGTTGGGTTCCAAATGTCAATTTTGTAAATTATTTGCAAATGAAGAGGCATCTTTAGGTATAGCATTGCTTTAAACACAGTCAGTGTGTTTCTTATCCATCACCGGAGACTGGAGATGCTAAACATTAAGTGCCACTTCCAAGCAAAATTCCATTTTGTCTGACCAAGTGCCAGAACAGAAATCTTCCTATGAAACAGGCATTTTTTAAGTGATCGTCTTCCCTGGGCTGTTTGATGCCTAAGGTAATATTCTGATTTGGCAGCTGAAAGAAGCTGAGCTCCACCTCAGTACTGTTTGCCAAGCCATGCCTTTGGACATTATTTCATGATTAAACAGTTTTCATCTGTTGGATTTTAAATCTGATTGAATTTCATAAACTTTTTGGTCCATGGAGTTCCTGATTAAATTAAATAAAATGTTATTAAGCAGTTTTAAGTGAGTTAAGTTATGGCCTACAAAGCAATGGGAATATTTGTGTTATATTATTATGTTGTTCTCTTCATGTGCACCAAGAAACAAAACTGTGTTCAAGAGCGGTCTTACCAAAAGGAAATTCAGTTTCCAACTAAAAAGTAGCAACTGGTTTGTTGTTGGTGGTGATTGCTTTGGTGTTGTTTTGGTTTTGTTTTGTTTTGTTTTTTAATTTAACCGTGTTTTGTGGCTGGCTTGGTTGAAGCACTAGGTGGGCTTGCTTCAAGGTGTGTGAGTTGTGTGGTTCTGTCATACCTGCCTCTGGTCTTTGCAGGACTATTAAAATTAAAGGACTCTTCACTGCCACAACATACTGTGCTATAGAATTAAAGATCAAGAAAGAAAATGATGATCAGTGGAGTCAGGCTGTGTATTTGTATTGCTTTATTTTATAATCAAACACTTGGTACTGGTCTTGTTTGTACAGTACTTTTTATTTTAAACATTCTGTCTTAAGATGCCACTGAAAAGCATTCCTGAGTAAATAAAAATACTGGTTTAGGTTACACTGTTTTTTAAATTGACCTTGAGCACTCCTTGCAGTGAGCTTTCTCTGCAGTTCTGCGCGTGTAATTGTTTTATTAACCTTTCCACAATTTTTCACCACTGAAGTGCTATATATGAGTTACCACATAGCCATGGGTAAGCACTGTCAGCTATCTCAATGAGATTTGTGAAGGTTAACCTGTAAGGAAAGGGCTTGTAATATGGTCATTATGTCCTTCAAAAATGGCCATGGTGGGCAATGCAATGTCAGTGTGTTTCTTTTAAGAGTAATGAAATAAGAAAGGATTTGAGGAGAAGCTCTTCACATCTTTTGCTCAATTAAGTGACTTTTTGCAATTTTACCTGTACGTAGAGATCTGCATTTAGTTTTATTTTACCTTCACAGATGTGGTCAGTGCAATTAATGTTTTACCATTCTTTTGTCTTACAGGCCATTTCCCGCTTGTGTGAAGATAAATACAAGGACTTCAGGAAAGCCGCAAAGAAACAGTCAGTCAGTGCTGACAATCTGACTGTGGTCAGATGGTCCCCTGCTATTATCTCCTAACAGAGGAGACTGGAATATTCCTATGGACGTACTGTTTCATCCATCCATTTTTTTGGGGGGTGGGCTGGGTTGGGGGGGGCTAAAGAAAAAAGACTTTAGATTTTTTTATTTTTAAATCTGTCAAGCTGCCTTTACAGTGCCTCCCCATTGTGTAGCACACGAGTAAAATACCTAGTGGAAGGAGAAATGGAGAAATCAGTGTTCAGAAGAGAAGATGGGCAACAATTTTTTTCTCACTTTTGCTAACAGCTTTACCCTTTTTATGAGGAAACAGCATCAGGTGCTTGGAAGAAGAAACAAAACCATGAAGTAGAGGCAGAAAAATATTTAAGAACTGTGCCATTTTCTAATATGCTATACTCACGAAGAGAAATGGCAGCATGAAATCAAACCATGTAGTCAGATGACTGTGTACTAGAGGAATGAAGCTGGGAGAGTTCCATCCTAAAGGTTTCTCTTAATGTCTTTTTTTGTTGTTGTTGTTCTTTGCATTCCTCATCGCTGCTTCCCAGGATAAATTCTTCCCCCTGCACAGCGGCAAATATGAAGTCTGTATTTACAGTAGCACAAGCCCCTGAATAAATAGCGTTGGGTTTTTTCACTGCACTTTTCTCTGTAAGCTGTCTTATTAGCATTATTCTTCATAATTATTATGCATATGTTATATTTCTTGTATGCCTTTTACTGTATTTCAAAAGAGAGAACTTGACCATAGTGCTGAACCAAAAGTGTGTACAGGGATCAGAAGATCTTCGTAATTTCATGATGTGTTTTATTTATAGTGTACTTGGGTGCGTGTGCCTTCCTGAGTTCTTGGAATCATTTATTTTTCCTTAATATAAAGACACTGTTATTAAAGTATTCAGATGATGATGATAAGACTTGGGCCAAATCTCTGAAATTTGCAACAGATCTTGTGATCCTTTTTGCAGATTTTCATAGCATTAGAAGTTTAGCAGAATTAATTCTGAGGGAGATTTTTTTTTTTAATTGTTTTTTTGTATGGCCTGACTAGTTCATTCCTTCACCTCCAGGTCCATTGTTGCAAGCAATATTCTCAATTTTTATATGTTTACTTTAAATCAAAGTGAG
The DNA here is from genome assembly GCA_013398125.1 of Aegotheles bennettii. Classification (NCBI taxonomy): domain Eukaryota; kingdom Metazoa; phylum Chordata; class Aves; order Caprimulgiformes; family Aegothelidae; genus Aegotheles; species Aegotheles bennettii. Next base: position 36,901 of record VZRW01009366.1, on the reverse strand, counting down.
TCTGTTTGTATAAAATAAAAAATAATTAAAAAAAAATGTTCCAGTGAGAAGGCCTGTAGAAGAGCAGAATGGAAATCTTGTCACAAGGAGATTCAATTTTGAAGCTAAAATACAAACCCTCATGTTTTTCAGTGTAGGTGCTTATAGAAATTAAAAGTAACCAAACTGTGAACATAATTTTCAACTCTGATTATTAAGCTCTTTGTTGCTACTAGTTCCCTCTTGCTGTGACTGTTGCCCCCTTGGAATTTGTAAGACCCTTTTATAGAAAATAACTTGTCACTGTAAGCATATTTGCTTTATAATGCCCCAGGGTGGTTTGGTTTTTTTTTCAGTTGTTTTTTTGCACAGTTTAGAAAGATACAGCTGAAAACTCTCAGTTCCCTGAAATCCTTTCTTTGCGACTATCACTGAAATGAATGGCAAGAGGCGTCCCTGATTTATGCACTACTGTGGTAAACCATAAAGATTCCGTATTTGTTTTATTAAGCCCTATGGGCTTGTAGCAAACCGAGGGGCCCAGGATGCACACTTGACTTTCAGTGCAATGCAAATCGGATGCCTCTGGGTGGAGAGGCTCTGACAGGATTGAAGTAGTAATACCAAACAGCTTTCTGTTAACTTTCTGGTGTGATTTGTGTAGTTTGAGACATGAAGGTTTTGTCCATAAATTCTTATGATGTCCTTTGGGCCTTTAAAATAATGTAATTCTCATCACTACTACTTGTGCCATTGCATCAGGACTGTGAGTATCCAAGTCCATTTTTCCCATGAACATGGAATGTAAGGAAAGTCTTTATAATACAAATGCAAATCACAGCATTTGGAACCTCTTTGCAGATAGTGTCAAAAGGAACATTTTCAGAGCATTTGAAATTCATTCTTTATAAGCATAAATTTAGGCTTTAAAATATGTAAAATATTTTGATTTATCAACACTTTGCTAAACTATTTTCCATTTAACTTGATATCAGGAATATTGGTTTTATCCATTTCTGGGTGATAAAGATATGAACTTTGGATTATGTAAAGATCTCAATGCATCTACTATAATTTTTGTGAAGTTTATTAAACTACTTTAAAGATTGTATAGTCTATTTATTGTATGTATGTACATACAGTCTGATACTTTAAAAAGTGGATTCCGTAAAACCTGGCTCAGTCTTGTTTAGACTATTGAATATCGTTTTAGCCTTGTGCACTGGATTCTACCTCTGTATAGGAGAATTTTCCATATTCTTAATTAGTACTGATTCTGTGATTAACTTGGTTATGTTTCTTGCACTAAGAATTAAAAAAAAATCTGCTGTAAGTGTGGATTTTTTCTTTAGTTTAAGTTTTGCCATATGAATCCTATACGTTTAGCTGGACCATTCCCTCATGGTTATAGAACAATTCTTTGCTTTATTTTCTGGTTTGTTCCAGGGTTGCCAAAAAATACAGTACCTGTCAGTAAATCTTAATGAGTGTCTTCTGTTTGCAAGGTCTTCTATACCATGTAATTAAAAATTAATTATTATTTAGGATTATGTTGTGTTTAGTGTAGTTTTTCAAGCATTACTGTATGGAAAATGCCATTACAAGGTTAGAGAATCACCTGGGGTGTGAGAAGGGAGAAGAACCAAATAGTGTTTTAATTAACGGTACAAATACATTGTGTTTTTCATTTCAGAACCTGAAATTAAGTTTGCTGTAAATGTTTTCTGGATTAAGGTTTTTATTATTGCTTTGGTCACCATCTCAGAAACGAAAAGGTGAAGAGATGTAATAAACCTGCCCTTTCAAGCATCATTACCTTAATGAATTATTGTTATATGTAGAGCCAGTGAGCCATTTGTTTGGTCATTTATGCTTTGGTAATCGGATAAATACTTGAAAAACGTGTCTTGTAAGGATTTTTATTCTGCAGCCCAGAGATGCTTCCTTAATTTCTCTTTCCATCTGCAAACTTGTTTATATTTCATCGTATGTTTATATTGAATTTTTTGTCAGATATATGTCATTCTGACAGACACTGTTCTTTGTGAGTTACAACTCTGGAGCCACATGATAAAGTAGAAAAAGAAGAAAAAAGTCAAATCACCTTTTTCACCTTTCACAAATCCTATCAGTTTTTCAAATGATACGCATTTTTGAATGCTAAAAACATACTAAATCCTCTCCCATAGCAGGGTAAGAGTATCCTTTTCAATAATTGTAATTTTTTTCCTTTTTTTTTTTTTTGAGATTCGTATATATGACTTTGCTTCCCTTAGTTTGTTCAGCTTAGTTTATCACGTATGCTAAAAAGATGATGGAAGAGCTGATTACATTTATGGAGTCTTTGTTCAGACTTTGTTTCTTAACACCTTTTTCTCTACTTCCTATCTTCCCTAATGCCAGAAACCCTGGGTATAACCTAAAGATTAGAAGTAACAAAACCTCATCAGAAAAGGGTGATGGTGTATTGGTGGCAGTTGACAATGTGACATCTCAGAGTGTTGGCAATATATAAAAATAGCAATATGTGGGAGGGGATAGAGGAACTGAAAGGGCAGAACCAAAAATCAAAGCCTTAACAGCTGAAGCAACAAATTATTTACAGTCCTCCTTTGTTCACAACGAACACTGTATTTTCCAATGACATGTTAAAACTGCTAACTGAAGTGTCACACATGCACTGCAGATGCACACTGCTCTCGGCTTCTCTGTGGTCTTAAGAAAGATTCACTCAACCTGACTTTTAGCACTTTCTCATTTCTGTTTCGAATACGTTTCTGTAATCAGAATATTTTAATTTCTTTTTACTTGAATTGATAGTTGTTGAAAACATCTGCCTACCTCTGCAGTGGAGTGCCCACTTAGTGTCTCTAGCAGGTTCTGAGAAAACAGATTGATATAAATGCCACCATGCCTGCCTGGATGTGACCTAGATATACACGCAGATGTTAGAAGTGCACTAAGTGTCTTTCTGCTGTTTCTGTTTTTTCTCTTCAACTAAACTACATCTTGAGGAAACCACAGAACCGATGAGATTTAGAGTTGTGTGAATTAAAGGTAGTAACAGAAGATAGTGACCACCGTTAGAAGAAAATGCTTTAAAAGAGGAAAATTTAGAAGAACAACTGCTCATCATAAGGAAAGCACAGGTGATAGTAGGTGTAGAATATAATGCTGAAAGTGATTGTTTTATAGTGTGTATGGACCTGCTTTTCTGAGTCCTCTTTTGAGAATTCACAGGAGGTGACCAGTGAACCCCAGAACCATGGCTTGAAAATAACAATGTGTTAGCCAAGAGAGCCACACTTGGGTGTACTTCTGTTGTCTGGGCTTGGCCATCGGGCTCTTCCCATTAAAGACAGAAGCCACGGGATGGCAGATTGAAGAAATTCAGGTGACAGAGCTGTGCAAATAGATTGGACTTCTTCTGTTCCTTCTAGAATGTTTGGTCTGCTGCAATTTGATGACTAGGTATAAGCCAAGAGTTGTTTTTTCATGTCAGTTACACCATGGGTAACACATTATCAGCAGAGACTTTCAGCTGTTACTGGTTGGAGGGGCTCATTGGTGATGATACTCCAAGCAAGTTTCTTGATGTGGTGATAGGTACACCAATGTTTCCCATATTTGAGTTATCCAGAATCTTTGTGAAGAGTTTATAAAGCTCACTCAAGGCACTGGTCAGCATCTTTTGTGAATATGTCAATGGTCTCTACAGATTGAGAGCAGGAAATAACAAAATGCCAAAAATTGTATTTGTGAAACTGTACGCTCTCTGGCTTACTAATGTACTTACATGATTTAGTTTCAGACTTTTTTTGTTTGCCTTCCATCTCTGACCCTTAGGGTGGAGTGCTGTGGTAAATAATGCAGTAAACATTTGAAGCTGGATAATCTTTGGAACTATCAGTGCTGCCCCCTTTGAATTCTCTGGCAGTGAAGCGCGTCTTCAAAAGGCAGATGAAGACTTACTCATGTAACGTGAGGGCTTTACTAAACCAGGCATTAGAGTAAGACACCTCCTTCATGTAAGATTATGCAGCACACTTAAGTCTAGAGCTAATTCTTCTCTTGTCTATGTGCTTTCTTGCTTCACTGCCTCTGGGTTTTCATGCCCCTTTATTTTAGACATTAGTACAAATTATTCTCCATGGAAACAGTATCTTGGGAACTGGCAACTGTGATACATTTGCTGCCTTAAATATAAGCAATACCGGATCATTCTATGACCACATACTTCTCTATCACGTATTTCAAGCAAGTTAATCATTCTTCCATGGAAAAAGGAGAGGCCAAAAAGCTGAGGATAGTTGTGCTAGAAGGTTATGAGGCAGAATTAGATCTGCATAGTTTAAAATAAACTAGCAGGTAAAGACGGGCAAATGTATTTGTATCTTCTGTGGTGTTAATACCAAATGGCATTGATGATACTTCAAGTAGCATGATGATGATTAATTTCTTGGGCAAGGACTTTGAGGGATGTCTCCCTTCAATGTGACAGAATATGCAGATTGTATTGCCATAAATCCTGGGAGGAGGAAGACCAGGTTGTACTGAGCAATATGGCACAGAAGCAACATGTAAAATACATACATCAAATAATCCTGAATATTGTGCATTAGAAATGGAGGACTATCTTGGTGTTGATACACAACCTATCAGTGTTGGAAAGTATTGGTGGTCACCTCACTTATGTAATTACATCCTGCTCCTTTTGTGGCCTTAAGTAAAGGGTCATCCTGTGTATGCAAAAGCTTAGCACACTTTATCAAGTACTAAAACAGAATAATATTTGGACATAGACTTTACCAAAAAAAATGTAGAAGAGCTCCTGTTAAGAACAAAAACTGCTGGGGGTAATTTGGCGGTGCTGTGTGGCTTCATCAGTATGAACATCGTGTAGACAGGGGTAAAGAGAGTCTCCTGCTTGTGACACCTCTCAGTACATGTCAGTGGCACTTTTGAAGTCACAGGATGGGAGGGTGAAAAGAATTGCATGACGCCCCCCCCACACCCCCTCCAAAAAAACCCCAAAAACCAAAACCCCCAAATCCATTGTAGTTACAATAATTCTGCATTAGCACTGAGTTGTGAACAGAGATGGGGATTTTGCTTCCAATTTCTTTGTACAGTCACTTTGCACAAAAGTGAAAATGTCTTAAATTTCCAGATCACCACCAGCATTTGTAACATTAAATATTTCACTTATTTACTACTGCCAAAGAGTATGCACCTACATTTTACCATGGGAATGAGTCCACAGTCTGAATTTGTACTTTAATGGTGCTTTATAGGGCACAAGTTCTAAATCCATTCTCTAAAAAACTAGAGGACTGGTTCTTGTATCCTAGGAGCATGGTTGGATATATCTTAAGTATTTTTGAATGCTGAATACTTGATCCTGCAGATCTGCTTGGATTTAGGGCTTTAGGATCAATGATTTCTTCTGCTGGACAGAAATAACTACTACAAAGTATAAAGTGGCAGTATTAGCTTCATCTAGAGGAAGGAGACGGGCTGGTCATATTACCCTGATCCAGAGCCTGGATGCCTGAGTGAACAAAGGACCCGCCTGATTATTCTGCTGCCCTGTTTAGTAATGATTCCACTGCTGGATCTCAGTACCGACATCTTCAGTGTTTCTGACCTGTGAGAAATCTAGACCATGAAATTGCTTTTCTGCAGTGGCCTGTCATTACAGTGCATCAGAAAGGCTTTTTTTGTTGTTCTCTGTTTTGCTGGCATGTGGCAGAACCAAAGTTGTCCTGTTCCTTAAAGCACGCAGACAGCTAAAACATCCATTAGCTGGATCTGTGTGCTTAGATCCCACATCCCAGCTGTGGCATTTGCCATTTAACTTTTCCAAAACAATTTTCTTTTAGAAAAAGGAACCAGGGCAAGAAATAAATTTTCTCTGAAATACATAGGTTCCAAATCAGTGTCTAATTTTCCCATTTCGGATTTGATATAATTTCAAACTTGAGCTGAATTTTCCATAACAATTGTGGTATGTGGGTGTACGTGCAAGCATTTGTTTCTTGTATTAATTGCATTAGGTAAGAAATTTTCATGGCAGTTGCTAATAGAAGAAGCAATTATTTGAAATGTCATTTGAACTTGTTTGCCCCCCCGAGGAATGCATTTGACTGGAAAAGGTAAATCCAGTGATACAGGATGGCAGGTTTTGGCACTGTCACCTTCATGTTATGACATGAACAATGAGCTTTTTACAAATTACAGTATAAACAGAAAGCTTCAGAGTATTGGGGGGGCAGGAAAGAGAAGAAAACTTTGATTTCTTCAGCATAATCTAGTATCTATCAGTCTCCCTCGGCTCTTCTTCATGAAGTGTCCTTGGAAACAGTTTCAGCTACTGCTGCTGAATGTACTGTATTCTCCTGAATGCGGAATTGTTCAGGATTTGACCAAAAAAAGCCAGCCCAACCCCATCAGGCCCTTTTAAGACTTGAGGTGCGCTCCCAGGGAGGTCAGTATAGAAGGGGAGCCAGGGAAGAGGGGCTCTCGCAGTGGAAGCGCCGCAGGCTGAGCCCCAGGGCCTGGGCTGAGGAAGCATTGAAAACATCTAATTCTGCAGATCTGTGCTGGTTTGTGTTGTCACCTCATGTACAGGAGGTGTTAGAGTGGAATGGGGCCTGTATAATGAGTGTCATCGAGTACAGCTGTGTAACAGCCCCCTGCCCCAGGAGCCGGGGGAGAGCTGGGCTGAGACACCCAGCTCCTGTCAGGTACTTACGGGTACTTCATCAGTGTCAGAGGAGTTGAAACCTCTCAACCTGGGGGATGAATCATGTAATTGCCAAAGGTGGGAAGAGTGAGAAGGGCACGTTACTAGAAGTGAAAATTACTGCTGCCTGCTTTGGAGCATTACAATCTGGGACAGGAATTACTGCAGACCAGAAATAGGTGCCGTGGGGATTGTGCCTCAAACCATTAAATGGAGCAGAAGTCAATACCTAAATAACCATGGAATTAAACGGTTAGTAAGAAGCTGGGAGTCCTCCTGACTGACTTCAGTGTGGAAAAACAACAGTATTACTGTGGGGGAATGCACTGTAAACATGCCCTGAAGGGCTCATGCTGATTTTTCAAATACAAGATGTTATAACCTTCCAAAGTTGTATATGCTTGCAGAATAATGAATTTGATCACTGAAGGAAAGATGTTTGTCTAGATAGACATAAACATGACATAAATTCATTTGTCATGTACATAAAGTAATACAGTTATATTTGTAATTTATAGGATTGGTTTCCTAGAAATGAAAACATAATGGGCGAATTGAGTGGGTTAAAATACGTAAACAACAGTTCTTTGAGATGTTTCCTAAGATTTCTTGTGTGCCCTAAATATTTTTCCCATAAAGGGAAATGAAGGCAGCAAAAAGAGAAAACGGCAAAGTGTAACAAACTGGGGGGGGGGAAATAAGGAAACTGAAATAGTACCAGCAGTTAGGAGGCACAATGCAGTTCACAAGGGAACATATCCATAAATATCTGTGGCCAGCTGTAAGAACTAATACAATTTAAAATGTGTCAGGAACACAGTAATTGGTAGCAATTTTGTAGATCAGATTGAAATGGCAAAGTATCTGTCATAATGCAGAAGAGGCAGAAAGATTGAGCTAATAGTCATGGTTTGTCTTTGAATGCTGTGTTCTTGCCTTGCCATAGTAATGAAATTTCATTTCTATTATCGGTACTAAAAGAATTTTCAGTGGAAGCTATTTGATATCTTGGAGTGGGCAAATCACTTTACCCAGCCTAACTGAAAGGTTTTGCTGAGGCAAAACTTGGTAGGCTGGAGGTGTTTGTCCTGGGCATAGCTGATGGAAAGGCTGAAGTGCTGTGCCAGTTGTGGGTAAGTAAAAGGAGCATAATCAGTAGTCCCTGCTGCGTCATAGGATATAGACTTTTTCAAACTCTCATTTAAAAATGAAACAAAACACATTATTATTAGGGATGGTGAGGGATATACACACTTTTATGGGTAAGGCTATCAATATATTTTCTTGAATCATATTCAGAGTATTTGCTGTATATTTTCTTGTGTGTTATAGCCTTGACTGTGTCTCCAGAAGCTGTAATGTTCTTGGCCTCCTCCAGTAGCAGGAACCATGTAGGAATTGAGGAATCCCTTGCTTTTCCCATCAGTGGTCCTGTAATCAGCTAGTGAGAGATGTCTACAGTAGTGGCTTCCCAAGAGCTTTGATTATAAAAGCTTTGATAGCTAAAAACTAAATAGCTGCTACCAAGTAAAATAGCTGCTATCAGTACAAAGCCAATGATGATGTGTATCAGCAGTACCAGTCAGCACTGCGTGGCAGGCTGAACACAAGAATGAGATGAGCTGTGTTTCATCTCCTCTTGCCTAAGGACCTGAAGCGGGACTTAAATTGGTCTCCATATCCCTTTATGTCCTGGTATACCTTCCTGGCAAAAACCCCACATTGCTCTCTGCTTTGGCCCAAATACAACATCTGATGATGTACCTACCGTGTGAGATTTGCTGGTCCCTGGACCATGCTGGGAGCTGGCCCCAGGGGGGTGAATGGTGCTGGTGGGTTCCCAGCTGCAGCCTGCCTTGGGTGTGAGGGTCCTGCGGGGAAATCAACTCTTGATGATTCTCATCTGTTTTCTTTCACTCTCTAAAACATGACAATAAATCCTTCAGAATCCACGTTGCCCTTTTAGGGTTATGATAAAAATTTCAAATTATGTAAATGAGAGTCAGATATTGAACTATTAATTTTAGTAAGGACTGAGCCATCAAGCTGAAGTTTATGATGCATTTATCTTTTAAACAAAAAACCCTGTTTGATGTAATATAAAAAGTGCAAATACTGTTGCGGTTCAACAGAGGAATTCTCCATGTCCTGCCTTGTGTTCTGAGTTCATTAATGAAGATTACTAAAAATGTTCTTTGGGAGAAAGCAAAACAGAAACCATGGAAATTGTAGGCAATTAGCAAAGCAGGTGGGAGTTGTAAAGCAAGGGTCTGGGGGGTCAGAGGAAATTCAAATTCTGAAATTATGATTTGGATTTTTTTTCCCAGCATTGTGCTAAGCTAGAGTTTATTCAAAGTATTTTTTACAAGGCCACTTCAAATTTTATAATGAACAGACTATTAGCAGATCACAGATTAAGGTCAAAACAAATCTTGTAAAATCAAGATGAGATTCAAGAACTAGTTTATCTATCGTCCTGTAAATGATATCCTGTGGCTAGATGTACATATGTTTTTAGACAGAAATACTCTTCTGGATAAGGATTTTATTATGTACAGGACACAGCTTTTTGGAGGATTTTAAGTCATATTTTCATGATGTAGATGAACTTTAAAAGAACCTACCTTTTGACTGCTGCATAGGAACAAATTGAACTTGAAAATTACATTTCTTCTCACATAAGAAGAAATTCACACTCAGTACTGCCTGCAGTCATTCCTGAGGTTTAAACTGTATGTGAAATAGAGGAAAACCCACCACATTTCTCTTTTCAGCTCCTTTTAGTTTTTGTGTTGGTTTAGCCTTTCCTCCATGGTGCCCAGTGCTTGGTTTGAATGGCCACGTACTTACAATTCATCTCTTTATATTGAGAGAAAAAGCAGTGTCAGTGTTCAGTAACAGAGACAACAGTATAGGTTTTGTTTCTTAAAATGATCAGCAGTGAAATATGAGAAGGTGTAAAGAACTCTTATTTTAATTCCACAGCGGCTGCCTGTATGTCACATCTGAGATGACAGATTTATTTACTGATACCCAGAACAGACACAATAACCCCCTTTGCTGTGCATGTTGAAAACAGGGATCTGTTTGCTCTCCACAAACCTAGAAATGTTCATACTGAGAAGCGATAGCATATAAGGACTGAACTTAAAGCACAGTGAGCCAAAGATATTCTTGCCATTCTCTGTTTATTGTGAAATCTATTTCCCAATTACTTAAGGCATTTTTCTTGTTTAAACAATTTCTACAACACTAGTGCATTTTTGCTTGCTTGACCATTGCTAGGTTTGGACCCACTTGAGTGAAGAACTCAGCCTCTCATTAATGTCAGGTGTTGGGCACTAATGAAACGTTCTAACCAGCTTCATCACAAAATACAGGATCCCCAAATTTTTCAAACCTTCAGATTTGCATTTGCACTGTGCAAAAATGTAAGTGTGAAACTTGGTGTCAAATGTTAAGTGCAAAATTAAAAAAAAAAAAGCTGGAACCTCTATTATACTAGGGGATTTTGAGGTATATCAGAGCAAATTTCAGTAATACTGTCATGTGCTGGTGTAGCTACCTATTTCAGTGGAAGTTAAGCAGATAATAATAAAGTGCTGTTGAAAATCCCATGGACTCACTTTGTACTTCTACTACTTAGTAAATTTAAACACTTTTGGAGAAACTGGCCCTGAGCTCCAGAATGAGAATACACTTCCCATTACTTAATTTCCCTTCAGATCATTCTTGAAATGTTTAAAACTCTCGGTTGAGCTTTGAGGTTGCTGAACCAAAGTCTGAGAGAGAGCTGCTTTTTCCATTTGTTGTCTTCTTAGAAGCAGCTTCCCTTTAGAAAGATTACATTTCTGAACTTCAAATATATATAGTAAGGGGGGCTGTTTGAGGCAAAGAAAGAGTTAGAATAATCTAAATCCTTAAAATCATGCAGCGAAACACAGTCCTTTTTTAGATTTGCTAAATTAGCAGAGGAAGAGGGAGATGACAAGACATGTGGGAGGCACTATAGGCACCAGACTTAAGTATCCGGGATGACTGAGCTAGTGTGGAAGTTACCAAGTTCAAGTCCAATCAGTATGAGCTGAAATCCACTGTTCTGGGTGTCCTTCTGGACTGTTTCACACATACGTGCTTTTGCATTTCTATATATTTGAGCACTTGTGTATGTATCTCATTCCTGGGAGTGGCAGGCAGACAGAAAGGGAACAAGAGGCACATGTTTTTTGAAAGTTTCCCCAAACACCTTCTGAACTGTGCCACTTCTGGGGACCAATGGGGTTTGAGGCTGAGCAGTACGAGCATCTCATTTAAGCTGCCCATTGAATAGTTCAGGATGGAAAACATTCACCACTCTGATGCCTCGGCATGTGTAGGCTCTGTAGCCCTAATTCTGGAGTTATAATTTACTTGCTTTCTTCGTGTTTGTATAGCTCCAATAGCTGTTCTGGGGAGAGGTTACTTTTGGAGCGTATTCTGCCTGCGGTGAGTATGCGAGTGGCAGACAGACAGAGGTCCCAGGGAATGCAGAGTGTGCAGTGCTGTGTGTGCCTGCGTAAAGCAGGGGCTTTCCACGCTGTGCTGGCTCCTTTGCTCTCTGTATGCTGTGGTAGGCTTTTACACGCCTTGTGGGATTACTTTGAAGACTGTCTGACGTGTTCATGTGCGTACATATGCACTATGTATATCTTGAAAAGAACATTTGTTCTGGGCAGCCTTTCCTGCTCCTTCTTTGCTATTGTCCTTCATGTCTCGCTTATTTCCCTCCGCTTACCCTTCTGCTGTAGTTCATAAATTTTAACAATATGGTCATCAAGATTAATTGCCTTAATTGTAATGTTTACTGTCCCTTCTGAATAGATTTTTTTTCCCCTGAATTTACAGGTCACCTTCTGAAGGGCTAGATTTACTGCAAAATTGGTCACTAATGCACTATTTTTGCAAACTAGAAAAATTCTAAATAGATTTTAAAGTTAAACTTCAAAATATTAGATATACATCTGTGCCCTTCCTTTCTTAAAAAATAACATGCTGAAGAACCTGAACTGAAATGCCAGAGCCTCCTCTGTATTAGGGAAGCTCTTAGGCTGACCCATTTTGCCTTAATGTTAATTAAATCGATACAAGGAGGTTGCTTTATTGTCAGATGTTGTGTAGGGTGCAGTCTCCTGTAGTAACTCCCACTTCACTGCACTTACACGTCGTTAGTGTGGGTGTTGACAGAGTAAGACAGATGTGTTTGGGATTTGCTATATACCAGAAGAATGCCTCTAGTTTCGAGAGGGTTTTGGCATGTGATACAGACTGTGGCACCCTTCAGGTGATTCTGACTTACTTCTGGATTGGGAAGCCCTGAAGGGGCTCCAAGCTAACTGTACATTACTGCTGAATGTCACTTGGAGCCAAGGTCTGGGTGAAGTGTCTTTGCTGGGCTTTGTGCCAAGTAACTCGGGTCTTAGCCTAGGGACGTGACAGCTCCACAGTGAAACGCAGTTCCAGTAGTTCAGAAAGTTTCAGTGGGTCACTCACAGTGACGGGGTCACATCTGTGAATTTTTGCAGGATCAAGCCCTGCATCTGTGGTAAAGGGTTAGAAATGTGGACAGCAGTTGTGGATTTTAAAATAGATTTAATTGCATCTTCTTATGTTTCATTGTTGGTCTCTGAAATTTTTCCAGTGGCTTTTAGAACCCCTTCTAAACTCAGATGTGATGAGATACCGCTGGATTTCAAAGTTTAGCTTTACCCAAAACCACGTCCACATTTTCTACCTGTCTCTTTTTTAACTACAACCCAGTGCAAGTTCACAGATTTGACAGCTGAACTTTGCTACAGGCTGGGGATGGTTTTGTGTGAGATTCTAGTACTGGAGCATGTACGGAGGGATGGGGCTGTGCACCATGTGCCTGTCTTCTCACGTGGAGGATAGTGCTGTGCCAGCTAGTGGCACCGCAGAGATGGAGTCCCTCTCCTCCTATATCAATCTCTGTGGTATTGCAATCTCTGTTTACTTACAGTCTTTACAGATGAACAGGAAATGCAGGGAACAGGTACAGATAAATAATAAATGAGGGGAATTGTATGCTAAGTATCTTCAGATACAACACTGAGTGTCTTCAGAAGGCAACCCTGGCCTTGAAATATGGTGCTGAGCCAAGGGATGAAGAAACTACAGTTTACGTATGTTTTTGCACAAACCAAACACTTTATAATGACCACTGCAACCTCTAACCCAAAGCTAGGAGCAGGCTCTATAACCCGGAGGAGAGCAGGCCTCTGCCTGTGTTTTTGTCCTTCTATAGACACACTGGTGCTTCAAAGGCAGTTGAGGGCTATGCCCTGACCTTGGCAATGTTGATGCTCCCTGCCTGTCTTTGACCAAAAAGCTATGGATCACAGCCAAAAGAAGCTCCTGGGTGCAGTAATTCCAAGTCAGCTCTGAGGGGTCTAAGATGGCTAGATGGTCTGGGGCTCTTCAGGATCTGAATGCGGGAAGAAGACACATCACAAACAGGAGAAGTGTTGGATTGAAGTAAGATATGAGCTGTCTGGAAAAGTTAAAAAAGCTAGAGTTATCTGGAAAAGCCAAAATAGAATTTAGGATTTCTGACCTAAACCCAGCCCTAAGTGAGCCTGGAGGGTGCTGTTTCTTGCTTTCTTTTACAGGAAATTGAGCCATCCTACCTCAGCACATCCTACTGGAGGATCAGATGTTGTCACTTGGCTTAGTCCTGCAGGCAACAGTTTGGAGGCTTAAATCCGTAGCTGTTACCCCTATTTCACAAATGGTAGAGGTCTCTCACAGTAATGACTAGCAAGAATATTTTAACTGGCAATATTGACAGAGACAATTTATAGTCTATTGTGTGGATGCAGCTGCTGAGCATTCATACCCTGCCACCATCGTGGCATTCCTGACTCTATTTTTGACAAAGGATGTTTAACCAGGAATACCTTCATATCTCAGCATAATTTATATCTTGGCCATTTGCAACTTCTTTCTGTTCCCTTCCTCCAGCTTCCATTCCTTCCCATACTTCTCCTCACACAGACACGTCCCTAGGGGAAAAAAAAAAGTGGTGGTGGGGAAACGATGCTAAAAACATCATCACACATTGTAAATAAAACTTGGAACCAGAAGAAATGCTTTCTTGGCAAATATTTTACATAAAACAATTCTGAAACCAAAAAAACTCTTATATTTACTACTGCAGCTAAAAATCTTGTTTTGCATTTAATGGATAGAGAGTTTCAAGCTCCACTTTTAGGCTTCCTTTAGGATGGGGCTCATTACAGAAAGGATGCTGAGTGTGTTCTCCCAAGGCATTGCACGCACTGTGAGCAGAGGGCTGGGGAGAAGTGGTCTTTGTGCAGTTACATTTTAGTTTATTAAATGTTTTTTTCAGGTTAGACATGTTCAGTCATAAAGCTCAGTCTAGTCATGCTCACCATAAGTAACTCCTGCAGTATCAGCATTCAACTCCCTGTCTGAGCTGACCCATCCTGACTTCCACAGGAACGGAGTTGTGGGTTGAAGCATCGAGCAAGGTTGCAGTGACAAGCTTTTGCCTGGACTGCCAGCAGCCCCGAGATGTCAGGTTGCCACAACATCACTTTCCTCCCTTGCTATATCACATGCAGACTCCTTTTTCTGCTATTTTTCTAGTTACTGATGAAATTTCCTGACAGTAAGTGTGCATATTGTATTTGTCCCTATTACAGTACAGACTAAAAAGACAGAGTAACACCCCATAAGTAGTTGAACAGTGGGTGGAAAATGGTAGTAGATTATTTTGCCCAATGGAATTGGGTACGGTGGGTGTGAGGGAAGAAAAGCTGAGGGTGTTATTTCCATCCATGCTTTTTTCCTGGGGTGCAGTGCAGACACACAGTGTCAAGGGCACACTGTACGATTGCCCCTAGCAGACCAGGAGCGTGCACCGTGTGGGGGCATCCTGCTCCAGGGAGACAGCTCATGCCATCATCTCTGCAGAGCCCTGCTGGGGTTTCAGGTTGCTGGACAAGCAGCCCTAGGATCTTTTGTGTGATGTCCAGAGTACCAAGCAGTTTAGGCAGAAAGAACTGATATAAATTGAAATTAAGTGACTCGTGGCATGCTGAAAAGCAGCCTCCTTTTTTTTTTTTGGTTGTTGTTTAAATCTTCCCCTGTTTCTCACCATGCCTGCAGGGAGGCTCGGCCCCTTGCCTGGCTCAGCACACAAGAGAAAATTTGGTGCAGCTGTGATTGACAGGGCCATGATGTCCTGTCAGGGAGGCTGTGTTTCAGAAATAAAATTGCTTTGGGAAATTGCAATGGGATAGCTTCCAGTGAGCTAAGCTGAAAGTGCCTTTCAAACATAGGGATGCTCGTCCTTTTCTATGCCCTTTCCTTCTATTATCCATCTGCAATACTCACAGGGAGTCAGAGAGGTGTCTGTTATTTCCTGGCCTATGCTTCTCTTCCCTCTCTCCCCTCACCCTGTCTTTCACCACTGAAATATCTCAGCAATGCCAGGAGGCTGGTATGCCCCAGGAGGGTAAGAATAGTCTACAATGGCAGAGATCACTCCTGTTGTTGTTTGTCTACTTGCAGTTGTCTGGACACGGGATCCACAAAAGAGGTAGGAGCAATTGGGTCTGAGAAGCTAGAGCTTTTGCAAGACAAACTGTTAAAGCCTTAAGAAGATTTGTTCTAACATCCAAAGCTAGCAGTCCTGTTCAAACCATCAAAACAATCCTTCAATACACTGCTGTGGCTGGGTTTCCCATTTCCATCCTTGACCCTTACCAAAAATTCCTTTTCTTTTTTTTTTCTTTCTTTCTGTTTTCTGTGCCTAGGTCTAATTTCCTTTGGAAATGCCAAACTTGTTAGGATATCAGGAGCTGGAACTATTGTGAACCTGTTCAAACATGGAGCGCTGGGACTCACTGGGATTTTTGATTGTCACCCTCAACTATAACGTGACTATTGCAGGTGAGTACTTCAAAAAAGTTTTCCTCTTTCTTTTGCTGCTCCATATCCTGAAACCACCCAAGTGTCCTACTGATAACCGACTTGAATTTCTAGCTATTCCTCTGTGATCTTTCCAATAAGAAGTTATTATTTAGATATGTGATATGAGTGGTTAATATATTTCTTTTCTTGTTAAACAGATTCCTACTCCCTCTCTGACAGATATTTTCTGAACTTTAAGCAAAAAATTCTGGCAAAGTTTTCAAGTTTGTTCTTCTTGGCTCTTGTAGGCACCATGGTGAAAACACACAAAATTAATTGTAATAATGTCTTATTTATATCACATAAAGTGAGCAGTAGAATGTATGCAATAGCTTTAGTGATGAACTGAAAATTTAAAGAAAAGAGAAATAACCCTCTCTTTTACAGACAGAAGTTTGTGATTTATTACCGTTGTGGTTAGTTACCATTGCTTTTCATTCTTTATTTTTATAAATTAACAAAGTTCACATGCATTAAAAAAAATCATCAACAAAATACCAATTCTTTTTCCTCAGCAAACAGTTGTCTGAGTGCTTCTTTTCTCTTTTCTTCTAATTTAAGTAAGACACTGCTCCTTTTTCATGGACTACTTTGAGCAAAATGTGAGCCAGAGAACAACTCTGAAGGGCCTTTCAAAGACCTTTTGCCTCTAGTTGCAGACAGTTGCTGTAGTCTGTGCTGTGCATTGCAGGGAGTATCCAACTAAGCTGCAGGAGGGGATCGGTGAAGGGGCTTGTTCTAGTATGTTTAATCAAGACTGAGTCAGTAGGGAAGGTGATGCACAGAGGGGTTATCTCTAAAATGCGTGTTGTACTAAGCTGCTTCCTAAGGAGCGATTGATTTTTCTTAAGCAGCACTCCCTATTGTACATGTTCTAATTAAAAATTGATAGTGAAATAGCACGTAGTATTTTGAGCTTAATTAACTGCTATACTTCAAACACTTTGAGGTCCTCACAGGGAAAAAATGCTACCTAAGTATGAAACACCACTTGCTAAAGATGACTGATTCTGTACAGCTGGTGGTTTCTATGTCGAAAAGAGAGTAAGTGTACAGCCTGTCACCACAATGCAGGAAGCTGAAAACACAACAAAACCACCACTGAGGTTCAGGCAGTTCAAAATAAATAGGAAGGTCTCAGTTTGTTCATGGTTAAGTAATATATTATTTTGCCAGAAGCAGCAGATTTCTCTGATGATCTCTCATATCATTTATATATCCTTACTTTTTTCCAGATGAAGTTTTCCCACTTCAGGGTGCAGTTTTACTGTTCTAGCCCGTAATCCATTAGCTACAAATGGTTTATATGGGGCACTCAAATGGCATGCTCAGTGCAACAACAGGTATCATGCAAAGCTGAAGAAATGCTTGAACATCTAGGATTCATACCAACTACAGAGAAATAGCTTTATAGAAAATAATGTTGTTCAAGACAATACCTGTAAATAATTATCGAATGGTTTGGGTTTGACAATATAACAGTTTCTTTTTTGGCTTTTCTATCCTGCCCAAGAAAAGGATTTCTTTTTCTCCTTTTCTCCCCCCTTCCTCTTCCCTTTCTTCTCCTTTTCTCCTGGTTTTCTGCTCCTTTTCTTTTTCTTTTTCCTTTTTAATAAATAAATTTCTTTGACAGTAATATGTGTGTAACTTTACAAAAAGTTTTTAACAAAAACCCACCCCATCCAAAAATCCTCGAAGAAACTGTCATGAACAATACAGTATGATTCAAAGGATATGATATGTGGGGTAGCAATACCTGATCTTCCATTGCTATTGGTGTAATGGAATAAGGATAAGGCCTGATCTTTCCCACCAAAGTGGATGAGGCCAAGCCCTACCTAAAGCGATCATATGAAAGAGTTCAGGGAAAGAGGAATAAAAGTAAGCAATGTATGACAATGCCAAACTTGAAAGGCTTCACTTGGCGTTGGTATAAAGAGAGAAGGACTGTCTTCCCTTCCCCCTCAGAACCAGAACCTGCTCTGGTTCTTTTTCTTACCTTTTCTTCTATTCTAGGAAAGATCTGGCTAATGTTAACAATTCTGCTGAGGATGGCAGTGGTGGTGTTAGCAGGCTATCCACTCTACCAAGATGAGCAGGAGCGCTTCATCTGCAACACCCTGCAACCAGGATGCTCCAACGTTTGCTATGACTTGTTTTCTCCTGTATCTCACTTCAGATTCTGGCTCTTTCAGACTGTGTCTATCCTGCTACCTTATGCTGCATTCAGCATTTATGTTTTGCACAAGGTAGCTATGTACATTGTAAGAATGCACTCTTTGGTGCATGGATGCAAAGGGAACAAGGGTTTATCAAGCCCCAAAGACCTGAAGGAGCTCTGTAGAAGTGCTGTTGTCAATAGACTGGATTGTGGTACAGACAACCTAAGTGTCCTTAATTTTTCTGGGGCATATATTGTTCATCTTTTCTTTAGAACACTTCTTGAGGCTGCATTTGCAGCTTTGCAGTATTTTCTTTTTGGATTTTTTGTTCCTGAGCGCTTTTCCTGCTAC
Source organism: Aegotheles bennettii (assembly GCA_013398125.1). Lineage (NCBI taxonomy): Eukaryota > Metazoa > Chordata > Aves > Caprimulgiformes > Aegothelidae > Aegotheles > Aegotheles bennettii. Next base: position 18,670 of record VZRW01009366.1, on the reverse strand, counting down.
CATTCACCTTGTACAAGCACAGTTGACTGTTACATCTCCCGGCCCACTGAGAAATCCATCATGATGCTTTTCATCTGGGGGGTCAGCAGTCTATCTTTTCTGCTTAGCCTTGCTGATCTTGTCTGTGCTCTCCGGAGAATGACTGCAAGAAAACAAAACAACAAGCTGCTGGCAAGCCTCCATGTAGAGAACGAGTGCAGTTTAGATCTTCCTCCAGTACAGCACAGTAGTTCTTCTCCTCGAAATCAAAACTGTCCAATATCAAATAGCAGCCAGAGCAGTGAGGGCTCTTGCTCACTTCTCTCTGAAGAGGAAGAGGCTGTTCTTCATCCTGAAGTGGTCTCTCAGCAAATTGCCAGCACTAACATTAACAGCAACAGCAATAAGCCCTGTATATCAGGAGATTTTGCTTCTAAGCAAGATAGCACTGAAGAACCCTTGTGTGCTAGTGACCACCAAGGAGATGCATGCAGGCAAGCGAGACCCAGGCTTCAGCAGGACTTCATTAAAGATATTCCCCTGACCTTGAGACCTCAGATCAAATCTCACCTTGGAGTTTCTTCCTCTGCAGTTCAGAGCAAGCTTTTAGGGTATTATCCTTCAGCTGAGCTAAAAAACCCTGATGCACAATCAAATTACAGCAGTACAAGTTGCTTGAGGTCAAAGAAGTCAGAATGGGTATAGAGCCCTGAGCGAACACCTCCCTGTGACCCTGGTGGGACACATCACTGCATCACTGGGGAGGTTTCAGACAGTTTCAGCTGGATCCCTCGGGTGAGGTTATGCTGCAGAGAGACTCTACTATGCTGTGTTCTTCCACTGAAGTAGAAGCAAAAACCTCAGATAAGAGTTTGAAGGGTATTATATTAAGAGAACTGTTCTTTGGAAAATGAAACATTTTTGTGTTTTTCTGAGTGTGACTTTAAAAAGCTGTGGACTGTCATTGAGATGACTGACCTGATTTTCCAGGAGTACATGTGAACACTTGTTCACCCTAACCTGGTTTTATAGCAAAAAGTTTGAGCTTAGGAAAGGCATGATTTTTAAACACAGTTGTGCACTGTCTACTGTCAGAGGGTTAATTTATCTCCTTATACTAAATTCTCTAAGCCCACCCTAAGAAAAGATATTCAAGCAAGAAGAGTAGACAGTGAATAAAATAAAAATACATGTTTTGTAGTAAAGTATTAATGTTTTTTTAAAAAAACCCTTGGATCTTACTGGTTGAAAGCTATACTTATTCTAGTTAGCAAAACAATGGCAGTACCTTTCTCTGCCCCTGAGCTCAACTGGCACAGTCTGACCATGTCTGAGTTACCCAACTCCATTAACCTCCAAAACAGAGTGGCTGCATCCAGGTTAGCTGTTGGGAATGGTCCTGTGCTCAAGAATTGCTCAGGAGCTGACTAGGAGGTGTGGGTCAGAAGTGCATCAGGGAGTGCTTGGGCAGCTTGACCGTGCAGGGGACTGAGCTCCAGTGCCCATGCTATGGCACTACTGACTGCACTAGTGTAGATGTACTACTGACACGGCTACAAGGTGTTACCTGTCTCAAGCTGGACTACTCACACTAGGCTCTTGATTTAAGTCAGGGGAATGAGTCACCTGACCCATTTTATGCATCTCTGAAGGTAAGATGAGTCACTTCCTAGATAGGGAAAACGGTTTCTACCCCGAGAGAAGGATATAGTGGCAATGTCTACATCAAAATGCTCACCCTTTTTGTCTGACAGACTTCTAATGCTAATCATTTGAAAATGTGTCTAAAATGAGTGAATCACGGATTTTATTAGTCGTGCTTTGTGCTTTGCATCAATGTTAATTCCATTGCATTTACATACGTGTGGTCCAGCACTGAAGCATAGCAGTGCGAGCTGAATTCTCTTTTAGCTACAAGTCAGTGGGGGCTGAAGGTTGCATATACCTGCAGATCATCAGTGGGAGTGGATGTGGAGGAGCATGTACTCAGAGAAATGTACCAGTGGCAGTGTCTTACAAAGCAGGTTATTCAGGGGGTGGCAAGAGCTGGTCTTTGCAGACAGTACTTGGAGCTACAGTAGCTCCCTCTCTGTTTAGACCCATGCAAAGGAGAAAACAGGCACAGATCCAGTCTTGCTATTACTCTGCCATACACCAAGTTTCTGTAATGACTTAATGGCTGGCTCCTCTGTGCAGAATATTAAGGGACAACAGCTTTCACATGGTTCTTTATCTCTCCTATGGGTGCAGAAGTCTTTAAGACAGTTTGGCCCATACTGTCTGTGTATCATTTCTCACATATGCAAGGTAGACTAGCACTTAATTATCCCTCGACTTCTGCATCCTCTCAAAAATTAGGTAGCTTAATAGATGGTCAGAACTCCTCTTCAGGTCAGGAGGCAGAATTTACTTCTGCTTGCGAAGTACTTTGGGATCCTGAGGTGTGCTACAGAGGTTTTTAACTACTATTGTCTTGAGTAAAGTTTTCCTCTCTATTAGCTGTGTTTGTTTCTTTTATCATGTGTGCTTGTTGTATGATTTGTCTTTTCCAGGGTAGGAGCAGCATTAATTATTAAACTTATCATAGGCAGAAAAACATTAAATATTTAAACTTCTCATCCTCCAAAGCCTCTTTAACTGGGTCTGTGCTGATTACACATACCATGACAAAATTTTGCAACAACGAAACCTTTTATGATTCATTGCATCTTCTCAGCTGCGAGACAGAATGCAAGGAACAAGTGTGGATTCAGTCTATCGTGTACATCCCTCAGCATGAGATATAAATAGGGTAGGATAAATAATTAATGTGTTGTGGCTGGACACGGTTTGCTTTTTTGTGTCTCTAGCTAGACATATTTTAATGACTAAGGACTCTCGTGTCAAATCAGAAAGGTCCTGTTTGTGTCTGAAACGGAAAATGAAATTAGTGAACTTCTTCCTTATTCTGTTTGCGGTTTCTTGTTGTGAGATTGTGGCCTTCAGCTGCAGACCTGGCTGCTTTTAGGACTTGTGGACCCTTTGACTCATAATTCAGAGCCAGCGTAATAAGCACAATGTGTTTATAAAGGCTGCATACTGAAAGGGCAGGATTTGCATGGGCTTTTCACTGGGGAGTGAACAGAAGCTTCTGGAATCAACAACCCGCTCCTAAGGGAATGTCTCAGAGTCTCTTGTAACAACTATTTCCAAGTCACATTTTTTAATGACAAAGACATGGTTTTACAAACTGGGTGGATCTACAGGCCAGGGAAGACTATGGGAAGATGTGCAAACGTGTTTGAACTATTCTGAGCTTCCACAGCTCAAGCAAATGAGATCATTGGCAGGGGCATCTGCAATGGGGAGAAGGAAACAGGAAAGAAGATCTGTTTGGAAAAACAAAAGGGATCGCCTCTAATTTCTCCTTATACTCAATATCACTGAATGTTAAAGTACTGTGAAGATGCCAAGGTGTCCTAGAAAGAATGAGTAAAGGAAGTAATAGTGATGGAGGAAAGAAGCAACAAGATTTTCTGCACTTTGGGCAAAGATTTAGTCTTTTAAATTAGTGAATCAGTTTCATAACTGCTTCCCAGACATATTTCATACTCAGAAAAATGTTACAAAATCTGCTTGTTATATTTGCCAGTGTGTCTTTAAATCTTTTCTTAAGCCATCTACTTCAGAAAACATTTCTGAAGGTATGTTGAAAACATAATACTCCTAATCTTGCCTGAAGGAAACTTTGTCTTGCATTCAGACCAGGCTGCCATAGCTGCAGCGCAGGCACCATTTGCACCCTGAGGTGGGTTTATGGAACAGTGTATGAGCTACATATATTGCTCATCCAGTCTTGTGTGGTGCTGAACATGAGACTATACAGAAAGGAACTGAGCTCCCAATAACAGCTGGAACTGATCAGGAAATCTGTGATAAAAGAGTTTTCATACCAGAAATAAAATCTTTATTAGAAAATTATAAAATGCCTAAAAAAATTCCTTTTTTCTTGGTATCTTTCTTGGTATCTTGGCATCATAGCACTTATCTTGCTAAATAAGTATCTCCTTGGCTACTTGAGACCCAGAATTTCCATGTTTTCCATGAAGCAAAATCAAGTATCACTGGGAGTTTCTGCAATATCAGCATGATTTAAAGAAAAAAAAATTCCTTTTTTTTGCCCCCTAAACAAGAAAGATTTTTAAAAACATTTTTCTGAATAAAATTTTTCAATTTCTTTTGTTTTATTTTAGTTTGGAATTTGTTTTTTAATACTGAAATAGAAGCCAAACCCCAAGTTTCAATCAGTTATAATCACTTTCTCCTCTTCTCTCACACTCTAGTTTTGGTCACTTTGATTTACTCTCATCAGCATAATGGAAAGCTGTGGCTCTCTATTCTCTTGTGAAATACACTGTAGAGCTGTCTAGAGAATGCACAATTTCCCATTAGCAGCAGTTGTTCTCCATGAATCTCTCAGTTCAGACCAGGATAAGTATCAAATCTGAAGTTAAGAATGTACCAAGATCCTTAGTGTATTCTTTCAAGTTATTAAAATTATCTACTCTTATGTGTTACATCGTTACAGTGATTATCTTTCTAGAAGGAATCATTAAAGAGAATATTAATTGCACATTATTTTAATGTCATTATTACAATGGAGAACAGCTAAATTAATACTGCTTGTAGTATTTTAGGATAATAAAGAAATGCATCTTCAAAAATAGGGTAATACTTGAAAAGGCTGTTCTTTAACTTCTGTCTTTTGTACTACTTTTAATAGCCCGATGTTCAGCTGATAGAGAAGTAATTTTACAATGTAATGGTCTTACAATGTAATTGACTTGCTAAAATGTTCTGCAAATTAGATGGTCTCTGTTCAAAGTCATACCATGAACTCTTGGCCTGTGATGCACCGCAATGCCAGTTTTGGAAAACAAGTTCAGCATGGCAGAAATCTGATCAGAAAGTGTGAACTGTATCTCTACAATTAAAAATGCCCAGCAACCACATACCTAGATTACAATCACAATCTACTTCACTAGCTTTTGCCTTCTCCCACTTTCCCTTCATTTTTACTCTGTTTGGGTTTGACAGGCAGGATGTCCCAGGCCATCTCCACAACTATGATTTAATGATGGGAGCACACATACAGTGCTAACTCCAAGGACTGTTTTCTGATCCTGTGTCATTCACAGTGTGGAAATGCCAGGAGACAGAGAGCTGCCTCTAATTCAGGTTCTGCAGTGAACACTTTAGCTTGAGTAGCGGATTAGCTTTGTAAAGCTTTCACTGAGGAACAATTTACTGAGTGAAGATGACTGCAGATTCTGAGCTTTACTTTAGAAACTGAGGTTTATATAAGGTGCCCTCATGAAACATGGAGGATTTGGGATCAGCAAACAGAAGTAAGGCATTTCACTTCTGGCTTTCCTATATGTTTTATTTTGTTTGTGAGACTTCAGGCACTGCACACCAGAGTGTTTAGGAATTTTCTCTTGCTGTACATGTTATTTCAGGCAAAGAAATAACAATAATGGAAAGAAACAGAAGATTTTGACCTAGTGGAATGAATTTTTGCATTTTCCTCTGTGATCTCCTGCCTTTTCCTAGTAATGAAGGTAGGCAATATTCTTTTTTTGAAAAGAAAAACCAGGATAAGCTGCTTTTAGAGACCCTTCTAGGCTTGTTAAGCAAAGCCTTCCTTGTCCTGACATATTAGACAGCCAGTACTTCTGCTCATTTCTCTAGAAGTAAGTGTGGTTCTTGCATCTGACAGACCATTTTCAGTGTGATCAGCTCCTTGTTGCTGGTACCCACGTTTTCCTAAGGCTCTATGCTATCCCTGAAGGGCTAGAGAAAATATTCAAAGGTAGGCAGATGGACAACTCATGTAATACTTTGGCTAAGAAATCCAAGCTTTTCTTCTGCTTCAGCAAGCCTCTTTATAAAGCATTTTATTGAAATATAAGCATAAAATATCTATAACAGGCTTTGCCAAATGTGATGCATTGACAGATACCTGTTTGTACAGGTTCACCAGAGACTTTCACTCATGTCTTGGCCAACTGGAAATGATCCTGATCTTTGAATGACTGGGAAAAAAACACAGAATTTGCCTTGAAGCCCCACTCCTGTCTCCCACCAGTCACTCAGAATTGATCCCATGGAGCACAAGCCCATATGAAATTCAAAAGATGACCCTTATTAAGGAATGATCTAAACACACAATATTTTGTAATGAAAGTAGATAGAGGTGGTAACAATTATCCACCTCATGGCTTAGAGTTATGTGAAACACACAGCTACTTCAATTTAGAAGAAATCCATCTCAATTTTCAAATTCTATAGCAGTAGAGACCATGCAAATTTGCAGATAAATAGGAAATAATTTCTCTAAATTACCCATGCCTGAGAATCATATTTGATGACTTCTGGACAGAAATATTCACAACCTTAGAAAAACAGTTTCATATTTTCTATTTAGTTATCACTTTGTACTTCAGCAAAAATCCTTAAAATGGTCCCAGAATGGTTTAAACTTGGCAGCTGACGTTTCATTCCTCTTCAGGACAGTACCTCTCCCAAAAAAAAGAACTTGATTCAAGCACTTGTCTTATTCTTATATTCTTATTCTTATATTACAGAATCACAGAATCACAGAATCTAAGGGGTTGGAAGGGACCTCGAAAGATCATCTAGTCCACCACCCCTGCCAGAGCAGGGTCACCTAGAGTACATCACACAAGAACGCATCCAGGCGGGTTTTGAATGTCTCCAGTGAAGGAGACTCCACAACCTCTCTGGGCAGCCTGTTCCAGTGCTCTGTCACTCTCACAGTGAAAAAGTTCTTCCTGATATTCACATGGAACCTCCTATGCTCCAGTTTAAAACCATTGCCCCTTGTCCTATCATTAGTCATTACTGACAAAAGCTTGGCTCCATCATCCTGACCCTCACCCTTTACATATTTGTAAACATGGATGAGGTCACCCCTCAGCCTCCTTTTCTCCAAGCTAAAGAGACCCAGCTCCCTCAGCCTCTCCTCATAAGGGAGATGTTCCACTCCCTTAATCATCTTAGTGGCTCTGCGCTGGACTCTCTCAAGCAGTTCCATGTCCTTCTTGAATTGTGGGGCTCAGAACTGGCCACAATACTCCAGGTGTGGCCTCACCAAGGCAGAATAGAGGGGGAGGAGAACCTCTCTTGACCTACTAACCACCCCCTTTCTAATGCACCCCAGGATGCCATTTGCCTTCTTGGCCACAAGGGCACATTGCTGGCTCATGGTCATTTTCGTGTCCACCAGGACTCCCGGGTCCCTAATATTCTAAAATATTCCTAAAAGACTCAGTCCTAGAAGCAATTTGGCTTAGCACACTTTACTTTTTGAGAAAGGTATAGCCCAAGGATCCTATGAATTAAAGATGGATGTCTGGGTTCAGCAAAACATTTTCAGAAAGTGAGTGCTTCCTCTTGGCTGACAGTCCTGTAGGAGTAAGGACGGGAAGTTTGCAGCCCACAGATCTGGAGAGCATCCAGGTCTGGCCCTTGGCCCAAGCTGCACCCCTATTGCCTTCCTTCTCCCCTCTGCCATAAGATACTGGTGCGTTGGGCTCAAGCAGGCCCTTCAGGGAGGGTAGGGGGCTGCATCTGTACTAAATTCCAGGGCTAGGACAGTTCTCAGCCAATATCTGAAAATGCCAGACTTGGGTATAGGTCCTCTACTCCTCATAGTTCTTTGCTCTTTATCAGTACTTTTTTAGCTCAGCTAATGAAGATTGTGAGTGTTTCAGGGAACAGTAGGTTGAATCATGTTACATTTTATCTGAACATATTTGCTGCTCTCTAGAGGAACTGATGGAAGTTGCATGGTTTAAGGACACATGGTTATGCACTTTAAGCCATCCTGAAGTCTGGATAAGTGAAGAAAAATGAAGAAAGGAAGTAAACCAAAGTAAATAATAGCCTTCCTAAATGTTGCCAGGAAATGAAGCAACAGCAAAATAAATTTTAAAGTGTAAAGTAAAGAACACAGAATTGAATATACTGCAAAGAGGTAGAAGAAAGCACATATATATCATTACAGGTAAAGGGACTGCCAAAAGAGGTGATACTGAAATAACACCTTTTCAATAAATTATGATGATACTGAATAAATTATGACTATACAAATCAAAGGCCTTGTCAAGAACCACCCCTCTCTAATCCTCAGTAGAGAATGTGTAGAGTGCTTTTAGGGGGGTCAAAGAGGCCAGATCTCTAAGTGTTTAAGAAACAACTTCTCTATTAAACAATCAAACTAGAAATTGCATCAGCTTGTACAAAGACGTGATAGAGCCCAGCAAAAAGTGTAAACTTGAGGAAGCAGCAATTAAAAAATCCACCACCAAGAAAATACTGAAATCTTGCAACAGAGATGTGACTGATGATAAAAAGAATCATCAGACTCTCTTGGCAGGGTTGAGCTCGAAATGAAGTCACCTCCAGTTCATTGCATAGTTGTGAGGTAGGTGTCCAAACTCCCACTGCTTTCCAAGGAGATGTGGTCAAATCCAGATCTGGGCTCCACTCAGTTGCTCCAATACACAAAAGGTATCCTACATTATTAGAGTTGCCAGAGGGTAACTGAGATATTCACCTGTGCCTTTCAGGTATGACAGAAAATTACAGGACACCCATGATCATTTTGAGAGGCAGGTAGAAACTAGATAGTAGTCTCTGGGAGCACCTGGATCCTACGTCTGGGCAATTGAATCAAGGCCCACAAGTTTACTTTAGAGCGAACTGACTCACCTGCCAGGACCCACTGACTACATTACTAACACTCCTGCAACAGCAGTTTATGTAATCTTCCACATTTAAAAAGAAACAAATTTAGAAATCTACCTGCATTTAGATGTCCTAACCTCAGCCTTCACCTAGAGATGGTACTTGAAAAGGAGGGGGGAAAAGAAAAAAGAAAAAATGGAAGTATGAAAATACAGAGAAATACTTAAGCAATAATCACAGCTGGAGAAGCACTACTGTAGAGGATGTTACCTTTCACCAAATGTGATATTGTTTTTGCCAACAAAAGAGACAGAGAAAGTAAATCTGGGAGAATAGTATTGCCATCGACCTGGAGTATCATATGAGGCCAAGCATTTTCACAGTGCAATTATTTAGGAAAAGAACAGGGAAAACAAAACCACACTGGTCATAACTTCCATAGATTGCAAAAAGACATCTTGCAAGTCACCCTGAAATCTTCTAAAATGCCAAAAGAAAAAATGACACTAAAGCCTAACTTTCACAAGTACTGTCAATATGGCCACACAGTTGTAGACTGGGCTCTTCTAATTCCCATGTGTATTGTTGCTAATGACTGACTTGAAAGAAGTGCAGAAAAAGAAGCGCTGTAGTTCCACAGGAGTATGCTAAGAGATGTAAACACACAGCTAGACCAATGCTTCCATAGAAAGGAAAAGATTGTCCAGTGTTGACAAAGATATATGATGTCTTCTTATCAGAAAACACAGCACGTCAGAATCTGCCACAATAGCCATTGCTTCAAAAGACAAGATATTTAGAGGCAGACACATTGCATTTTAGGAGACATTAAATAAAAGTTTGTTCTGCTCAGTGTTTGTGACAACTGACTGGAAATGAAAAACATCAGGAGTTTCTTAAAAGCAATTCTGCTTTTCTCAAAGATAGAATACAGTCTCAATGTAAAATAACACATCCCTTTTCTTCCAAGAGACTGCCATTATCTAGATAGTACCTTGTACTCAAAATCTTCCATAATTTAGTTGGGATGAAACCAGCAGAGGGTCTATGAAAGGTGATCTATTCACTTTCAACTTCTACAGATTTTTCACTGTTGGCTTTTGGACCTTACAGAAAATTCTACTCTGAATAATTCTACCCCAAATAATTATCCATTACTGTCTTCTAAGACATGCAGAAATATATTATTTTTTTTTTATTCTCATCTATCCTATTTTTCCAGAAGGAATAATGTTTGAAAGCACTGTGTAAATTTATGAGTTAAACCCTAATTCAGAAAAGCACTCCTGTTCAGAAAAACATTTATGCATACACTTACTTTAAGCATCTTATAAAATCTCACTGAAATCAATAGGACTTTGGCATGCACTTAAACAGTCCTTACCACCCTACATGCTTATGATCCACTTCTATTCAAGAAGGCAATCAAGCACAAGTTTCTGAATCAGGATCTAAAGGTATTCTGTGAAAACCATTTCTATTCCAAGCTCTACTAATAAATTAGGTTTTTTGTGATTTTGCTTTTTTTCCATTAAGAATGTATAACATGAATGTGCTTTGCTTCATTTTAAGCTGCAAAGGCCCATTTTATATACTGCTTGTTAAATCAGATTCTAATGATTCTTTCCCTCATGCAAATCTTTCCTCTCATTCATGGATTGTATTTAAATTCTGCTCAGCTTGCATTCAAGATGCCTTGTCAGTGATTTGCATTGCTCTGATGCGTTTGCCCTGGTTGCACCCCTCACTCACTTTGGCTTGAGAACATAGGAGCCATAAATAACTCTTTAGCTGCTAAAAACAACACACACAATTCTTGTACACTAATGAGCTAGAGGATGGCAGCAATGAAGTTCCTTGTGGGTCTCTGTGGTTTCCTGATCTGACTATTCCTATTGCCCCCCTCCATACCCTGGAAAACTCTGATTTTCCAAATTGCTACAGGCAAAATATCGCTTCCCTGGAGTTTTGCAAAAAAAAGTAACTTGAGCCGAAAAATCACAGCAGTCTCAATGTTTTCTGCCCAGCAGTTTTTGGGGGAAAGGAGTATCAGGGCTCCGTGCCGGGTGGCTGGTCTCCCCTCTGCGGGGCTGGGAGGCTGCCGCTCCAGATGGCAGCAGTGTACGGACACTGTACGGAACACACGCTGGCCCGAGCTCCAGGTTCTGTAGCTGGGGGGGAAACATTTCCCCTTCCCTTCCAAAAAGTCATATTTAATTTTATTCCCACCCTACATCTGGACAGAAAACCAAAGCCAGTCATTTGTTTCATGAGCCAGGTTGCTGCATTGCACTGAGGAACGATGAGGGTGTCCTGTCTAACACATACATGTTGAATCAAGTTCATAGCATGGGGATTATTCTTTTTAATTTCAGGAGATGTGAAAATGGGACGTTCTGGTCAGAGGTTTATTTTCTAGAAAAAAATCAAGTGGAAAAATTAATTGAAACTAATGCTGCTTTGTGAAAAATGGTAGGTGTGCTTTAGCAAGGACAAAGCTTTGGAGGAAAGAACGTTTTTTAGGTGATACATGTAAACACACATGAGAGCATCTAACGAGTTGCACATAAGGCAAGAACGTTTGGAAAAGAACCTTTATTTTTCTGCAACATATTAAAAAGATCAGAGAGTGCCCAAGGCAGAGCCCAGCTTTCTCCTTTACTTATATTGGCATGTACAGTTCCATGCCCACACCTTCCTGGCTAAATTGGTGTTTTCTTGGAAAGCTGCGTTTCAAAGGAGGCCGGCACGGTTCTGTCCGTGTCCCTGCCGGCTGCAGTGACAGCCACCGCTGCCCGGAGGCTCGCAGCAAGGTCACACGCGGGTGCGGGGTCAGTGCGCGGGTCCCCGCTGCCCCAGCCCTCCCCGGGCATCGCCCCCGCCGCGCACCGCAGGGGGGAGGAGCAGGTTCCGGGGCTCAAGTGCGGGGCCCGGCCGGAGCGGGGAGCGGGGACGGGCCCCGGGGTGAACTTCCCCGTCTCTCCCAGCGGAGGGCAGTGCGGGATGGCGAGCGGAGCGGCGGGCTCCTTCCCGCACAGCGCTTCCCAGCCCAGCGCCTCCGTCTGCCGGGACCTCGCCCGATGCACCCCACAGCTGGTGCACACCCTCTGTTCCATACCTGCCTGCCTTAGGGAATGGGAAGGAGGAGTCGTGTTCCTCCACTCTTCCAGAAGCCGGTTTGACTTCAGCCCCTCAGCACACACAGCCCAGGTCCCGTAAGCCCAGGTGATGGCCCCCACCGGCTGCTGCATTTCACCCGACTCCCTCAAGTCCCTGCGTGCCTTCCTGAGGAAGAGGATCACATCACTCCCCCAGGCCCCGTGGGAGGGCTGGGGCACTTGTAAGTTGTAAAGGCAGCAGTGAGGTTCATGTCTGAGAGCACCAGCTTTACTGAAAATCATGCCTGAGAGCACCAGCTTTGCTGAAAAGCAGCGATGGATTTGGTGCTGTGCCTGCCAAACTGCGCATGCTCCGGGAGCACAGGACTCTGGTCCGAACCTTCCAGGGCAGGGCTCCTGGGGGAAACTGGTAGCGAGGGTATAGGTGTGAGAATGTGCTTGTAGAGTGGGGTGTTGGTGAGAACACGGAAGAGCCAGGAAATCCAGGTTCTTCCCCTAGACTTGCACGTAAGTTTCATTAGCCTGGGTATCACTGCAATTTTTGTCTCCTAAGAAGAAATTTTACTATTAATTCACTAGTGACTGTGAAGTGTTTTGAGATCATAGATAAGAGACTTGTAGGAGTGAAAAAGTATTATCTCAGCCTTCAAAAAGCTCGGTTCAGCATTTGACCTTAGGTGCTGGTTTCTGAAGTGATCTGACTATCCTCAGTCACCTCAGATTACGGCTCCACATTTCCATACCAGACACCAGGTATTTCCATACCGCCATGGTGTGATCCTTTCTGCTGAACTGGTGAAATTCATATACCTGATTACAGTAATGATGGGCATTTATAAAGGCTTAAATAGAGCTGTCTGGACTTTTCTAATTGAGTTCTCCTAAAGGCTGCCTAGAACTCACCATGACCACATGCAGGCAGTCTGCCCTGTTTAGTATTTCTTCCTCGGACCATCGTCTGTAAATCGCTTTCCTTATTTCCTTCGGCTCATCCTGTTGCTTTCAGGGTGACCTTTGTTGCCCAGTCTCTTTAATTCTAGGAGGTGTGCTATCTTTTCAATATCATCCACTTTTGATATGTGGGGCAAAAAGAGAGGGAACACGGCCAGGATGGGCAATGGAGAGTGATTGTTCCTCAATTGCTTTCCTGTTGGGCCAGAAGCTGGGTAGGCCACGGTGGGTGGGAGTGAAAGAAACACAGGCTATGTGGCTCTGGAAACAGGGTGCAGGAGCAGGGCATGTGCTACAGGCAGGTTCTAACAGGCACTTTGGAAACTGGTTGTGATTCTACAAGCTGGTTTGACGGGCCCACATCGAGCTTTCCTCCAGAATGATCTTGATTGTAGGTGGGCTTTCACTCTAGGACTGTCTTTTGCCTTTTTTCAACGTTCAATATCATCAGTTCACTTTTCCCCCACATTAGGTGATCTCTCTATCCCATATAAAAGTCCATGTCTTTATCGGGTAAGAAGGTTAACTTACTAGGCAGGCTAGGTTTGGCTTTTTCACTGCATGTAGTGCTGGTGAAAGAAGGATGTTGAGCACAGTCGCTGGAATCAAACAGTAGTATCATCTTATTTGTGCTTATTTATACTTCAAAGTGGACCTGAGTTTCTCCCAAGGACTCTGGTATTTCTTTGTCAGCTACTGATTCCTTTTTAAATTTGAGTGTTCTGCTTTGGCTCCCAGTACTACCTTCCTCTTGTGAAAAGCAGTTGTTGATTTTTCCTACAAGCCACCTTCAGGTGCCTAGCGAGGTGTTTGCCTAAGTGAACCTGGAAAGAACCTGGGCTCTGAAGCTGGGGTGAAGCATGCTGTGGGTAGTGTGTGCACAGAGGCACTCTTGCCTCCAAATTTCCTACCTCACCCAGGACACCTTTTAGGACTAGTTAAGCACATTTGAAGAACTTTTTAATGGGTGAGCACCCCAATACTTTGATTTTAAAATGCTGTGTAAGAAAGAAGGAAAAAGAAACCCTCCTTTGTGCCAGTCTTTGCCCTCCTAGGCTTCCCAGAAAGCCTGGCCACATTAACATTATTTCAATATATAAGAATTTCCAAATTCTTCCCTGTCTGAAGTCCATTCCCTCCCATGACAGATTAACAAAGCTCCAGGGAAGCTTCCTCTGTATAGGGAAAATTTTGGAGCAGGTTGCAGGATGCTTCCAAGTAGGTCCAAGGTGTGGTCCTCCTGAGTCTCTGCAGCACACCTGTGTTCCTCTGCCTGTTCTTAAAAGGTCCACTGGCAGCTAGGCCAGCTCCTTTGGAGGCTGTGGGATTATTCAGTCATTACAGCAGGAGGAGAATAATCCACAGGAGTTCCTTTCGAAGCAGGAACACATAAAGCAGGGAGCACTCCTGTAGAGGAAAGGAACGGAACACTCGACAGGTATGTTGCTTACTAGAGAAGAAAAAAAATCCTGAACCATGTTTCTCTGCTAGCTTAGTCACTTCCCTGAACAGACCTTTCTGTGAGCTACAGGAGGCTCTTAGTTGCCATCTATCCAGCTCTCCAAATGTTGCTATGCAAGTTGTGCTGTGGACCCACACCAGTGATAATAAAGCTTTTCCTCAGCTCTCGTGAGCTGCTGTGGCTGCACAGGTGCAGTCCCTGCCCACGGGTGAGCCTGTGCCAGCAGGGATGCCGAGGGCACTCCTGCTCCACTGGCAAGGGCTTGGACCACCGGTCTTCTGGGACTATTTTTAGTAGCTCTCTGGCAAATTTAGGGAGAAGCCAGTTTATCATCAGACTGTGAAAGCTAACATGTAACTCCTACCACCTCACCAGTATTTTCTGGATCTTCATAGCAAATTTATCTTTAAAGTCTGATAAAAGGTATCGTAATTATGTGGAGTTCTGTGCAGCTGTGGATTTTTATTTCTTATACCCCTAGATTCCTTGCTGATGGTTTTTCTGATTACCTTTTTTTCCCTAGACAGAAATTTTACATTGACTCACAAAAATCTGCACTTGTAAATTAACTCCTCTAGCACCAATTCCCCAGGTTTGTATGTCTAGTGATTTGATTTTTGTCTCCTTCTTGTTTAACCTTTGCATTATTACCCAGTCACTTCCAAATGCCAAAGCAGGTATCTTGTTAACCTGACTGCTTTCCTGACTAAGCTCACTCGCAGCAAGTTCACTCTTAGCTCTTTCCAGGGCAGGTTAAGTCACAGAGCTACTTCTCATCTTTTGCTAGAAATGCTTTTATCTCAGCACTAGCAAGCTGTACCAGAAGTCTGCGAGAGACCTATCTAAACAAATTCTCCCAGAGTAGTTGTGGCTGTACCCCCTCTTGGTCTTCCTTGCTAGAACCCACTGGCAGGGAAGGAAGACAGATTTTTATCCTAAGAAGTGATTGTGCTCCCATACATGGGGCTTCCCCAGCAGGAAGACGACCTCTACCTCAGCCCCACCGACAGCAGGGAAAATTGCCACGTTGATTTAAATGTCTCAACAGTTAAAAATGTTTCCAGCAATACAGGAAAATACCAGGGCCTTTCAGCTTACAGGCATGTCAACATTCTGATCCCGCTCAATTGGTGTATAAACTGACACCATGCCTAAATCCCAGCGGAACATCCTTTGCATTTGAGAAGTTAAAATTATTTTTCCCCTCCATGGAGTCGGAGACTGGTGTTTTCGACTCCTCCTATCCAAGATCCCAGTAACTTTGTAGAAGTGGAGGAGTCTATTAAGTTATGGGATCTTTGAAAGGGACACCAATAATCAAGTCAGTGCTCAATGGAACAAGGTTTTTCCCACAAATCATGATTGATATCTGTGTCATTAGTAGGGTAGCTGCCCATCTCTTACCGTGATTGACAGGTTAATAAGGGACCTGGGGCTATCTTTTCACTGCTAGCACACAACCTAGCCAATTGCTTTTAAATGATTGCTAATTTGATAGAGTATAAGCAGAAGACATAAAAATATCTGGAATAACGTCTAATGTAGCTTTTACTCCTGCTATGCTGAGCGATCCCATTTTAGAAAACAGATTAGAATGTAGTTAATAAGATTTTAATTTTTTTTTTAGACATTCAGTTTTTAAAGAAAATCTTGCAGTTGTTCGTTGGTTCAATTAGGAGCAAAAGAGAAGGGAGTTTTGTAATGCAATTGTCCTGTAAAGGAAAATGTTTTAAATTGGGGAGATTATGTGAGCAGACCACCTGTAGGGCATTCATAGCTCTTTTCTATAATGCTCCAAGCCATGCCTTGCTGCCTGCAGTCTGGCTAACAATGCAGGGAAAAGCTGTTTAAAAGGCTGTTCTCCCTTTTCCCTCTGGTGTTCACTAACTGTTACAAGTCTTCCTCTTAAAAAAAAAAAAAAAAAAGTCCCACGTCCCTTTAATTGAAGAACTTTAAGGCTCCATGGTGGCCAATTGGTCTGCAACAAGAGGAACCAGGCAGCAGGGAAAGAAACTTCAGACTATACATCACATTTGGTGAAGAGAAAAGATCAAAGTTTTCCCAAACTCAAAAGAAACCAAGTTCCCTACAGATTAACCCTATTCATTTAGCTCCTCTTAAAGGAATGATGTTCTGAGCCACTGGGCAGACAGGTAAAAAGTTCAACAATTGCCAAAGCATTCTTCTGCTAATTCAACAGCCTTCTGCTCAAATAAATTAGCTTAGTCCTGACAGAAGAACAATACCTTTTCTCTTGAAAAAGGACCATATTTGATATACAAAAGTTAAGTATGGAAGGTTAAGATGTTAGTTTAATCTGTTAAGGAGAGATTGATCTAACAAATCTCAACTCGCTGTTCCACCGTAGCATATGATCTATGAATTTAGAACATTAACCTTTTACACTTCAGCATGCATCCTCGGAAAGGCAGGTGCTTACAGAAGTGTAGACAACAGATATGAGAAGTGTGTGTGCACATTCCTAAAATAGCACCCATTTTAAAAGGATACTTAACATGCCACGTGAGACAACTCTTTTGTAAAGGCTCGGTTTAAGGACACAGTCATCTTTCAAAAAGCAGAGAACTATGGCAAGGCACCTCCCTGCTTGGGCAAACACTTTTTCAGAACAACTTGTTGAATGACTTTTTCCTTGTGCCTACGTTTCTCCCTGCTTTAACAGAGGCTGCCTTCTATTACACAGTTAATGACTGGAGCATCAATGTAGTTTGTAGCTTACAGAACCACCTAAAAACAGCAGCTGGAATAACCAGGGCAGGAGTAGGGGGAAAGCTTGAAAAAGTCATTTATCAAAAGTCATTTTATTGACAAAATAGAATACTCATATTTGCTCTTACAGGGGTAGCCTCTAAACTTTTTTACAAAAAAAATTTACAGACTGTATAGCTTTGGATATATACATATTTTACACATCTGTACAAGGTAACAAATAATTATATAAATACATCCTTTAATGTAGGAAACCCGTATTTAGCTGGGGTGTATAATTAAGACATGTTTTGATTCAGTCTATTGTAAGGCATTTGCCTGGTCATTAATATCCCAAAAACCTGCAGTCCCAGCAGACTCCCGCCTCAGGGTGGGGGGGCGGGGGAGGAGACCTTCCCTCCCATGAGCAAAGAGCTGCTGTTAGTCCAGAACGATTCAGAAGCCGCTTTGCCTTGCCCTCTGCAAGACACGGGTGAGCCTCTACCCTCCTCTGCCAGCAAAATAATAAGCTGGCTCCTTGAAGTACATGCTCCCTGCATATGAATGGAGGGGAAGGAGGAGGGGGCTGGAGCCTGGGGCCTCTGCCAGCTGCATTGTTCTATACAAGCTGTGGCTAATAAGGACCATTAGAGGTTCATTAATGGCACCAAACAGTGAGGGGGAATTTTAGGCAGGCCAGTGTCCCTCATTCCCTAACCTTTGGCCTCTTTTCCCCTCCTCACACTTGAGACAGGGGCATCTGCTTGGGGTAGGAGACAGAGCTGGCGGTGCCTGACCTCCACGTCAGGCCCGTGCTGACATCGCTGTAGAGGGAACCACCGCCTCCAGCCCCGAGTCCTCCTGCTGCGGCGATGGCCGCCTGCCCGCCTGCTCCTGCCCCCGTGCCCCCAGCCACAGCAGCACCTTTGCTGGCCCAGCAGCAGCGGGTGCAGAGGGCCCTCCAGGACTCGAGGGTCTTGCCAGACCAGACCCAGACACCAGAGGTGATGCCCACCACCAGGCACATGAAGTACTTGAGCATGAAGACGGCATAGTCCGGGCGGCGGGCCTGGTCGGGCTGCTGGTCGCGCAGGCAGGGGCAGTTGTGTGTGGCCTCCCAGCGCGGCCGGTTGTGCTGCTCGTAGAAGAGGCAGGCGACCACGCTGGCAGCTGGCACGGTGTAGAGCACAGTGAAGAGGCCCAGGCGTATCATCAGCTTCTCCAGCTTGTGGGTCTTGGTGGGGCCACCCTGCTGCTTGATGACGCTGCGGATGCGGAAGAGCGAGACGAAGCCGGCGAGCAAGAACATGGAGCCGATGGCCAAGTAGATAAGCAGCGGCGCCAGCACGAAGCCCCTTAGGTTCTCCAGGCTCTGGTTGCCCACGTAGCAGATGCCAGCCACGGGGTCCCCGTCCACGGAGCTGAGCGCCAGCACGGCGATGGACTTGACGCTGGGGAGCAGCCAGGCGGCCAGGTGGAAGTACTGCGCGTAGCCGGCGATGGCCTCGTTGCCCCACTTCATGCCGGCGGCGAGGAACCAGGTGAGCGAGAGGATGACCCACCAGATCGAGCTGGCCATGCCGAAGAAGTAGACGAGCAGGAAGACCACGGTGCACAGCGCCGGGCCGGTGCTCTCGTACCGCACGTGCTCGGCCACCGCCAGCTCCGGCTGCAGCTCCGCCGCCCCCCCTGCCGCGCC
>VZRW01009365.1:412672-476231 GCA_013398125.1 Aegotheles bennettii | reverse complement strand
CGGTGCGGCCTGTCCCGGGCACTGCCCCCGGCACCCGCCGGCCCCGGGAGCCTCCGGTGCCGCAGCCCGCTGGGAGTCCCCTGGGGAGGCCGAGGTGCTGCCGCCCCTGGTGGCACCGGGCTGGGGGCGGTGTCGGACGGGCCCGGGACCTCGCCCGGCGCAGAACCCGAGCACTGAACCGGGGCCACCTTCTCACCCCGGGGGGGGATGGTCCCTTCAGGTCCGACATGGAGGAAGGCAGGGAAACGTGTGGGAAACACATCTATATGTGTATTAGGGAAATCTCTCCCCTGTGAGGGTGATTGGGTGTGGGAATGGGTTGCCCAGGGAGGTGGTGGAGTCGCCGTCCCTGGAGGTGCTCAGGAGGTGTCTGGATGTGGCGCTGGGTGAGTGGGGATGGAGGTGGGGGTTGGACTGGGTGAGCTTGAAGGGCTCTTCCAACCTCAGTGATTCCATATCCACTGCATACCAAGAAAAAGCTGCCTTGTGAGTCTTGAAAATTGCCTAAGAGCAGCCATTAAATAGCAATGTTTTCCCCCAAAAATGTGTCTGTAAATGAATTACTGAAAACTACAATCAGGAAAAAATCAATCAGCAGTGTGAAAGTGTGAGTTTTCCTAAGGTAAGGACACCACATCAGGGTATTCATACAGAGAAGACTCTTGGGGCTGTTTTAGCTGAGTTATGTCACTTGGATAGGGCCGTGACTGCCCGAGATCTTTCCCTTCTGATACATTTTGTAAAATCACTGTGTAACATCTTGCCAGATACTCATCAGAAGTGCTGTAGGCTGCAATAAAGTGGAAGTTCTGGGCAATTAACCAGTTGCGTCAATGTCAGGGGCGATAAATCACCACTGGGAGCCCTGAGATAAACTCTTAGTGAGACAGCATTTTCAGTTGGTGGGGTGTTTTAGTTCATACACACAATGTATGAACCCCAAATAAACCAGAACCATAATAAAAGTACAGTTCACCTCTCCTAATAAAACATTGCCCCACATTTCCACGTAACTATCTACATACCCCTACCAGCAGGTGAAAAACATCACAGAAAACAGAGGTGTTCCCCGAGGAACTTGAGATGGAACTACGTGACGACCTTCTAGAAGGCTTTGTAACAACAAAGCTGATGTTTTACATGGAAACCACCCTCTTTCTGAACAGAGCAATCTGTAAATTAATTGCAGTCTGACCGTGCTGTTCGCTGTATCTGGAGTTGCAATCACCTGCAAGAGCATCTTTGGAATTCCTGCTGCTCAAGAGAGCCAGGACCACGTCCAGAGCATGGACTGATAGAAGATGACGGCAGCACTTGGCTGTTAAAGGCTTAAACTGGTGCCCAGAAACTCCTCTGGCAGCAGCAGCAGCAGCACACAGCAAAAGTGCAGCACTGAGTATGTTGGGGTCTGGTTTTGGCTGCTCTGGGTGTTCTGGTTTATTTCTACTGCTTTGCACTGCCCTCGTGCCACCTACTTCATGAAGGTTGCTCCACGTCTCCTGATTTAAATGTGTGAGAGAAATACTCAGCGTGCAAGCACACACACCCCAAGACACACTCAGAAGGAGACAGCAAGCTCCAGGGACGTTATTGTTAACAGCAATACTTGAAATACAAGAGAGTTTCTAGAGAAGAGTTCCCAGCCCTTCTCTTCTTCTGGGAGAGAGACTCTCTACTCTTCTCAAATTGTTCAAATACCTGAATGTTCATGCACACACCCAGAGGAAAAATCCAGAACATACTCTCAAAGATTACTTAGGAACGTGGAACCCAAGAGAGGTCTCCTGGGGCATCCAGTTTTCTCCTTTATGATTGGAGGTGCCACACATTAGCAAGGCCCCCATTAACGTGGTGGTTGAATGTCGTGTTGGAATGAGCTGAGCTGACTTGTCCTTGGCTTTAAGTGGGAGGCTGTCCCAGGGCCACCCTGCCCTCCCTGTTATGAACTTCCTTCCAGTTTTCGGTCTCAGCTTACACAGGGGCAGTCCATACCCATTTGCTCACATGCCAGCATTGCCCTTTGACTCAAATAGCTTTTTTTTTAATTAACTCCAGAGTGTTTGCCCCCAGGGTACCACTAGGCAGCAATTCTCTCTGTCCTCGGTAGACTAAACAAGCCCTTTTTGTCTCCTCGGGTGAGATAGTCCGTACAGTGTAGGAACATGGAGTTAAGGTCATTTAAATAGCCTTGGGTCAGATCCGTGGGGTGGACTGGTATGGCTCCAGCCCTGGGTTTACACCACAGCTTTCTCAGCCCGCACGGAGCTGCCACAACCTGTGATACACCCTGGAGAAGGGGCCAGGGACTGAGCTGACCTCGGTCTCCCTCTTGCCGGGCTAACTCACCGCTTCCAGCAGCCTTACTAATGAAGGGCTTTGTGCAATTAAAAAACCAAAGGAGCAGCACTGAAGTCCTGAGGGTGGAAAAATTGTTGGATTTATCACTGTCCTGTGAAATTTGCTCGGGAGCAGAAGGCTGCAATCAGGCTCCCAGCATCCTGTGAGCCCCGAGGAGAGGGAAGAAGGGACAGCACTGTCGCTCTTCACAGTTCCCTGAATACAAAGGCTGCAGCCTCTGTAGTGATCCCACATCTCCAAACGTTAGTGGTACCAAGCCTGGTTATTTTTGCTTTATGCAGGGAAGTGTGTTTGAAATCTCTAAGTATGTGCATATCCAAATTGAACTCTCAGGCTTATGAGAAATAAAGGCTATTCTCCATTTCCCAGTCACTGATAGATACCCTTAAACTCCCCTGGAACTGTGAATTTTGATAGGGATTAACTGCTGTTGTGAGGCAGTGGTGCAGCTCCCTTAGCAAATCTGGGAATTTCTTCTCCAGCACAGACTTCTTGTGCCAGTCATGTATGAAGAAGGCGATTGACAGGAATAAACAGCAGCTTCTCCATTGCTGTAGTGAACAGAAGACACTGAGTTAACCACACTCAAGGACACAAATTTTAGGAAGAGAAACGCCGGCTTTGTTACCCAGATTGATTACGGGTCTGTGTTATATATTCTAGTGTAATTTTAAATACTGTATTAAAATTAAAGCAGTATTTTACAGATTTTGTTTTTCATTCGTGTTGATACTAATTGCAAAGCCAGAGCTTGTAATTGCCAGTAGACTCAGCAACCCCGATGCACTAATCCTCTTACTGCCTCTTCGACTCTTCAGTTTTAAGCTGCATGTTTTGTTTGGGCTTTTTTAAAAAGAAAAAAGAGTTTCATTGCCTGTTGGATATTAATACACTAAAAGATCCTCTTCCAGAACTTTATAAATCCTTCCTTGCAATTGTTTCTTTTTATCTTTCATGCTCATATGGTGTCTTAAGCCCTTTTTGTTTTAGAGCCCAGCAACTCCTCGAGGTACGGTGTTCATCACTGCTGATAGCGATGGATTAATGTGGGTTCATTAAGCTGCAGCCAGCACAGTGACTTGAATACAATGGTTTCACATACTGTATAGCCCTGAGCAGCATGACTGGCGTATTTGAAGTGACCCAGGAGGTTCAGACATTTTTGGTATCAGCTTTTCATGAGGTTAGTCATCTCCCATTAATGTGCTTGTAAATATCTTAGAGGGTACAGTCTGTTGTTAAAAGGCTGTGCATAAAGGCCTGCCATGCAAGACTGAGGATATGTTTCTGCCTTAGAGCAGGTTTGGCAGCAAAGTCGGCTTAGGAAGCTCATGCCCCTGCACACTTGTGTTTGCTGCTTCTGCACGATGTGCTGCCCGCTCCAGTGCGCCGCTGTGACCGGCTCTACGCTCTCAGGTAATGGAAATGCCCTGTGTAAAAATGAGTTACACCTTAATAATCCCAGGTATTGCTTCAGTACAGTAAGAATCTATCACATAAATACATTCTACTGATTTGTGAACGGCACAAGCACTGAAGTGAGGATAGAAGTGGAAGCTAAACTCTCAAAATATGTATTACTGGTGATTTATGCCAGTACAGAACTCTACCAACAGCTGCACCTACAGCAGTTTACTGGGAATCCAAACAAAGGGGCACATTGTGCCCTTTGAAGGAACATTTTTAACGTTATTTCTTCAGCACCAAAGTTGCCTCTTGTTAAAAGCAAACATAGAAATCCTCCGAGGAGATTAATAAAATAAAGCCTTATAGAATTAAAATATTGGCAGGACCAACCTAGAAGTTGCTATTAAAATAACCTGCTGTCACATCTGCAGCTCCCTGAGCTGCCTCCTCAGAAGGGCTTTCAGGAAATTGGTAGTGAACACATCTGAGCCCTGTTTGATGAACAGGACCAGAAGGAGTTAAACCTAGGAGAGCAGGATTTATTTTTTCTTCAGCTACTGCAGTGACCAAGTGCCCATTGGCTTCCAGGCAAGCTGTAGTCACGTATTTCTTTGGCATCCACTGTTTCAGAGGCAGCAGCATCCTGCTTTTGACTTTCCAAAGGTGTCCTCCGCTGTTCTTTAAGTGCCAAGAACAGATCTGGATGCTCTGTGAGACTCCACCTACTCAGGTCAGAGCAAGGATAAACCAGATTCTTCAAACTGATGTGAATTCTCACTGCTAGAGCAGGATAAGGTCTCAGTTTTTCCCAGCGCATAAATGCTGAGGCACAGTCACTGATAGCACACTCTCCAGGATATTCAGTGCCCGTGACCGCCCATTTCCACAGATCAAGACATGTTTAGTGGTTAAAATATTCATGGGCCTCTTGAGAAGACAGGCAATGAACACGTGAAGATGCAGCAGTGGCCCCCACGCAGCCGGGAAACGCCGTGCTTTGAAAGTCAGCTGCATTTTTAGGAACATTTCTCTGCCAACAGTTACCAATAAGCTGTTTCCATAATAGTACCAATAAGCTGTTTTCATAATTGTATCACAAACCACAGTTCCCACCTACCTGACACATTTCTTTGCCCTAGTCCCGCACCAGTAGTGGGTCTGGGAGTCGATACAGCCACAAGCCGGAGCTCCCAAGCATGTTTTCTGACACAGGTGTCACCTGGAGCACACAGTGAAGGTTTTCCTTGCAGAGTTGATGAGGTGGAGGGAGGGAGCTATCTTGGTGCCTGTGACTGTGATCAACCAGATTTTTCCAAGCAAACCCCAACAGCAGTGATGTTTTCTCCATGTGGTTGCTCTATGGCAAGTAAGAGCTATCCACAGGGCTCTTCTCCACAGACGGGCTGCTGGCAGGGCTCACATCCATCATGACTTAGTGCATTTCTGTGTTGCAGCCAAATGCTTTCTGTCCTGCTGTTCTTGGCTGCCCTTTTGTATTTTCTCCATATCACATACCACGGTGTGCAAAGGAACCTGCAGTGGATTCTCAGGTGGCTGGTGGAAAACCATTTACCACGGCATTCTCCCGCATGGTGGCATTGCTTGCAGAAAGTGTCCTCATTATCCTCATTGTCCTCATTAAGTGTGTGGCACTTTGTTTTCCAGTGCTTTAGCCAGAGCTCTGCTGCCTTGAGGGACCATTTACCTTCAGGCATGCCTGCTCTTCATCGCTCACTCTGAGAAGGAACTCTTCCAGATCAGACAACCCATGGTGCTCACCAAAACCAGCAGGCAATCTCAGGAGCTTCGGGAAGCTGTGCAGGAACATGCAGAAAGTGGTGACTGCAAAGGCTCTGCTGACTCTCCTCCTGCCTTCAGTGGCATGGACCAGCTTTCAAGGGAAGCGGTCACACTGCGCTGGAGTCGTGGTGGAGTGACAGAGGTCAGGCTGCCCCATGTATAACCCTGAAGAGGTGCAGGGACATGAGGAATCCAAGGATTTCGGGAAGTCTCTATACGAGACATAGAATCATTCTGGTTGGAAGGGACCTCCAGGGTCATCAAGTCCAACCTTTATCCCATCATATTCCTAACCACTAGACCATCAGACCATGGCCTCAAGTGCCTCATCAACCCGTTTTTTGAACACCCCCAGGGACGGTGACTCCACCACCTCCCTGGGCAGCCCATTCCAGTGCCCAACCACCCTCTCAGGAAAGAACCTCTTCCTAATATCCAACCTAAACTTCCCCTGATGGAACTTGAGGCCATTTCTTCTCGTCCTGTCATTAGCAATTCGGGAGAAGAGACCAACACCAGCCTCACTACAACCTCCTGCAGAGGGGAAGCATTGGTCAGTAAGGTGCATCGAGGTGGGTGACCTCTGGACCTCCTCTGGAGGTCACCCTTCCCAGAGCAGGACAAAGGTCAAAGAGAGATGATATCACCCAGAACCTCATCATGCACAACCCCGGAGTGAGGCAAGGCTGAAATTAGCAGCCTGAGTCACGCAGCAAGAAACGGGTTGTCAGTGTGGTTGCTGTCGAGCGAGCGTAACAACAGATTGTCACATCGCTGGTTCTGGGGGGGCTGAGATCCAGAAATGAGTTGCAAATCATTTGTAAGATTCCCTACCTACACCTTGTCGGGAATATCTGTGGGTTTGGCTGCTGGTCCTTCTAGATGGAGTCCTGGTGCACAGCGGTTGTCACCGCGCGCTGCAAGGGAGGATGCAGGGAGCCTGGTGGTAGGTGGTGTGGGATAAGTAGCCTCAGAAAGCTTTTCCTAAAACCACAGTGGTTGGATGCTGGCTTCTCCCCAGAAAAGCACAAGAGTGTAAATCCCTCCCAAAGCTCTTGTTTATTTTTATGCATGCATTACCAGTCTTCTTTCAACTCCTGCTAGGATTTTGGTTGTGATGACACAAGGAAGGAAGGGATTCCTTGGAGTAATTGCATGTTGTGCAAAAAAAATTATTTCCTTTTTATCAGTTTTAAATATCTCCCCTTTTCAGCTTAATTGAATATTCCCTTGTGTTTATTCTGTGGAAGGGAAAGTAGCAGTATGTATTTGTGCCAGATTTGCTGGACAGGGGCTAGAATTGGCTTCCCACTGCTTCAAACCAGAAGAACGTAACATAACAGAGGAGAATAAGCAAATTAAGGGTTCAGGTTAATCAAACTCAACAGTAATTTGCAACAAAAGGAAAATCTTGAACAGTTTCTTAGGAAAGTTAGCCCTTATAACACACTAAAGATTTTATTCTATCCCCCACACACCCCACCCCCCCCACACACACACTGTTCTCCTTCCAGGAAGGATTTAATAGAATTTCTTACTATAAGACAAAAATCAGGCAAACACCCTAACCCTAAGCTTGTTCCAGCTGTAAGACAGACACAAGAACAGCCCTTATTAAAGGGGCTAATTAAGTACACAATCCCTTTTTCCCTGTAAAAGTTCTTGGAAAGCAACATAAACAACGTTTTTGTTAAAGTTTTGCTGGGAAAGTTCCTTCTTTGGCAGGGGAAGGGTAATTGTGCTATGCTTCTGTTCCCAAATTCCCTGACGTGCTGGGATCACGTGTTTACACTCTGCTTTAACAAGGAATAACAGCACGGGCAGAAGTGCTTACTTCTGGTGTCACTACATTTGGGCAGATGCTGTGGGCTCAATTATCCTGGCACTTCAGCTGTAACACTGCATGATTCTCCAAGCTCCGTTTCTTCGGTTGAAACTGTTTCACTGGAAGACACTGCTTTAGGGAAGCTGGTGCCTCTGATCCTCCACGTAGTAGAGCCTGGCAGCTGCCTCCAGTAAGCAGATTTATCTTTTTGGATTGCTTTTCAAGCATAGCTACAAATCACATTGAACGTACAGCTCAACAAAACGCGGTTTAGAAGACAGAGTGTCTGCCCATTAGAAGAATATCCAGCAGTTTAACAGAGGACCATTAGTCACCGAGAGGGAACTGATAAATTATCAAGTTCTGCCTATTTTGATCGGTGTCCAAATGAACCACCCTTGTGTAACGCAGGAGTATGCCAGGTTCAGCATCCTCGTGGTGTAGGTGAGCATCTCCATCTATAACGATGTTGTGAGACAGAAAGACGCGCCCTGCAGCTCCTGAATCACAGCTCTGAAATGCAGCATGACAATTACTTCATTCCAAGGCCAACGGTGACGAGCTCTGTCAGCATGACAAGTAATTATAAGAAATAGAGATTGCTTGACTAATTTCTTCTTCCTGCCTTTGCCAAGCTTTTAAACACACTGTTTTCACCATCTAAAGCCTACTCTGTTCATTTACTGCTTCACCTTGTGCTGGAGTTATGTTTATGGAAAAGGACTATGTTTAATTTAAAGGGTTTTTTTCTCTTTGCAACAAGATAAATATTTTAAACACTTTCCAAAGAGGACGTGTGATTTAAAATGCATAAATGGCAGTTGAAAATAACTGAAAATAATGAGTCAAGCCAATGGAACTGGCAGAGGAACTGGCAAAATGGTAGCTCAAACGACGCAAATCAGATACTTAAGGAAGAGCTGAGTAATTTTCTTTTAAAATCCAACTGAACACGCAAATCCTTATCTCTGTCATCTCACATCTGCCACATCTTCTACCTTACGAACACACACGCGCTTTGCTTGGCAAAAAGGCAGAATCTTCCACCACAGCATACAGCAAGATGAGGCAGCTTTGCACTATTTCAGTAATTCAGTAGGATCATAACAAGAAGGGACTTGTTAAAATTTTAGTAGCAGTGTTCTCTAGAGGAAATACTAATAAATTTCCTATGCTGTGACTGTCTAAATAGATTATCCAACAATTACGTATTAATTATTAATCACCCAGTGATTCAGAAGCCACCCCATGGCCCTCGGGTGCAGGAACTCTATTGCTGTTGCAACCCAATGGTATGATTTCCCCAGCTGCGGTGACACAGTGCTCGCCCAGATGGAAGGCTAATGGTGGGGGGAGTGATAATGTTATGGGGGTGCCTGAGGTTATACCTTGCCTTGCTCTAAGATTATGAAAAAGTAACCTAAACAAATTCAGCAGGCAAAATACAGGAAACTAGTTAGATCATAGAATCATTGAGGTTGGAAGAGACCTTCAAGATGATCCAGTCCAACCGCCTACCTCTATCACCACTAAACCATATTATCCATCATATCACCAGTATCACTAAACCATATCTACCTGTATTATCCCTAAACCATACCACCTAGATGATAGATGACAAATAGAACTGGAGTGGGAGTGTGTTTTAAATGGTCTGTGTAGGGATTAATGGAACTACCTGAAAAAAACCCAAAAAGCTAAGATCTTTTTCTTGTGCCAAGAACATCCCCAAGAACACCTTTTGGGACCGGATATTTAAGTGCCAAGCCTGAGAGCCATGATTTGCATTATCTGTGCACGTTCTTGGCTGTACATGTTTGCCACGCAGGAAAACAAGATTGATTTCTCATTCTTAAACACATTTACAATGTCTGCTCAAATGAATATAGGGCATATCCCGGCTAGATCAATATTTATGCAGCCCGAGTTAGAAAAAGCAAGGGAGTTGCTTCAGAGCAGCAGGGACTCTTGTAATTTCTCTTCCTATGGTTTCCTCTTTTCTCTATTTTCAGTGAGATTCATTTGCATAATAGCCCATGCTCGCTGCCAATTAAAGGGAGTTTTAATGAAGGGAGCCACCCTCACCCCTGTGAAGGGGCGAGCTGGAGGCAGTGCCTGCCTTTTGGAGCCTCCGGGGCAGTGGAAGGTGTGTGTGAGCTCAGGAAGCTGTGTGCCAGCTGAGGCCTGAGGAGCATGCGGTTACATCAAGCTGTGAGAAGGCTGCAGTGATTTATGCCACCCTCCATGGTGAATGGAGGACTCCTCACCAGCCCGTGGTGGGGCCAGTTGCTTCCTCTCCCTCCCTCCAGCCCCATCAAGCCACTTGTCTTTGGCCTGTGGCTTTGCACACATCATTCCACATGCAGAAGAGCGACAATTAATTATCCTAATTAAATCCAACTGCAGAATATCAAATGCTGTGGTTTATTTCATACTTTCAAGGTTCACCCCTTTCGAGCGTGCTTCGCCCACGCTGCTTGTCGCAGCTGATCCCTTTCATTCATTTTAAACAGAGGAGGGAGAGAGAATGGCACGTATAATAAATCAAAAGGCAGGAGTGAAACATTAAAAGGAGCCAACCTCCCAGCAGTGTGCCAGCATCTGTGCTTAAAAGGATCTTCCTAAAGAGCTGTTTTCTCACAGCTCAGCTTTCATTTTCTTGATGCTCAGGAGGAGGCGACTTCAGCGACCCATAGACAGAAGATGGCCTCTGGGAATAACCTCTACTCTTTCTTCTGCCCTATTTACCAGAAATTTCCTTTTTTACCCTGACTTGAATAAACTCAGAGGCCTCCAAATACCCCTGCTGGTGTAGGTTCCTGCACAGCAGTGCATGTCTTTAAAAATAAATTGGGAGCTGAAGATCAGTGACTTTACGATGTCGGCGTCCTCTGATTCACTACCTCAATTTAATTCTCCATCCAACAGAATACACTTTCCATATATAAAATATTCCCTGCAATCATTATTTTTTTCTAAAGGGGCTC
The DNA here is from genome assembly GCA_013398125.1 of Aegotheles bennettii. NCBI lineage: Eukaryota > Metazoa > Chordata > Aves > Caprimulgiformes > Aegothelidae > Aegotheles > Aegotheles bennettii. The sequence goes on along the minus strand of VZRW01009365.1, from coordinate 465,854 downwards.
CACCACAACTCAAATACAACCAAATTTAGGCTATTAAGGTGTCTTGATTTCTGTGGCCATGCCGCTGAAAGGCAGCATTAGCAAATACAATATATTGAAAGCCTCTGTTGTAAATAGTTCAATTTCCCTGAGTAACTGACTAGGCAGTAAGAACCCTGTCACTTCTGTGTTGACAAAATATCTTAGTTACTGAGTAACTATAGAGATGTTTCCCTTATGCCTGGTGTAATTATCAAAATGCCATTCATTAGCTGGTGGAAATGTTCAGGCTCAAAGCGTGATTCCTAGAATGCTGTTGGTAGTGGCATTCAAACCAGAGCAGCACAGGCCACCTGGGCACCCACGGCTAAATTCTGGGGAACTGCACCCTCTCTTGTTCCTGGTACACCTCACCACTGCACCCACTGCCGCTCACCCTCTTGCTATGGTTTTCCAACAGGCTTTGTGTCACCCTCTTGTAAATCTCTCCTCTGAGCTTACTTATGGTGAGAATGACATCAGAGGCACTGTCAAAAGTACTTGGGAGCCAAGAGACATGACATTTACTGCCTCTCCCCTTTCTGTAAGGCTGGTGACTGCCTGGAAAAGGAAATAAATTTGCTTTCGCTCATTTCATGCTCATTCATTTTACCACCAAGTGTGAACTGCCCCATTTGATTATTTGCTCCAATCTTTTCCTGGGCATTGTAATGAGGTTGGCCAAACTCCTCCTTTCCCCCTAGTTTTAAAGGCAGCCACCCTATTTGTCCTTCCCGACTATCACAGTTTGACTCATGCTCCATCAAGTCTTGCAGACAACTACTCATGGCCCAGAGGTGTCATTAGCCAGGTTCTTCAAGTATCTGAGGTCAAAGTGTAGCTGCCAATTTGCAAATAATTAACTTCAGCATGAACTCTTTCCCCTGTCCCTTCCTTATTAGAGGCACCTTACCCTTTGGCATTGCTGGCATTTGCATTATCCACCCAGAGAAGCAGAAACTAAAGGGCACTAAACGCTTCTCCTACAGTAAGGAAAGCGATGGAAACTTTCTTATTTCAGTAAGTAAAGATCTGCACCCACAGAGTGATACCTGGCCTTCCTGATGTCCCTTGCTAACCCTATCTTGACTTACATCTCAGCCCTCTCTTGCCCCTGCATGCTGCCTGTTCAGCTCCTCTTCCTGGGCACTTCCCTCTCGTGCTAGGGATTGGAGATTACAACAATTAAAGATTAAAAGTTGGGGCTTTTAGAGAGCAAATGGGTAAATCATGCCCTGGGACTTGTCACTATAAATAAAATAAGGCAATGTATCAGTGGGTTTCATGGGCCCAGGCTTAGCTCACAGAGCCAGCATCCACAGATACCCCCATCCACAGATCATAGAATCACAGAACCATCGAGGCTGAAGGAGACCTTCAAGCTCATCCAGTCCAACCCCTACCTACATCACCACTAACCCACACCACCCAGATCCACACACAATGCCCACCCAGCCTAGCTCGCAGGACCGACCGTGCCGACTTGTCACAGTGCCATTTGCATGGAAAGAAGTCAGATCAGAGCACAAAACACTCTTCCACAGCAGCACAAATCAGCCCCAAGGACACTGGGTGCTCAGCCAGACAGTTACACTGGAGCTGCTGTGCTGCTTCCAAGTGGGGAGCAGGGAGAGGCAGAGCACAGGGAAGCGGTCGTGGGTAACAGGAATGCCAACGTACGGGTATTTGACATCATCCCTGGAAACCATTTCTTTCTTCTCTCTGGCTGACAAAAAACCCCAACTCAACATTATTAACTTTGTTAATAATGAAGAAAAATGGCTCTTTGCTGAGAGCCGCAGCTCCCCACCCCAGATGTGCTGTGAGCAGCTCTGCTCAAGAGACTCGTGCTTGATTAAACTGAACCCTAACTTCCAAAACACCAGAGCAAGGCTTGGTGTGGGGCTCCATCCAACGTAGCTGTGGGTTCTTATTTTTTATTGCTTCTCATCTGTCCTCCCTGATTTTGACAAGGCCAGAGAGCGCCTTGGCTCAGCGATCTTTGCTGTCAGTGGGACAAGGAAAACTGTGCATGGACTGACCTTGCAGAGGTGCCTGTCTCACACAAACCCTCCTGCCATCTGGAGTCCTGCCTGCACCCCCTTTTCTCTCTCCTTTATGAATATTTATGCTGGCAAAACTAGATATACGGAATTTTAAAATTTTGCAATGAGCAGTTTCATATAAAATGAAGCTCTCTGCAATTCTTCTGTGTATTGTATCAATTAAATTAATGCACTTGCAGTTCCCAGGGTGAAATCCAAATTTTTTTAGGCAGCGATATAAAATTAATGTGATTGTCCATACACTTTCATACACAGAAATCACCGGTTTCATCTCTACTATAGACTGGTGACAGTGTCCTGCCACTCAATTTGTATTTTCCTTTGCTCACATATCCCTCTTCTTTTCCTAGGATTGTCTCTTTTACATTCCTTTTTCACACCCCCTTTTTTTCATTCCTCACATCCAAAATCATCGTTTTGTTGTGAGACACTGTCTTCCTCAAAAAAAAACATTAAAAAAGAAAAATGGAGAAGCCAGTCAATGCCATGGTAGGCAAAAGAGGTAAAGTAGGCTGGGCAGTTGGCATTCATCAGATATTTAATAACCGATACAGGCAGGGGCCAGCTACACGGGATCTTGATCTGTTTTCACTTTGCGCAACTTGGTCAGTCCCTGCAGAGCACCTCAGGACCTACCCTGACCTACATTGTGCACCACCCATCTTCCCCCAGAGTGGAGCCAGGTTTTGAGGGACGTTTTACTCCCTTTTCAAGGCACACACAGCCACGCACCAGCAGAAGCCCAGCTTGTCTGTGCCATGGGCTGGTGCACGTGATGCTGTTGTAGGTAAATGTTCATAAGCTCTTACTGTAAAACAGTCCGTGTGTTTCCTCTTTTCTTATTCCACCCTTTGCTTATTCTGTTTTTCCCTCCTATAGCAGACACCGTTCTGGGAGAAGCTGGTGTTCCCCAGTGGTAACATCAGCTGAGCCAGTGTAGCTTTATAGAATCACAGAATCATAGAATCACAGAATCATCAAGGTTGGAAGAGCCGTTCAAGCTCACCCAGCCCAACCCCTACCTCCATCCCCACTCACCCACATCACCCAGCGCCACATCCAGACACCTCTTGAACACCTCCAGGGACAGTGACTCCACCACCTCCCTGGGCAACCCATTCCAATACCCAATCACCCTCACAGGGAAGAGATTTTTCCTGATGTCCAACCTGAATCTCCCCTGCTGCAATTTAAAGCCGTTTCCTCTCATCCTTTCACTGTGGGCACGGCAGAAGAGCCCGACCCCCCCCTCACCCCAACTTCCTTTCAGGGAGTTGTAGAGTCATTGAGGTCCCCAAGGCACAGTGCTGGAGGGTTGGCTTTGGTTGGGTTTGGTTTGTGTTGGGTTTTTTTCTCCCAGAGCACCAGGGAACATGCTAAGGAAATATCCTATAAAGGCCAAGGAAGGGGCTGTCAATTCAAAAAGGCTTTAAGATTGCCAGGGAGGTGAAGTCAGCAAGCACTGCCACACCAGCTCTGTTGTGGCCCCTCCGGAGTCCCCACGGCACCCACAACAGTCAGGGCCAGGTCCCTTCTTACACTGGGCTGTGCTACAAGGCAAAGACCTGTGTCTGTCCTGAACCTGTGGACACAAGGACCTGGGACAAGCCAACTGCCTTGCCTCATCCCTGAAACCATGCAGCATCCCCTGTCCACTGCCAGGCTTTCCCCCAGGACCCTGGGTGGGGGTGTGCTGCTTTACTCGACGGCTGCTTGCTGGCATGTGGATTCCTCTTTCTTTACAGCAAGGCTGGGGCTCCCAGCAGCTCCCACAGTTTATCTCCATGCCCCTACTCCCCCTTCATCAAACCACGAGCACACACACCTTTTGCAGCCCAAACTCACAGGGTCTTGCACAACAGGTACCCACCGAGCATGTCCCTTTGCTTTCATTTTTCTTTATCAGGATCCCTGTGTACTGCAGCTGCCTGCCAGGGAGTAACCTGTGTGTAAGGGAGATTACAAAAACGTGAGGCATGGGCTCAGAAACGTGTTCCCATTTGCTGAAGTTGCCAGGTGAAGCTTAGAGCAATGACTTCAGGCGTTTGCAAAGCATGAAACAAAAGTAGCACCTCTATGAAAGCACAACCCTAATTTCTCCACCTAATAATGAAAAGGGCAAATTTAGGGGAAAATATTAATCTCTGCCCATGGAAGACTTGCTTTTCTCTCTTACTCCAGGCTATGAGTATCAATGGAGTTAAATATTCACCGATGCTTGCGCAAGCACAGCCAGGGCAAGAGAGCTGAGTAAGGGCAAACCTGTTCAAAAAAGAAGCTGGATCACCCTGACACTGGCGAAGAGACGCCGAGCTCGATGGAAAAGAAGATGACTGAGATTGCGAAACCGGGACGCCTGGGCTTGCAAATTACTTGCAATGGGTCCAGAAATGACTTGCCTGGTGCTGTTGTTTTACCTTTTACCTACCACTAGGTATGCGTCCGAACTCATTAAAGGGCTGTATCATATAATTTGTTTACTGCCAGTTGTTTTCCATTATAATAACAGCAGCATGATGCATGCGAAGGCACGCTGGCCTCTCAGGGGCAGTGTGCAGGCGTACCTTCTGCCGGCAGCTTATCGCTCGCCCAGAGCCCGCTTGCAAAACATGATTTAGTCCTCTTAGGAGTAATTTCAGGGGCAGAGCAGGGAGCAGGAGCCTTCCCTTTGCCACACACAAACATGCATCGTTTAAACTTGTTTCCTTCCTAATTGCGGGTGAGCAAAGCGCAGGCATTTTTCTTTCCGTCTGGGTCATTTAGGGTCTAAGAAGACGACAGTGAGGGAGATAAGAAGTTGTTAGAACATGAGTGTTTTTAGCTTCTTCCACATACACTGTGTCCATGCAACAAGCACTTTCTGAAAGTGGTTTTCTAACCTCCCTATCCTGGTTGTAACACATGGAATCTGTGCAACTTCTTCTGCAGCAGGAGGGATGCTTCCTGCTCCCCGCTCCCGGCAGAACAGCCTATGCCGTTCCTCTGGGTACCAGCCCAGAGAGTTACTGCTTTGTCTGGCCCCAATCCTTAAGCTGACCTGGTGTGCAGGGAAGACAAAGGCTGTGAATCAGCTCAAAAAAGAAAGGACAAAAAGGAGAACAAGAATGGCATGGCTGGCTGAACCTCGGGTGCTAGTGGGAATTTGGTGTGCCCGAGGCCAAGCGCAGATTTGGGCTGGGACGTTGTAAATCCTGATAACTTCCCCTGGCGTTTGGTGCTGCTTCTGAAAAGAGAAAATTCGGATGTATGGATTTGGAAAGGGGTTTTGCAAAGTTTTTTAAGAAAAGTTAAAAAAAAAACCCTGCAGGGAAGTAGAAGTGCTTCAAAGCTTGTACAAAATATGCAGAAACTCCTTCTTTTGACCGGCTCTGGTAAGTACAGCCAGGTTCTGACTGAGAGGCGTATGCAGTGGTTTTGGAACAGAAACATCTTTCCTGGTGATTTATCATTCTCTGAGCTTGTCATGAAGCACAGAGCAACTGTCCTTAGTGTGCCCTGTGAACACAAAAACACCCCTGATAACATCTTTTATCGCAAGATTTTGCTTTTCAACTGCTCCTCACTGCAGCGAGCACAGTGTTTGCCGAGAAACAAAAGATATAAAGAGAACAGGTTCTGTTTGGTACAGCAATATATCCAGAACAATTATTTTGTGGCTATGGAAAAACTCCTGCTGTTTTCACTATGTATCTTGAGGAAAATTCTTTCTTGCCAAGACATTTTCTGAACAGCTCAGGCTGTCCTATAAAACCATGCTGCTGTGTGCTTAATTTGATCATGGAGAGCTGATATAAAATGCACAGGCTGCAAGCAAGAGGTGAAACCTCATGACTTCACGTGAACCCTCTTCTGTGACAGAGGACAACTCCTGACTTGGGTTTTTACTACAGCAATGCGTAAATCCTGACACCCATTTTCAGTTAATAATATTTGCACAAGTTTCACGTTGCAGCACAAGCAACAGGACAAGAGGGAACGGCCTCAAGTTGCACCAGGGGAAGTTCAGGCTGGATATTAGGAAAAATTTTTTATGGAAAGGGTGCTCAGGCATTGAAATAGGCTGCCCAGGGAAGTGGTGGAGTCACCGTCCTTGGTGGTGTTCAAAAAGCATTTGGATGTGGCCCTTGTTGTTCACAGATGGGATCTCCATGGAAGGCTGCTAAGTGCCTTGCATTTTCCACTGCAGTAGACATCAAGTATTAGTTCAGATGTGTTATCTTTGTTCCCTCAATTATGTCAAGCACATTAAACCTTGATGCAAAAGCAATTAAAATGTTGTTGACTATGTTGGGACAGTTTCTGTGGAGGGGGTGTGTGTATGTAATGTACAAAGTTTCCAGTGACTAGGGTGTGCTTCGTTACCCAAAATCAATTAGTCGGAGTTCCTTGATCTCCAGTACAGGATCCAACTGTTGTGTAACTCTGGAAAAACCTTCCGTTGTTACACAATATTTGATGTCACCTCCATCTGCGTTACAACTGTGCAACCAAAGCTGCATTGCAAGCATGAGGGTATTTGTACACCATACACACCTCTCCCTGCCCTGCTGTGTACAGATACACACACCAAACACTGCCTGCTTGTTTGGGCTGGTGGGGAACAATCCTCGTTTTCCTGCAAAGCCTGAGGAAAATGAGGTCAGAAGCTGAAGTAGGTCCACGACCACCTTGGGTTTGTGTTTGAGCTGCATGGGAGGATGCCACTTCACACACAGGAAAGATGGCCTGCCCCTGCCTGACAATACTCTGCTGACTAAGGCTGGACTCTTCCATGTTTTTCATTTCCCCCCATGGTCCAACTTACACCATTTTTTATTATTTTTTTGGTAACAAGCTCCACCTTGGCTCTGTGAGAATCCCACAGGCTCCAGCCCAGCGTGGCACACGGCCTGGTCCTACCCACGCATTTCCTTCCTCTATGCTTTGGGAAAACACCACAACGAAAGCAAACCAGCACTGAAGGTTGAGCTGGCTTTCATTCTGATAAATAATCAGGTCATGTAAATGTTATTAGACATGAGCAGTCGCGTGATCTTTGCAGTCAAGTTCTTCAACAAGGAGAGAAAGCTCCTTGGTGGTGCTACACTTCGTGGTGGAGCCAAAGCTTTGCACGGTCCGTGGCCAAATCCCACAGCATTAGAGATGATCCCATTTGCTTCTGGGCAGGCAGGCAAGGAGGAGCAGGGCAGGAGCACTACGGCCAGCTTTGCAGAGCCTGCCTTGCTCCTCTCTACCCTTCCCCCAGGGCTCCCTCCATCCCTCCCTGCCCTTCGCTGGCTGTGGGTCGGAGCAGGAGCCATGCACACCAGCAGATTTCAGCCTCGGGATATTTCCCTTCGAACAGCTTGACAGCCAAGGCTTTCATCCTGGAGAAGACCGACTGCATTTGCAGCTCGTCCTCCCGTGTCATCGGGATTTGGCTAAAACCTGGCTTTGCTAAGGTGGCCTCCCTCCCTCCCTCCCTCCGCGACTCCAATCCCCCTGCCCTCAAGGTCTTCCAGGACAGCCCTGGATATACGGGATGTCTTATACCTGAATTGCACCTCGGCAAAGCTGCTTAGTATTCATCCTTTGGGGCCAATTGCTGGCTATCACACAGAGCAAGGGCAATTCATGAGGAAGAAAAGGCATCTTTTTTAAAGAAATAAAATGGGTTAGATTTTTTTTCCCCCCTCCAAGGAAGCCTGCGAGGCAGAGTGACAAGATGCATGAAGAGAACATTTATGCAGACGAGCAGCGTGGCCTATTTAAGAGGAAAGTGAAAGAGCAATTATTCCACAGCTCCATTCTGATGTTAACTGAAAATAAAACGTGTTGGGACTCGGCGAAAGGGCCACACGCAGCCAAGGAAGCAGCACTGGCAGCAGGGGGGGTGGGGGGGGTGTTACGCTGCTGAAGGGACCCTGAATGGGAAGCAAATGAAAGCCGAGGCTCCCACTCACAATATCACCAGCCCAGGACTTGCTGGAGCAATTCGCATGAGTAGAAGCATTAAAAGCCCTCTTGGAGGCAGCCTGGAGGCAGTGCAGGAAGGAAGCCAATTACCATTGCAGCCTCTCCCTGCTCAGAAAGGCTGAGCACAGACAGGGCTAACGCTGCCCTCGATCTCTGTCCAGCCAGGCTCACACAGCCTACACCCCCCTCCTTGTGCTGGGCATAAGGCAGAGCTGCCCCTGTGTTCTATAGGCACAGCCCCATAGCTCTTAGGAAGAGATTTTGGAAGCCTTTGCAGAAACCACCACCGACTTGCACTAGGCTAGAGCAGCCAATTTTATCTAGAAAGCAGCAAATTTCTCTTTTTTTGTTTGTTTGTTTTTTTGTCACTTAAAGGAGCTTTTCATATTTCGGGTTTCAGAGGAAGGGACATTTTGGGGACAGGGTACCAGGTTCATGCAGCTGGAGTGGGTGCACTGACCCTCTCTTGGCAGCAGTGCCAACACAGAGAACCAAGGGAGAAAGCTGACATGATGGATCTGAGGCAGGGAATTAATTCATTTTGCAACTGGAAGCACCCATCTCAGACCTCTGAGCAGAAATATCACTGGGATGAGCAAGAGCAGCTCACACAGCATCAACCAACCTGTGGAGCCCTCCATCCCTTGTTACTTTCCAGCTGCTTTTTACGATGGTGACTTACAATGTGGTCACCTGCTCCTGAGCTTCTACAAGGTGGTTCTTAAAGACTGACCAGCAGTTGCAGACTCCTAAGCCCTCAAAAGCAGACACCCAGGGTACTGTGCTAAATAGCTCCCTGGACAGCAGGAAGTTTGCTCTCCTGAAGTCCAGGCTAGCATCTGCTGTCCTTTAAACTCAATCATTTTGCACTTACCGTGGCCAGTACAGCCACCCACCACCACCACATCTCCCACGAGCCCTTCTCTACCCACAACTAGCAAGTTTAGGAGGGCATCTTTCTAGTTGGCTCACTGAGTACCTTGTGGCAAGCAGTTACCTCCTACAAATGTCAAGAATTTCCAAGACCTGCGTGTCACAGCAGTATGATAGTCCCAGCTGATGTTTGGGAAGTTGAAATCTCCCATAAGGAGAAGGGCTACCGATCCAGAAATTTATCATAGTCACCTCTAGAATAACTCATCAGTGCTTTTTTTTGCTCTGAAGAAGAGGATTCACACTCACCCACAGCTCTTGTTTTGCATGCACTGGGACTTGTCAGTGGTGGGGATGGGAAGCCACCAGCATGGTCCTGAGACTCACAGAACCAGCTGGGTTGGGGCAGATGACAACGACATGTTCTCACCTTGCAAGTGCTCACCAGGAGCTGCTGAGCCCCAGCACTGGGAGCTGCAAGATGTCCAGGAGCAAAAGCCATTCGTCACCTTGAGGACAGGGCAGGGAAGGAGTGAACCACATTTCTTAGCTTGTGATTCATCTGCATACATTCACCTGAAAGGTTTTTACTGCCACTGTTTCCAGCATGAGGACATGAACTTTTAGAGCAAAGGCCTGCACCCAAGTTTGTGCTTAAATGCCACTGGAGACAGAAGTTACACCTCCCCTCCTGTCCAACGTCCCATGCCCTGAACACAGGTGGGCTTTCCCTCCTCACTGTAGCTGATGCTCACCATGCATGAGAAGACAAGGCCAATCTGCTTGGTGCTCAGAAGAAAATGAACCTGGAGAGCAAACTAGGATAGAGCAAGGCCTTTGCAGACGCACTGAGGCAGACAAGAGTACAGCATTCACAAGGGGATGAAACGGAGGGAAACCTCAGGAAAATTACGTGACTGGAGAAGATAAAATCCTGCCCAGCATGCCCAGTGGCACACCTGGAAGCAGGGATGTTGAGGCTGACCCTGCTCCCAGCAATGCAATGAACAGGTACAAGGAGGAACATGGGAAGGTGGCAGCACAGCGGGGTTTGAGGCCAAAAATGAGAAGATGAAAGAAAACTCCAGAGGAAGCGCAATGGAAACGGAGATGGAGGGACAAACAACCTTGCCTTTCACTTGGATCACGGTACTCCCAGGTACTATCCACACAGCCCTCCTGTGGGAGCCTATCTAGAGCTCCTCTGCTCTCAGCCAATAACACAAAGAGCAGGCGAAGCCCTCGACCAGGAGCAAGCAGCCTGCAGGATGGAAACAACCCTGGCAATGACACAATCCTCACCCAAAATGCATTTGCATCCCAGTTTTAAGGCAGTGCCATGGGATTATCACTGCTCTTTGTCTCAGGGGGAAAAGTGACATTTTAGACCCCGTGTGCTGACAAGCATTAGCAAACAGGTTTTCAACCCAGGCTGTGGTATCTGTGTGTGACAGAAATGTCTTTTGCTGTCTCTGATAAGGCAGTGGTGGGCCGGAGCGATATCTGCCCGCTTTCCCCTGCCTCAGGCACCACAGGCAACACCTTATTTTAACAGGTCTCCATGAGCAGTGAAACCCATAGCCACGCAGCCTCAAGGCTTCTGCAAAAACACTTGGATGAAAGCATTGCTGCAAAGCCCTGCCTGCTCCCCCAGAGACACAGCCAGCTCCACCAGCACCACCTTGCTGGGGCTTTTCATGCGCTGTGTGACAGAAGTCAGCCCAAGAGCACCTAGGACTCAATTTGAACCCGAACCAGCCTTAAATAAACAAGATTTAGCGACTCTAACAGCTGCATTTTGGTCTGATTCTTTCCATATCTTCTTACAGCCTTAAATAAACAAGATTTAGCGACTCTAACAGCTGCATTTTGGTCTGATTCTTTCCATATCTTCTTACAGCCTTAAATAAACAAGATTTAGCGACTCTAACAGCTGCATTTTGGTCTGATTCTTTCCATACCTTCTCCCCTTCCCTCAGCGCCATTTCGCTGCGGTTGTCAAGCGTTTACAAAGGTGTCGCCTACAAGATGGACAACCTCCATCTCCTTTGGCCACCCCCCGCCCTCCAGCCCAAGAACCAGTACAAAAGAAGCCCTTACCTGGGAGGTGTTTTGCAGAAGGCAGCTGTGGAAGATGAAGAGAGGAGCTCTGCAGACCTGGGGCCGTGCTCACCAGGGAGCTGCAGGACAGCGAGATGGCGGCCGAGGGGGACCCCGGCCACCACACAGCCCCGCAGCAGGGCATGGGCCCATCGACAGCCCCAGAGTCCACCCAGGGGGCCTGGGCAGGAGAGGGGGACACCTACAACATGGGTCTGGGACCGCCGTGGGTCTGAGGCCCAGCCATCACCTCACAGGGACCGGGCACACAGGCAGCTGCACTCCAGCAGGCCCCAGAGCCACGGCTGAGCTGCGCTGGGGCTGCTGGGTGGGCAGAGGCCTCAGGGGAGCCTGGGCAGGCTCATTAAGGCCCCTTAAGTGCTCTGACAATGCCAGCTGCTCATTATTCCTTCAGCTTTGGCTCGTTTTCCCCTTGTCCTTTATTGAAGAAACACCCCACGGGTGCTCCCCAGGAGGGGACGGTGCGGGCAGCTGTGGTGGCTCCCCCGCCATGGCTCCCTCTCCCGCCCTTAAACCCTCACCTCTCCCGTATCAAAGGCACGGCCAGCTGTAAAAATAACACCCCGGCAGGGACAAAACAATCCCAGCACAGACACCTAAACAGAGCAAAGCAACGCTGCTCACAGAGAAAGAGCGTTTGAAGCGGAATTAATTGTATTTAATTTTATTAAAGGGCTGAGGGCGCTTCCCAGCTTTCAAGTGGCAACAGGAGGAGCCCGGCCTGTCCCTCCGTCAGAGAGGGAGATGGGAAGAGCTCACCAACCAAAGGGAAGGGAGCATATGGAATACATTACCCATGTCCCTCATGGCAGTAGGGAGCTTTAAAGAGTTCAGAAGGAAACTAGATACATTTCCAAACAAAGAAACACTGAAAAATTGGGGGTGGGTGGCAAAGCATGGTGGGGAGGGGAGAGGCCTGACATGGCCTTCCCTCTGCCCGAGGAAGCTTGAAGGCCTTTGAATATGGAAGTTGTCTAAAACTGGTTAAAGATGTGCCCTGAGGAGCTGAAAGATGAGAATTTAAGGCATAAATCAAGATAATTTTTTGGGGAAAAAAACCCAAACAAATGTGTAAGGGCCCAAATCACTGCTTAAACTTTCTAGGTGCCCACACTCTGGCTGTAGGCACCATTGGTACTGTCGGGCTGGCTTGACCTGCTCTGTCCCCAACCTCGTTGTGCTTGCTTGCAAGCAGACCACTGGTTAGGAAGGTGTTTGTTTTTAAAAGCAAACAAAAAGCAGAAACTATTGAAGTTTGGAAACGAAGCTTCTGCAGCACAGACCACCACTGAGTGGTCCCAGCCTCCCCACAGTTCCCGATGCCAGCACCCATCCCCTGCCATCATGTGCAAAATCAGAACCTGCTTTAAATCTGCCCAGCTGCCACCGACCCAGTGGTGGCATCCCCTGCCCGAGGTGACCTGAGGTGCTCTGGGAGAGCAGGGGGGGTCTCTAATTTGTTGAAGACTCTCTGCAGGGTCTGCCTGCCCGCCCTCAAAATTGGACATTAGCATCCTCTTTCTCTACAGTCCTGTGCCAGGTTTCAGGCAGTGGTCTCCTTGTCCTCAGCCAGGGGCAGAGTGCTGATGGGGAGACACTGCCAGGTCTGTGCCAGGTGCTGGAGAAGCACGCAGCAGTCCCTGCGATCGTTCCACACGGACACTGGCATTAGGAACCTGCTGGCAATGGATAGCAATAAAAGCATTACAGTCTTCTCTTCCGTGGTCAAGAAGAAAAATTAGCAAAGCACTGTCGTAAGTCTCCAGCAACATGGCCAGACACTCTGGCTTGGACAAAGCACCAGCCCGTGTCATGTCTCAGGGGAGCTGCTCTCTCCAGCGGCACCGGAGGCGTGACAGCCTCTGGGCATCACGCTTAGCTGTAGCCAAGCACATTTGTTTTCCTGTCTAACTCTAAATTAACATCCCATTCTTTGCCTCCTCCACCTGAGAACTTGCTAGAAATAAAGATATTCTTTCTTAGAAAGGAAGAAAAATGAGGTGGCTTTGGAGTGCCTTGCTAAGTCCCAGCCCTCATCGAGCTGCCTTTGCCATGGCAGGTACTGGCACAGGCTCACACTGAAATAGTCACTCCCTTGCAGGGGCTATTTTATTTTGGATCAGTTTCCAATATTATGGTTTGGGAGTTTTGCATACCACGGATTAATGCATTTCAAACAGCCCTCCACCACATGCATGGTTCCAGCATGTATGTAGAAGAGACTTGAAGAGGCGCAGCAGCGCGACAGGAAGGTGAAAAAAAAGGCAAACACAAAAATGGAGAGCAAATCAAAGAGAGACAACACTCTAAAGGGCGTGTTAGCTGGCTGCCAACTCTTAAGAATTATGAATGCACCAAGATTTTAAATTATTATTATTAGAGTCCCGTTCTAAGTCCACGTGAATTAGCCTCATGTCAGCTGCTGGGAGCGCTCATCTCCTCCGCCACGTGCCTGACACGGGCAGCTGCACTGTGGCAAAACACAGAATCCAGCTGGTTCTGCACCAAAGAGGTGCAGAGATTGCTTTTTGAAGCTCTTCCCTATGAAATGGATCTGAGCCGCATTAAGAAATGAGCCATGTGTGAAAATTGTCTGGCCTCGAGCACACCCCGATGCCTGTCGGTAATTTTTTGCTTTCGCGGTTGCTTCCCCCTCCTCTCCTGACACATTGCTCATCTTTTCATTGGAGATTTTTACTTCTTACGCCAGCAGAGGCCAGGATTCACATGCTTGGTTTGAAACACCTAGAAATCCTTGTCAGTGCTCACCCCAGAGGTGAGCTGGTCTTTAAGGAGCAATTAAAGAGTCCCACGATGTTTTTATCCAGAAGTCCTGCCCCTGCTAAGCTGGGGCCATGTGAGTACCCTGTAAAAAAAACAAAAGAAGGAAAAGAGCGTTTTGATAGCAACACAATCAATTTTATATGTTGCCTTTACTGCTCTACCTGGACGTGCCATCAGTTTCAAAACTCAGGTTCGGTCAAAGCAAGAAAAAAAATCTAAAGCTGTTGAAATTACTACAGTTTAAACTTTCAGACTACAAATGATGTAAAATGAGACTATTTTAATGTAGTATTTGTTGAATTTGCTATGGTTTAAACTTTCAAACTACAAATGATGTAAAATGAGGCTATTTTAATGTAATGTTTTATTATGTAAATATTATTTTATTACGTATAATACTATTTTTTCTAAGGAGTCTCTAACCCGTACTGTAAAATCAAACCTAAATGGTAAATAAGTTGTTTAGGTAACAATCCCCATCTTTCCTTACTCACACCAAGCAGCATTGTAGGAGTTGAGAATTAATTCCATCACCAACATCCTCTGTCTCAGGCAAAAACATACTTTAGAAGTCAACTTAAAAATGGCCATTTTAGATCAAAGAGGAGAGTTGCACTGCACTAATGGTTGAGATACAGCTATTATATCCTTTTACCAAGCTCAGCAGATTTTTTTCAGCCTGTCCCTTTGTACATTGTTTTATTGACCCATTCATACCACAGTGACCTTTGCACTAGTCAGGGAGCATGTATCAGTACAATGGGTTTATTATTATTATTTAGTATTTATTTTTATATAATATCTATATTATTATTATTTAGTATTTAATAATGGGTTTATTATGGTCCACCTCTTGTGCACCATGTTCCCAAGCATGAGATATTCCAGATAAATATCTGATCTGTGGACCTTCAGACTAAGCAGAGAGAGATAAATAAGAGACATTGTCCTGAAAGATAACCAGACTCCCTTGGGAATGATTCCAGTTTGCCAAAAGAGCTGTGTGATCCTTAGAAAGCATTCCTTGCTGTATGAATACAAGGATCTAGAACCATTTTGATGCTCAGTAGTTCTTCAGACACAGCTTTCACGTTTGGCTGCAACCCTCTGGGTGTCCAATGTTCACTGCGAGACCTGGGCTGTCTTAGCTCTAAGTAGTTAATGCTTCAGATAAGCATTTAGTGTGCTTATTCTTTTTAAACAAGCACCTTACACAGTACTCAGATGTTCCTGTGTATTCCATTGGCAGAGTTATGCTGCCACCTATTGTGAAGATGAACTCGAGAGACTCATTTCCTTTTGCTAGGTGACACATTTTCAAGAATTACCACTTGTATGCTTCTTTTTATTTATTAACAGTACTTTCTTCCTAAATATCCACTACTGACCATTGCTGGCCGCAGGCGCGGGTGGACTTTCAGCCTGACCACATACAGCTGTTCATGTACTCTGATCTCCAAGCTGCTCCAGTGTACAGCAATGTATGGAACACGACTGCTTGATCAAAACCAGAAGCATGTTTCTCCATCGTTGGTTAGCCACCGGGGCGTACAATCTCCCTGCAGTAACGCTGGGAGATGCATGGTTCCTTCCTCCCATCAGAGGAGCACAAGACTGTAGCTCAGTACCTGCAGCCTCTCCACATAACTGAGACAGAACCCGAGCCCTAGTACAACCTCAAGACCATGCCTTTAGGTCACCTTCTTCATCCCAAGCACTAATGCTGCCCACATACTCTTTAAATATGCTGTGCCTGGTTCTAGCAGCAGTAGTTACCTGCCCTGAGCAGGAAGCACTGTTGCTCAAAGCCCCTTTTTGGTGTGCGCAGTATTTTGGCAACCTTATCGCAGGAGAGCAGCTGCAGGAGGCCCGGCTCAGCACAGCTCTAGAGGCAGCCACGAGCAAAACTGAAACACGTTATGAAGGTACTTCCATCTCTCTACAGCTAGAGTAGCTTGGCACCGGTGGAGTTTGACAGTTCTCAGCATACCTTTCTGCACCTTTTAGTTTCCATCTATCTTGGCACGATGTGTGTGCCCTCTGTTCCTTCACCTCTCCAGCAGTATGAGCCAAGCCAAACCCCAGGCACCAGGCCATCACTGCCATCCCGAGGTCACTCAGCTGGGAAAACGAGACCATCTGTTCACTCCTAAGCAAGCAGCGTGCACCATCGCACTCCCTTATGCTCTCATCTTCCCAATCCTGTCCCCTGCCTACCTCACTGTTCATTTTCCAGCTTTAGGGACCAAACTGTTTGTACTAACAGGTTTCCACCTGCAGCAGGCAGGAGACACACCTGGACAGCCCAGGTAGCTGCTCGGGCCAACCAGCCAGTGGCATTTTCTCACTTATCTTTGGGGCATTCAGCTGCTTCCAAGCCAGGCAGAGGGACAGAGAATCTCTCTCTTCAAGTGTGGTTGTAGTTGGACCCGATCGCCCAGACAGCAGTGGTGCAACTGAAGAGGGCAGCTCGGTATGGCTGCTGTTAGGTCTCCTGCAAAATGAACAAGGCAATTTTATACTGCTTGCTGTGCCAGAGCATACACATTTTCAAATTTTTGGATTGATCCAACCATGATCTATTTAAGCCAGGGTTGCTTGCTGCAGAGGCAAACGAGAGCATCAGCAACGTGAATGGCACAGTAAGTAGCAGATTGCATTTTCAGGGTAATACAGCAATTCATAAATTCCCTGGACAGGTGTATGTGCTCACAGAATCATCACTGGAGTTGGAAGGGACCTTAAAGGGCATCTAGTCCAACTCTCCTGCCATGGGAGGGACACAAGACACTTGCAGAAATGGAAGTGGTATGATGGTGTCTAGGTGACACCTGGGTTCAGTGCTGCCCCATTATTACTGGACATGCCTGAAGAACAGAGGTTGGGTTCATTGGCAACTTCGAGCCTTCACATCACGTTAGTTGTTTCTCAGAAACAGGTTGTTCTGGACAGTAAGCTGGGATAAAGATCTAAGACAGCCTGTGGTCCTCAGCTCTGTAGATAAGCTGCTGCTAAGCAGTGGGAATTAGAAGCACTGCCTGCACAGCGAAGTGAGGTGACGGGGTAATTAGCACCCTTCTGTCTCAGTACCACCCGAGCACGTACAGGCACTACGTTCATATCAGACCCTTCCGCTGCAATCTGAACATTTCTAAGCTGCTTCTGTGCTCCCAGCAACTCCTGTTGTCCTGCCATCTACTTAGGAGAAGGAAGAAAGACCTCACATTCCAGTTACTACATGACCAGCACACACATTATTTACACCGCAGTCAAAACCCACGCTCAAATTGGGTTTCAGCCCAAATCCAGGAGCCATTGGAACATAAGACAGACTTCAGCGTTCTGAAAGAGTTTAGGTCAGAGTCCTGGGTCTATCACACAAGGTCATCCTCCTTCTCCCAAGACATCTATCTATCCTCAAGAAGTTTTAAATCATGAGGCAACATCCTGACTTCAGGTCCAAGACTGTCAAACACCCTCAGCTTTGTCCTAGGAGTGACAGATTCCAAGCAAAATGGTAGCGTGCCAAAGCCTCCTGCGGTCCCACCCCGGAGGCAGAGCAGCACACTTATTTCTCTGTTCTCAGGGACAAAGGACAGTACTTGCACACAGGGACTTTTTTTTTTCTTTTTTTTATTGCTGTTAATTCAAGGAAAAAGGTTGCATAAAATCCAATCTCTTCTAGAAATATAAGTGACCTTTCCAGTACATTTCAAATATCAAAGTATATGGTAAACATACAAATAAAGAGAAGGTAACATACCTCCTATTTACAGTACAGTATTTTAAATCATAAAATAAGTTCCATAAAGTACAACTGGCAGGTAATTCACAATACGAGTCCATTGGTGGTTTAACACCCTCACTTCAACTCAAACACAGTTCATTCGTTTCAAGTGGTCCAAAAATACCCAGATCAAATAAAAATTTTAATCAAAATAATTTTCATTTACTACTTAAACTTTTCTTTTTAAATTAAAGCTTTCATCTACCTCCCTCCCCGTTCCCCCCCCTCCACGAAAAAAGTTTCAAAATGTACACTGGTGCTATAAATATAAATGCTACCTATGAAGAAATGTAGTAATCAAGCTTTTCTTTTTTTTCTTCAAGTTTTTTTTTTGTTTGTTTAGCAATTTATTAGACAGCTGAACCAAAGGTTGATTTTTATTTCATCCCTCTACTGGACACCGGGTCTGATTTTAAGAAAAAACATTTCTGCCATGAACTGTGAGGAATGCCAAACCCTATGGATATACAGTGGTAGTTGTTCATCGGTGTTGAATGCAGCAGTCAAAAAATACACTCATCTTCCAGATAACCTCAGTGCACTTTAGGAAATCAAATATTACCTGGAAGAAATTTAGTACATATATTGGCTTTTAAAAATAAAATAAAAAATACAGCAGCATTAAACTTACTTACTCGTGATACTGACATGATTAATACCATCTTAACACTCATTTCAGTCTTTCACATTATACCGTAATTACGCATAGTGGTAAATTGTTATAAAATAGTGACTTTGCTATTTGGTAGACAGGTTCTAATACTAATACCTGACTATTTTGTAGAAAACCATAGCTTCTGTTCAGTTTGAAATAAAACATTTACATTCTAAGTACAATGCAACACTGTAATAGTTTAGGAAAAAAATATTCAATCAAGTAATGTTCATTCTGTGTTGACACGATGTAGAATAGCTTTAAAAAAGGAAAAAAAGCTGTCAACTTTCATTACAAATGCAAACACACTGAGTACAACATTCATACCATTTTTTTCACCTTTGTTGCTGAACATACAGGCTAAAAAGCTACAATGGAAGAAAAATCTGACAATTTAAGCTCGTTCGTTCTTCTAAATCTGTTCCAGTCCACACAGTTTCAGCCCCTTCCTGCTCTATGGATTTTCATGTATTTGGGACTCTCGAGAGCTGTGTACGTGTGTTATCAGATATAGTAACACCAACAGTATTGTGTGTTCCTTTGGACTCTCCTGGTAGGACGTTTGAACATCTCCCCTCAATTCATGAGCATTAATTTAGAGTACGGGCAGGGTCTGTATGAACTGCTAAACACTCATGCAAGTCCAACGGATCCACGTGGACAAACAGGGAGAGAAAATAAAACAGCAGCATAAGGAGAACGGGGAGGGAGGGAGGAAGATTGTGGTGGGGAACATGACCAAGTTTCTTCTTTCACCATATGGCTGCTCCACCCATGACGCCAGAGGTCAGAGGACTTTTTTTTTTTATAAAAAAAAATGCAGTAAACATTGCACATGTCTCAAGTCTTCAGTGCAAAAGCATGGTTCGAATGCTCTCTCTGATTGTTTGGCTGTGTGTTTGAACTACATGCATTACTCAAGCCTTTTGTAGAACCAGGAGACCAGGGACTCAGCTTTCGTCTCGTGTATGGAACAGAGGTGCAAAGCCATGAAAAATTCCAAAAGAATATAAAAATCGGGAATGTCCCAGAACGCAAGACCAACACCCCCCTCCCACACACACACACACACACCTTCCCCCAGCTTCCCAAGCTTCACTTTAAGTAGGCAATGTTTACTTGTCTCAGTCTGCAGAATCCAAGGTATCATTGGAAGGGGGAGGGGGAGGTGCGTATCTCAGTCTGTAAGTGCCTAAAACAGGAAAGAGAACTGCTAAGTCACTGCTCACAATTAAAATGGATTACAAAACCACTACAAGGTATCAAAATGGACATGCTCTTCGAAAGGCACTATCATCCTCCAGTCCTTTTAAAGCAGGTCCTATGATTTTATGTTATTTTCTCTCATCCGCTTGCTAAAACCGTAAGTTTAAAAAAGATATAGACCACAGACACAGGACTTCACCTTTACTGGAAGAAAACACAATCCCCATCAAGGCTCGTCTTCCCTATTCCAGTCCGACCAAACAACCGAAGTCAGAATGGGCACAGGCCAAGAACCAGACACAGTTTATGCTCCATGCAAACACTGCATTCTCCCCATTCTTCTGGATGGAGAGAGAAATGGCGTGTAAGACTGAAACCATTCCCTAGGTTTTCAGTTCCAATTGGTTCCTGCCTTTTTGCTGCAGCTTGTCTGCAAGGTTAAAGCCTGTTTCGGTTACGTACCGCACGGCGGGGCACAGAAGGACGGCTAAATGTGCAAAGGTAAGCTTTAGAAAAGCTACTTTATCAAACGGCCTGTCTGTTGCTTGGGTTTCTGGCAATTCGCACGAGTTTTAAGAATCCAAGTTTGTATCACAGACAGTAATTGGTATCTTTCCCTTTTTGCCAATGGATTCTCTCCAGAAAAACACTGAACAGGGATGAAGGAATTGGAACAACATGCAAGTCTCGACATAATGCCAAAACAGACCGGTGAGAAAAGGATGACAATTTAGGACTGATACAGTTTGACTTCCCACCTCCGAATCGTGCCCGTTTTCAGACAATGAACCCCGTTCCCTCGCACTGTTCTACAGAATTTTCAGGCAGAGATAAGATACTTCGCAGTTTTAGAGCAGGTCACTAGTGCACAACCACTTACACAAAACATACACACGCACGCACATCTTTCTGCAAGACCAGAAACAGCACATTCAGAAAGGTAAAGAGAAACTGCTAGACTCAAAAGCAAGTCCGCTGGGAGTTATCATGATTACCTTGTTGACTGGCCTCCATGGATGACTGCTTACAGTCCTGCGCATAGTGTCCACTTACACCACAATTGTAACATGAAACGTTCCCGTTCTTCTTGGGTCCCGACCCATTTGTGTTGGCAACTACGTTAGGTGCTGGATATACAGGGTAGAACCTCCCAAATCCTGCCATCTGCTGCATGCCATAGTTGGCTTGGCTCCCCATCACCGGGTCATGCATGAGCCCGTTTGCATATGGAGACTGAGGCAGGAAGAAAGGAAGCTGTGTTCCATTGCTTTGATGTGCTTGATTGAGGTAGCTGCCATTGCAAAGTGATGGCAGAGTGAAGAAAGACGGAACTCTGTAGACTTGTCCATGAAGCGGGTTATGATAAAAATAGCTATTAATCTGAAGGCTTCCATTGGTCCCACAGCTACACCTACGTCCGCAAGAACCGCAAGGACCAGATCCCAACTGCTGCGGAGGTAACATTGTCCCGTTAGCGTTGTTATTCCCAACAGCGTTGATGTAGGATGTGCTGTCGCTCTGTGCAGTGCTGTGTGTTAAAGCAGGGCTCGGGCTAGGGGCAGGGCCTGGCGTGTGGGTAGGTATCGCGGGAGGAACAGTGGACTGGACCTGACCAACACCTAAACCAGCGGACTGAGGCGGTGAGGAAGTTGCTACAGTGTTTAGCACATTTGTATTCTGGTTGGGCAACACACTGGTAGCGTGAGGACTGCCTGGCAAAGCGTACGAAGCTGGTGGAGGTGGCGGTGCTGCTGTGGAGAGACCAGCTGCTGGAAGAACTACCTTTAGATTGGTAGGCTGAGGGATTGCTCCGGGGTTTCCCTCAATGTGAGGCACCATTTGATTCAGTCCTACCACCTGGGATGCAGATTTTGTGATGGGATCTGTAGTAGGAACTGGGGATCCTGGGAAACTACCTGGATTGTGGACTGGGACAAAGGCAGTATTTGGTGATCCGATACTTAAGTTTCCTGTTGGCTGCTGCGGTCCATTAACTGTGCAACCTTCTGACGATCCCTGTGGAGAGGGCATTTTCAACCTGTGTATTGCCAAATGCAACGCAGGGCTACCAGGCTGGACAGAATGTGGAAGGAAAGTGGATGGGACTGGCAAAGGGGAAGCCATCAGCTCAAGGCGTTTCTCGGGTTCACCAGAGGTCACTGGGCCCATGCCACCAGGAGGTGAATTTGCAGACTCTCTCACTGGCGAGACAGCAACCGGCGTGGTAACGAGCATTCCCATTGTTTTACCATCTGCAGATATGGGTGGTGGGACAACTGCTTCAGGCTTCTGGGCAGCGCTGTGCATCACACAGTGTAAGGCAGGCATGAAGGGAATATGTTGAAACTTTGCATTCAAAGGATCTTCTGAAAGGCTTCCATTTTCATTACTCACTGAAGAGATCGGAGCGGATGACTTGTTCATATTGGATGAACTGACAGCGCTGTAGCCTGTAAACCTGGTTGTATTCTGATTGCCAGAGTCCTCAGAATTGCTGTCTGTATCTGTGGAGACAAAAGCATTTGTCAGTCAGAAGAACAAATCTGAAACAATATAGAGTCATGCCCTGGACTCATCTACTCATATAAAACTTCCTAAATGTGGTGACACAAATGATAATTACGTCTTCCTGAATTGTAACAACTTGGACATTATTTTCATTCGTCCAAATCAAGCTAGGTCAATCTCCATCACTTGCCCAGATCAAACTGCCCAACAAGCTACTGTGTCTTTGCCTTATGTATATCTTGTGTGTCTGCCAATGGGAAGAGTAGGACACAGACCTCATTAGGAATTTGCATCTACCTAGAAAGACAGGAACACAGCCTACCCAAATTTGGAAGGAGTGGCTGATTGAACTGTGGATACAAAAAGAAGGACCTCTCAAACATGCCACATGTAATTTGATATAAAACCACTCCCTTTCATGCCAAAGTTTTTCCCATGTACTGTACTGCTTGAAACTTCTCAAGAGAGCTACGCCACTGAGGTCAGAAAATTACTACATGTATGTAGCAATCTAAAACTCTGTGGTATTTCAACAGTCCTGCTATTTGGTAGAAGACTTCAAATCATCCAGTCACAAAACCCATGAAGCAAAGTGTTCTGCGGCTACTTCAGAAATAAAGGTAGCTAATAAAACTGAGAGGCTAATTATAATTAATGCAAGAAAGAGATTAATCTAGGAGTAGAGTTGTTCATGCACACTCTCCATAAATACAACCTCTGTCTTTTTCTTCTTCACTATCAAAGCTCTCCCTCCCATCATGTCGTGGACTAGAAGGAGAACTGTAACTTTCAGATGATGTTTCTCCACATGTATCATGACCAGATCCAGTGTCCAAATTCAGATCTAAAAAATAAAAATTGGCATTTTTATTTTCAATCTCAGTACATGAAAGTGAGGTTACTTTGGTTTGCTCACATCTCACGCTAGTTCAGATTTTTGTTTGGTCCTACTAATTGCAGCTGTCCCTTGTATTCCAAGCATGGAGGACTGGTCTTGTCCCTAAAATCTGTGATGACCAAACCTTTGGTGTTAAAGAAGGTGACACTGAAAATTGATATTTATGCAGAGCAGTGAAAAGAATGATCATCTTTAATAAATTTTGTGATGCTCACACCAAATTGTACTACAGTAATAATTTCCTTTGAATGGTAGCAACCAAACATTTCCACTCAAAGAGATGCAATACTCCTCGGTCATACCAGCAAAGGCAGGAGCTAGCTCAGCAGGTAACACCAAAATAATACACCTTTCTACAATCAACTCTTCCAGGACAGATTGCAAAGCAAACTGTATCAACAAAACCTGTTCAAAGAGGTGAACTAAAAAGGTACAAAATTGCTTTCTAAATTCTGAATGGGATCATGGGAAACTCATTTGCTGGAAACCTGCTTTCAGGGTGGGTTTAGATCACATTACCAAAGTCAGGTAGCAAGACAGACGCACCCTCTCTCAGAATGTTTGCCAGACACTAGCTTCAAGGAAACCCCTATCCCCCTGGTTGGAAAACTCCAGGACAAAAATGAAAACACTATTATTTATTAGTTCTAATAAATGACTATTTTATTTATAAATTATTAATGAATTTATTATTGCTACTGCAAGTTTAAGTCATCAAAAAGCTGCCTTAATACTTCAATTCTTGAAATAATTTCCTGGATTAAACCTGTAATTGGTCAAATTATTTTAACAAGTGTTTTGAATATAAAATATAACCAGGAGGAGCAGTGTCAACCTCACACCACTGAAAGCAAGAGTCTAAAGCACTGGTCACAGAGTACCAAGTCTTCAGAGTTACAAGTGTAAATAAATAAGTGATGCCTCAGAAAAGCTAAAAATAGGGAGGAAAAAATGGAAGAAAATATGATACATTTTAAGAGTTACTGACTCAAACCAGAGCATTTCAAACCAAGCCTGGATATATAAAGCTGAGCAGAGATCCAGACTGCAGCATGGAATTTTTTCTTTAGACTATACCCCGCTGGAGACATCTCAAAAGCCATTTTGGTGGTTGTACACAAACACACAGGTAGGAAGTTCACCTCTGAGCAGGGCTTGCATTGCTTCCAGCCTTTGTGGGTTGCAGTTTCTTCCTGAAGCTGCCTTATCTGGCCAACAGGATCAGGCAGGCAGCTTCACATCTGCAGAGCAGTGGCTAGCGAGAGGACAGAACTCCTATGGCAAAGCGTTCCTGACTTAACCCTGCACTACACCACACCAAACTGCACCACCTCTTAAAGTTATTGTCAGTTCATAAAAGCTCAGTGTTTTGCCTGACAAGAACAGTGATTGATCAGAAATGTACACAGCAAAGCTGTCCTGCAGAGCACGTTTGCTGCTTGTACAGCCCCTAGCTGCAGCTTTCCAAAGTTGTCCTGGTTTTGCTAAGCTTGTGAGCTGTGAGTTCTTAAAGTTTTAGTCAAATACTGTTTGTAGAAAGTAACAAAAACTGCCTGCAAAACACGACAGTAACTCAGAACGGGATCTACCTGGAACTCTCAAATGTGAGAGGCAGTGAGAAGAAAGAATGAAAGCTTAATCGAGGCTGTACCCCAGGGAGGCAAGGCCACAACTGATATTGGGAGCTTAGAAAACACTGAGATGGCAATGGCAATGGGTAACACAGCCCTGCAAAATTTTGTAATAAAGCCTGAAGATTTAATTTACTAAAAGAACACAAATATAATTTTGTCTTATAACTGACTGATGTACACAAGTCTTGGTCTAGACACTGGATTTTGCTGGATGATGCAAACCTGGAGCCCCTGTTAGGGAAGCACACGTGCACTGTTCTGTGCTGCAGCTCAGTACTCACTTGGTTGAGCACTCATGACAAAATGCTGGACCACCACACACTCCACTGCTAAATTTCATATAAAAATAGCCCAACCGTAGCTGTTTCTGCAACTCCTACTCCACATAAGGCAGCTGGTGGAGACTTTACTAGTATTTTCCCAGTTACGTGTGAAGAGAGACGTACTCTAAGCAACTGCATAGAGAAGACCCAGCCTAGCACGTTCTATACAGCACATCAAAGCACAGACTAGGCAGCCAACATGCTGACCTGCACCAAACAGATTTCAGACTTGTGATTCCCCCTTTACAGCAGAACAATGAATAAATCAGCAAAGCTGGGGATTCTGTTTCCTGCATCTTACCTTTTGCTGTCCCCGGACGGACGTGCTGTGATGCTGCCACTCTGACTCCATTAGTCCTGTTATTCAACCGGCAGTCACTCTTCTTTGCTTTATCCCTGTGTAATAATAATTTTAATTTTGTTTTCCAAAATGCATGGGCACAGATAACCAACCATGAACACATAATGCTGCTGTAAACACAGGCAGTGATGCCAGGACAGAAATGTATATTTAATAGATAAATAGGTGAAGTTAGTGCAACGTACCAGGAACTAAACTGCAAGCAGTGTTACTAAACACTATGAATAAAGATCTATAAAAGAAAACAGACAAAAAGAAATGCTGCAGCTGCTATTAAAGTCATCTTTGAAAGCTGATTTGTGATACTAGCATAAAAGCACCTGGGTACAAAGTAATAAAATGACACAAAGTCTACTGGCTAAGGGTGGAAATGTTTTCGCTTCCTCACAGCGCAGGATTGTGTAGCCCAGAGGAAGTTCTGAAGCCCTCTGATGTGCAAATTAACTTCAATAAAACACTTGAGCAAGTCACCACCCACTGCATAATGTTAAGGGTTCCTGTCAATCCTTATTTGATTTTCAGTGTTTTCTGGACAGCTTTGAACCTTTTAACTTTCAAATAAAGGAAAAACAGGCAATTCAGCATCGGTTAAGAACCTGCTTCTGCTCCTTCACCTTTCTGCTAAATGACAAATGATATTTTGAGACATTAATGCATACAATTACGTTCTATTGTTCCAGTTACTTCTTTTCAGAAGATAAAATAAGGGTTTTTACGTAGACTGGCTTCACACTGTGCCAGCTCTTGTTCCACAACAGCAAAACAAAGCACCTAATTGATTGTAGACTCTGTTTATCAGGGTGAATGCACTACATGCTACTTCTGCATTACTGGATACATCAGAAACCTACTTTTCCAGCTGTGCCTTTCCTTTCTTCTTGCTGACTGTAGACAGACTTCGCTTTTCCGCTGTGTGCTAGACACAAAATACAAAGACACGAGTCAAACAACAGTAACACAAAAGCCAACCCCTTACAGACTGACAGGGCGGTGAGTCCAAGACTAGTGTGCTCACAGGTGCTATAACCATACAAATAACTACTTGTACAGTGCACCCAGGCCTCTAGAATAATGTATTGTTTCACGTTTATGCCATTATCAGCAAAACACTCAGCAAATACTACAAAGATACAAATCAGATTATTGTTTGCATGCTGGCTTTCCTCAAGGATAAAAACAAAAGTGTTTAATCACATACCTGCTAAAAAGGCTAACCACAAGGCTTAAGGGGCTTCAGAACTTACTGATTTAAGTGAAATTATTTGATGGCTGGGACATGGAAAATACATATGGCAGATTATTTTTAAATAGTGACAAAGCAGGTACCCAGCCTTAAACTGGAAGCTGCTGCTAAACTGAACTCTAGAATGCAGCCTAGAAGAACATAAAAAACAGAGCATCTGCATAATTCTTTAAATATACTATTACTAGCTGCAAGTAATATCTCATATCTGGCAAGGGGGTAAAACCTATGAGAACTCAGAAATAATCTCTGTCTAAACATATACTGCACCAAATATACTGTATTTGGACATCCTTTACGTAGGAAGTAGCTTTTAATCTGCTTTACTGTACTAGTTTTTTTCTTGCCTCAAGCTTGCAGTATTTCAAGCTTTGAGGAAGTCTACCTTTTCATCTCCAGAAGCAAATCTCAATTCACTACCCTGCTTTGTGAAGTAAGGAAACTGTTCTTGTTTGGCTCGCTGTTCCCCACATAACCACCAACAGCCAAATTCTGCATGTAGAGTAAGAGTAATATTAAGCAATTCTAACATTCAAGGTTTTTCAGGTGTAAGCAGCGAGCAACCTTCCTTCCCCCAATTTCAGCAGATGATTTTATTTATAAATAATTATTCTTCTCCACTATACTCACACCAAAATTGATCACTGAAGAGAGACAAATCTCACAAAAAGTGCACAGAAAGCGTGTATTTATCTAGCTATTAACTTTTTTCCAACAAAGATTAATACTTAAGCTACTTAGATACTGCAGGTAAGATAGAAAGAATGTGTTTCACCTATTGTCCCTACTGTAGCATTAATATAGTTTAGTTATTAATAAATACAGCTCCTTAGTTTGTTCCTCGCAATAACATGGAAATTCCCTCTGGTGACAACATTAGCATGACAGGGAAGTGTCTGATTATAAATTAATATCAGACTTTTCTGATTACTTATATCCTACTGGGAAATTTTATTTACAGATTCACAAATAAAAATATGTCACTTTATGAGACAGTAAGTAATTATGGGGGGTTTTCTAATCAAGGTAAGTCAGTAACAACTTGCACTTCGACACTTATTTGTACAATTTGAGCAGTGCTCTTCTATCTTTTAAAGCTGAATCTAAATTTACCCGTTCTCAAGTGTCTCAGGATATTGCTTTAGGGAAAAAACAGCAACACACCTGGTCAAGTAGGTTTGTACAGTGCTCTGGGTGCTGCTGGACAATGCAGCTTTTTCTTCTCCAGTCCAATACCCCATTTTGCTCAGAGTGCTGCATGTTAAGGCTATCCAGTGAAGAACATTTTGCACTGCTATTGCTGCTGAGAAGAAGAAACGAAAATTACAACAATGTGAACAAACCTGAAGGCTTTTCTTACCAACATCCACATTCTTTCATCGTGCTGAGAAACTGCAGTATTTTGCCTTCAGAAAACCCTAGAAATTCTCAAGAGATGTAAATCACAGGAGTTCTCGTGCTATGAAGTTATACCAGTGTTCTGAACATAATTGGAGTTCCTTCTTCATGCATCTGTGACAATTTGACACAGAATTCAGAACAACAGAAGCTGTAGAAAATTGAGTACTTGAGAGAAGAGTTTCCACGGATATTTCTGCACAGAAAGTCTTTTTGTTTGTGGTTTGGTTTTTTTCTTTCATACCAGACATGGGGAAATTTTCCAGATACAAATGTATTCTGAATTCATCTTCCTTGCTTTACCGTTAATGACGGAGCTGGAATTACTTTGCAAACGCTGTTTCAGAACTCATGAGACATTTAAGGAAAGGAGCACACGGTTGCTTACAGATCACACTGCAGCTGGGTTTGTTTGAATTTCAAAAGAGTTGTCGTGCTTTGTATTTTTACCTTGAGGATTGCTAGCTTTGAGTAATATTGGGAAAGGGGAGTTGCATTTGGAATTTACTTTGGACCTTATAATGCCTTCCACTGAAGCTTCTCTGAACAGCAGCAGGTCAGAAACAGTATTTAACTAGGTCTAAGAGCACTGGTCAACAAAGACTGCTGGCAAAACAGCCAGGGTTCTGACAGAGTCAGCAGGGCACACGGACCTATAACCTTTCCATCCATCGTACAAAACCATGCCCTACTACTGACTGGGTGCCAAACAAAAAAAAAAGGCAAGCTGCTTCACGAAGGTTACTGCAACATGAAATGTCACTCAGTTCCCATGATGGCAGAAATGTAGCCCACTTTAAAGCACAAGACACGCTGAAGTTTCAGTAGCTCCTTACCAAAGACCTCTGGAAATAAGTGCTCAAACTAATTAAACTGATTTTTTAATATTCTATTGTACATCTTTTAAGGTAGGTTTCAAAATACAGACATGAGCCCCTGGCAGCAGAGATATAAGCAAGGTCACTTTAAAAACTTCTGCCAAAAGGAGTTAAGTGAATCTGCTGCCAAATCTGCAGTCATTTCATGTGAGCTGTGATACTACTGAATTTTTTATTTCGTATGCCCAATCTCATTCCTACCAGTAAATTTTTGGACCTTTTCAAGAGTAAGGCTGCCATACTGAATAAAAAAACAAAAGGTAGACAGACATAAATGTACAAATTTCCCTGAAATGCAGCAATGCTATTTGAGATGAACTGCACCAGACCCTAGACAGTTTTATACATATTTAAAAGAGAAACGTTTCCTTCAATGCCGTTTCTACAGAGCCCACAAACAGCAGGCACAGCTTTAAGAAGACAGCCACAACGTGAACAGGAGAGGACTAACAGACCTCTAGCAGTCAGGTAGCAAATACATTTCCCCCTCTTAAATAATAATTAGCAAAAAGAGTTTCTATCACGGAAGTTTGTGGAAAGGCTTGTCCCTGTCTTTCCTATGTGAAAGACAGACCCTAAATGACAGTCAGCTTGACAGTCACCTTTAGTATACTTTATTATTACAACAAATAAGAAAAAGACTTTTTTTTTATTAGTAACTATATGCTAGTAAGTTTGGATCCTGCTCTCACAATTTCATAGCAGGCTGTATATCCATTGATCACATTCTCTTCTTGAAGAAGTGTAAGTTGAAAGTAGGAGGGTTAAAAAACAAAACAGAAACAAACCACTGTGTTGTTCAATTGGTAATCTCACAAGAATCTCGTATGCTAAAGATCTGTGAACCTCCACCAACAGTTTTGTGCTATGTTTATATTCTGATTATTGCAATTTAATGTATTCCCCCCTCCTCCCCCAAGATAAATACATTTTACAGATAAACAACAGAACAAAACTGTAAACCAAAATAAATTTTTTATCCATTTTTTTCCTCTTAATATAGCTGAAGTATTGCACAACTATGTGCAACCATACCCAAAGTTTCTGGTCAAAATACAGTAATGGGTGAATCCACATTACATACTTCATGTATCAAAGTACATATAAACTACTTCAATATGGTTAAGAAGTGCTTGCATTTACAATGGATATGAAACAGCAAGGTATACATGGCTTTTGCTACTAAGCAAGGGAAAGAATGGACTACACCTTCTCCTGTAAGGTCATCTTTGAGGTCACTGAAGAAAAGCTTAAAATCAACAGCACTGGAATTTTTCAGTATTTGCATGTGTGTGTGTGCACATAGGAAAATACATGCAACACAAATTTATGTTACTGAACTCATGAATACAAATTGAAACATCAACTCAAGTAGTGAAGATTCACAAAATCTGGGAAAGACAAGAGTTTCAAATGACCTGGACCTAAAGATTTAGAAATAGGATCTTTTGAAATATTTTTCAGATACAGATTAAGTTAATCACACACCCCCCCCAAAAAAACAACAAAAAATAAAACAGGAACACCCCACCCCAATCAAGCAACCCCCCCACAAACAAGCTTTAACCTAGAAGGAAACACAAACTCTCAAAGCACTAACAAATGAAGTTCAGAAATGCAGCATGGTCACGTTACATCCTAGTACCTACTTGGCAACAGGACTTTTTCCATTATGTTTCTTGTGAACGGCTGTGTGTTGCATTACATCTGGAAAAAATAAACAAAGCATAATCTCAATAGCAATTCCTATTTCCTCTTTCAGATCAATCCAACAAATTCACCTTTCCAATAGTAGCAGACACTTAGCAGAAGACATCTCTGTTAAGCAGGCTAAGCTTAATTTACAGTCCTGAAATTAGAAGGTATTGCATAGAGGACAGATCAGTTTGCACACAGTATAATCAAGGCTCTTTACCTTCCATTTCACAGAAGAATGAAACAGAAAAATAGGAATTATAACAGAAAAATAGGAATTATTACAACTGTTTATGCTTTCTCACCTCTGTATTAAATAACAAGGACTAAATGCGTGGCTGAGTATCACCCAGCACAAAAGGATGGAGAGAGAAGAAAGGATTCAGCCAGGAAAGTACAGAATTCTGTAATTTGTTTATGAACTGCTAAAATTAATCTCAAAATTCTGTCACACATTCTGAATAGTGACTGAAGGCACGTCTTACACAGGAGTATTTCATTCTGAACCTCAAAATTCACTATGCAAGTAAAGCTTTACAAATTACACTTGATATAAAAAGAGATACTGCCTCAAACAAGAAACAAGAACTTCAGAGACATGGCTTACCCTTTCCTTTGAGGCAACTGTTAACAAAAGCAACTTTAATTCCAGCTGCTGGTGATCTCCCCCTTCTTGGTAGCTATCTTTTTGCCTGAACTATTCTCAATGCCTCAAATGCCCAAATTATGATTTGGAAAAAAAAATATTCACAAAAAATTCACAATTTTTAAACTTCTGGTAGCACTTCACTAAAATGGCACAGAAGGGGTTCTGAAATGTAGTTTTATCAGGTGAAGAGATTCATTTATTTTAAGGACAGTAGATAAACCACTATTTGAGCAACTTCCAAACACATGCAAATTTATTTGGTACATTCTGAAGAAGAATATGATAACGGGTTTTTTAAATAAGAAAAAGCTGTATTTGTGGATTACTGATTGCACATAAGATCAACTGCAAGCCTCTTATTAGTTATTAATGTGTAACAGGATAAGAGTGGTGTCATTCTGCGAAAGTGAGCGTAAGTGTTCAGTGGTCCATGTTCACCTATCAGTCCCATTTCTCTTCCTTTCCACCTGCCAGAAGCTTGTAATTGTTTGCTACTGAAAACATGCAAAACTGGCTCGCCATTCTTTTCACCATGAAATTACTGACAGGCCACTGGGCTGCTGCTTCAATGTGTGAACTGTTTCTGAGGTGTTTGAAAAACACCAGCTCTCAGACTGTAATCAATACTCACTCCAGTCCTTATTAACCATCCAGAGTATAAAAGCAGCACAGGTTAAGAAGAGGAAAACTTGAACGTCCTTTCTGTGCAAAGCTAAAAGCTAGATGAATTTGGCACATTTAATGCAAAACAGTCTGCAACTCTTGAAACGTGGCACTCAACTTGGAACCCTGGTAACTGAAGAATAGGTAAAGGCATGAAAAGCTACAAACAGTCCTGGCTCGAGTAAATTGTAAAGTGTATCGTCCTGGTTGCTCAACACAGCTGTGAACTTCTGCCTCCAAGCTGTCTATGAGCATTCCCACTACGAGAGTTACATAGCAACCTCCTAAGGAAACTTCTGAAGTACACAAAAACTCTTCATTTACATAGCAGATTTCATTCAAATCTCTCAGCTTTGTACCAATGACAAAAATTGGTCAACTGTATGATTTCCAGAACTGAATGCAGTAAAATTTCTCAGAGAAGAACCACCTTTGAGTACACAACTACCTTCCTCCTGACTTGAAGCTTCTGAACTGTCCTCCTTGAAGTGTTCTGGTGCCTTAACCGTCTTCAAAGAGGGTTGTAAGTTACCTGCAGAGAATAAAGTTCACGTAGTAACTTTATAGATCTTGAACAACTGGACAGTTCCTGAATGCTTGCACTAAACTGGAAGCCAGGGAAATGGAAGACTGAACTTGCTGGTTTGCATGTGGCAATAATTTGAACAACATCTCCTTCAAAGCAGGCCTCCTCCAAGAGTAAAGGCTCTATGGAGATACACTTTTATTTTGAAGAAAAGAGGGCACAAGACAATTTTAAAGCTAAGGTGCAATTTCAAAAGGTTAGGGTTGTGATTATAGTATTAGAAATACTGCTGTTATCCTGCAACTCAGATTATTTTTACAATCCTTTTGTGTCACAGCAGGAAATGGAAGGAGACAAACAATAGTTACTAGAATTCTTCTGCAACAAGTTACACTCCTTCACTGTCAAATCATTCATCTGCCAAATGAAACATAATTTGGGCTAAAGTCTCCTAGTGCCCTTAACATAGTCTTCATGCACAATTTTTGCCTTTTTATACCAGATGAGATGTAAAAAGAAGTGGCATTTTAACAGTTGTGTTGCAAAAATAACCACTGCCGAGCTCTGAAAAAGGACTTAGTCTGGTAGTGAATTTAACTCTAGGAGACTACTCTTTCCCTCTCAAAAAGTTCCAAGTTAGTGCAGGTAAAAGCATCTGAAAGCTGTTGCCCAGGAGCCTGAAATGTTGATAGGAAGATCCTCTGAATATTGTCTGCATTGAAGATACTAAGTCCCCAGAGATCACGCTCTAATAAAGTCTGTTGGAATCAAAAGTCTACTCCAACCTGAAAAAGTGTCTAAAATAACCAAAGTTATGAACCAGGAGGAAGCTAATTGATTTCCTCCTTAATGGAACCATGGTGGCATAATTACACTTACTGAATATATTAGTAGTGTGAGATCTCAACTACTATTTAGGGTATAAAGACTCTCCACTGAACATAGCATTTATTTCCACACACTAAAACCATGTCCTTCAGAAAGAATGATTATTTTTGTATTTCCATGATAAGATATTTTTATCCACAACTCTAAACAGCGACTGAAAACCAATTTAAGCCACAAATGCTTTGCCTACCAATTAATTCAGCACAACCGATTTGAGAACTATGATGAGATTGTTCATCATAGTTTTGAGGACTATGATGAGATACGCTCCCTCCTCCAACACTGTCACCACATTCAAAATATGCCACTTCAGGCTAACTGGCAATTCCAAGTATTAGCAGAATTCCAGGAATTCCAGACAGGAAACCTAGAAAAACACAGGGGCCACAAAAAAAAAACCCAACCCCAAAACCCAGACCTCAAGAGCCACTTAATTGTGGCGATTTTGGCAATGAGCAGGGTGAGTACTTTTGTCTTAGTACAGCTTCTATGAGCCTGCCCCATAGGAAACGTGACTGTGAGCTACCCCAGAGGAGTTATCTAGTCCCCCTTCCCAAAAGAATAACAGCTATGCTTAATTTATGGCATTATTTGTCTTCACCAAACTTCTCCCTAGTATCTAACTCAGTGCCAGTGCCCTGAACCACACCAATGGGCTTGGCAACCTCTTCCTCCACCCTCCCAAGGGCTTCACTTGCCTGTGCTCAAGACCCACCCTCATCTACTGCAGTTCTGTAATTTTGGGTGACACTGCTGGAAAAAGAACTGGCAGAGGCCTCATCTGGGACCTCCAACCCTTTGGCTTGGGAACCACATTTGAACTCAGGCCCTTGCATGGGGTGCACTGCAGCCATGTCTGTGCCTGGCCATGTACCTCACTGATCCTATGCTTAACCATGACCTACTGGCTTGTTTTCCTGCCTTGATCTCAGACCTGCCTCACTGGTCATCACCAGATTCTTGCCTACTCCTGGCCCTAATCTTCCTCATAGCAAGGTAAGCCTGATGCTTTCTGTCTTATCCATCAGAGTGAACAGATCATCCTCTTTACATTATGACTCTTTGGTGTATGAAGACTTAAGCCACCTACCATTAGAGTTTTTCCTCCCCTCTGCTAAACAATTAAGTTCCTCATCCTATCTGTTATGCATTCTAGATCTGAAAAATCCTCGTGAACTTTTACGGACCAAATTATTTATTATTATTATTAAAAATATCTCCCATTTATGATCACATTATAATCTGCAAGGCTTCCTGCAGAATGAACATTTGTCCATTTTACCCTTCTGACCTACCTACCCTGCAGATCATTTCTACCCTGAGCTAACCCAGTCAAGTCAATCATGATGGAGCACAGCACTGGTCCTTTTCCAGCCCATTTCAAATGATAATCACGTACAACAACGCATTTGCAAGTCTTTCCCACCTAGATGTAGTCTAGACTAAAATATGCATTTCCTGTGCAGTGTGCCTATCATTAACAAGAAACTTTCTAGACTTTGGAAATTTTTTCCTCTACATGCAGCCTCTTGGTACAACAGAGCTGTCAGAATTTTCACAGCAGTAAATTCCAGCCAGTTTCAGACCAATCCTGGACCTCATTAGCTTAACATTTAAATGAAACTGCCATGTAAGAAGGTCCCAAGTGTTAATAAATAAAAAAAAAAAGGGGTCACAAAATGACCTATATCTTCTATCCTAAACACAGTGCTTGTCTTATCTTTCCAATCCATTTGCCACGCACATCATTTCAAATTATTAAAGTCAGCTATCTCCTCTACCTCCTTCCCAGCGCAGTCTGTTTGAAAACTCCAACTTAT
Organism: Aegotheles bennettii; assembly: GCA_013398125.1. NCBI lineage: Eukaryota > Metazoa > Chordata > Aves > Caprimulgiformes > Aegothelidae > Aegotheles > Aegotheles bennettii. Next base: position 430,905 of record VZRW01009365.1, on the reverse strand, counting down.
TCAATTCCTTACTAAGATCTTCTGCAACTCCTGAGGCAGTGGCCTCACAGTCAGTGCCTTAACTGCAATGGTGTGTAACATGCACTGAAAGAAGGAAAGATTCAACAGAAACAGAGATCACATCCTACCACATCCATACAGAGAAGCTGAACTTAGGTTGCACAAACAATTTGCAATACACAAGTAGGTAAGAGGTCCACCAAGGGAATCTCTGCAATGCAAATGCTCTGAACAAGAATCTGTATGTTCTGAAATCAGGGCCATCCCATCATTTATGTACTATGTACCCAAAGTGAATCTTAGTTTAAATATCAAGACAAACGCTTCATCTACAAAAGAAAGCGCAGAAAATACAGATGTGATTATGTGATTTTTTTGGGCCAGCTCAAGCTTTTGGTTCCAAAGTTTAATATTACTTAAAAGGAAAAAGCCCCAAATTGTTGCACATACTCAATTTGCAATTACCTGTTTTAATAGCATGGTACAGAGGAGAAGAAAGAAAGGAAAGGACACAGCTGATGCTACATAGCATATTCCCACTGCCAAAAGCATGAGTATCTGCTGAAGCAACCACACATTGGCAGAGAGCTCAAACACAACCAGTGGAATACAATGTAACATGAATACATAATTATAAAAAGTAATTAGGCACAGCAGGAAGAATAGCTTTTTATAGACTTTTTGTTATAGAAACCAGTATTAGGATATTTCTTACTGTGAGTGTGCAAAGATTCTGATGAAATTGATTGGAAGAAGTTGTAGACTCTCTGACTCTGCAGAAAAGCTTGCGATGTATTTGAGAATAGCTGCCTGGAATTTAAGTGAGAGTTTGTTAAACTGCAAGTAATATTCCATAGGAAGAACACAAAAAATTAACTACAGTACTATTTAAGAGCAAAGTAGGCAGTCCTTAAGAAGTCCAAACGCTTTAAATTGTATGTTCAGCATAAACCATGTTAAATGCTACTTTTGAGCTCTGTTGTCCAGTGCTAGTGTGAGGTCAGAGTACAGACAGTACAAGAAATTGGTATGATTTTTAATTTAAAAGGTACATGCTTTTGAGCCATCCCAATTCTAACATTATAGCCACCCATAACATTTTAACAAAAGGAGTTCAGACAGTCAAAAAGCTTATATTTTACCTTTTTTTTAACTGAGAACACATTTAATTTCCCCCAAATAATGCATCTCTTCCTTAAATACACTTATTTGGTTAAATACAAAGTTGAATTCACCTATAAAATTCACCTATAATGTCAGTATTTGAGTTTCCTAATTATCTCCAAGAGCAAAGGGTGGGATTCTCAGTATCACTCTGCACTGGTCTGTGTCTGTTCCCAAGAGGTCAGTGACAAATTCTATTAGTTTTAGATAAGAAAATAGGCCAAGAATGAATGAGGTTTTTTTACATCCCACATCAAGTTTTCAGTTATTGCTTGCAAGGAAGCACTGTCCAGTTTATTATTTTGGAGGACGGGGAGGGAAGAGCAATTTTTGGCAACTAGGCACATACTTAAGACCCCCAAATATGTATGTAAGTATATATTTATGCTAAACCAACACTGTATAAAACCAAATTTGCATAGAGTAATGCACTCTAGCGTTATAACTCAGAGCTATCACTACATTATTCATGCAGCATTCCAGCATATTCACAACATAACCTGAAAAACTGTAATTACAGTTTCATACTACAACACTGATGGATATGTTCAAACGTTACCCTCAAACTGAACCTTTTGGTTTGCACTTACTGTTCAGTGAGACTTCACAACCCTCCTGCATTACCGATACACTCTCTTCAGTCAACCTCTATTTAACAAGTTTATTAATTTAAAACCAAAATGTTTATTAGCCAGATTTAGGTTTTGGCTTGACAGAGGGCAATAATGACAGACAAATAATACTACAGATCAAAAAGAACTGGGAAGGGGGAGGTTGAGGCACAGAGTGGCTCTGTATCTTCTTTAGTTAAGCTATTAAGACAAAACCCAAAGGTCTGCTGTGCTTGGACCCACAGTACATTCTGAGGAGCAGCTTGAAAAGCAGTGCCTGATCCTTCAACAAGTATACTAGCTCTAGAGATGCTGCCTGATCTGATGAATAATTTAAGTTGTTCTGAACAAGGCTGAACAGCCCTGACTGAAAAGAACAAACGTAACAAGATACCCGTAGTAAACAGAAAAACCCACACCCAAATTCATATTGCTGTTCTGAAGTACAAGATTTGACCATGTCCCACATCCCAGCAAGCACTTTCGTCACTCAATTGTAGGTTATTCTTATGAATCTGTGAGCTACATTTAATTTTGTATACACGCTTCACTATTACTGTTTGTTTCCAAATTCTGTTCTCACTCTATCCTGTCATAAAATTAGAACATATGCAGTTGGAGTTACAGGTTCTTGTATTTCTAAACATATCCTTGTACAATGGGGGTAAGACCCTTGCAGAAGTGCCAGTCATTGATGCACAATGCTGCTCAGGACAAGTATTTTCACAATTGTATAATTACTTCTAAAGCAGTAAGCCATGAATGTTTAATAAGAGTGTCAATTTAAAGAAAAAAAGAGTCAAGAGTATTGAATTCATCACTGCCTTCCCAATTTCTTCACAAGTTGTGTTTAGGCAGCAGAATTTCCACTGTCCCTGAAAGCCATCTAGTTTGAATTCAATTACTTTTCAGGTGATGCATTTCAATTTATTTCCTAAAAGCTTTACCTGATTATGGGCTCAAGATCAGCATGCCTTCGTTCTTCCCTCTTCTGAAAACCCTGATTCAGTGCTCTTAAAATAGTCTTGTCAAATGCTTCAGAAGACAGTTCCTTTGGGAGCTGAGAAAAAGGTTAATGTTAAAAAATGAGTAGTTGACATTTTCAAGACTGTATTTGCTCACCATCAGCCTTTACATCTTTTGGTATCAACAAGAAACTCTGCTGCTCCAGTTTAAGTAATGTAATTTACAGCTAAAGGTACAACAAATCATAATAATTTTGTTTTGCTAGACAAACATTTTGCTGTAAAGCCTCACATCAAATCCAAGCGTAAGACTGTTTAAAGGTCTATTTGAAAGAACTACATTCAGAAATTTACCAACACCATGCCCTTTTCCAGAGTAATTTACAGCCTCTTTTAAATTGATTTCTTTAAATCTTTCACACACAGAAGGTAGGTCTGAAAATACCAAAAAAGAATTACTTTGGAGGGCTGAATGCACTGCACTCACCAACACTTAAGCTAGATTAAATTATCTTAAAGAAACAGGAACAGAAAGGAAACTGTTTCAGTTCTATAATACACTAGACTTCAGTGGGCAGTATTGAGATTAATCTATAGCAAGTCCTTCTCCAGTTGCTGTTAACACTGAAGCTTCTTATGAAAATTCATCATAAACGTTTCCAAAGTCAGTATTAAAAAATGAGGTCGTCTGATGTTCTAGTTCAGAAGGTAAAATTCTTGCTACTAAAGACCGTGTCTATTTTAAACAAAAAATATTCCCCCAGAACAAAGATTTTCCATACTTACAACTAAAATAATGTACATAAGTACGTTAAAACTGATCAAATTTGTTACTTCATATTAAAAAAAGGTCTTTTAATTTTAGGCAATTAAAAGAAAACATTTTTGCTATGGCAGTTTACTTTCTTCCTAAAGTTAAAACCAGTTGCTAATCTGGTTAACATCTGCCATCAGTTATGATCAACAGCACTAAGTGATTCACACTAGGGCAGCATCTTCCTCTTGCATATCTGGAACCCACCCAACCCAGAGTGCCAGCTGGATATTCCACCCTGCTAGTAGTACAACAGCGAAGCACAAAGTGATTCTTTCACTGAGTGAAGTGCTGCTGATAGAGAGACGCTGTGCCTGATGCAGATAACTGCTTGGGAACATACATAAAAGAACTGCCAGGATCCAGACAGGTGCTGTTAGTATTAGAATAGTACTGTGCTACAGCACCTCAAGTGTGTTAGATATAAACCCAGAAACTGCTGAAAGCAGCTGTTCTTAGCCAGCCCCTTTGGCTTTAATAAGCACCACTGAGTAACTCTGACTGAAGAATTAAGTCAGTAATAACCTAGAGGTACCAAACAGCTACTGCAGCAGCACGGGATGAGCAAACCTGCCCTGGTGTTTTGTATTTAAATTTGCCTCTGGAAACAGCTACATTTTTTCCTTAGAACTTTCATTAACAGGAATTCAACTCCTTCTGTAGGTAAAGATTCAGTTATACAAACCCAAGATTAGGTGCTTAACTTACCGTAACTTCAGGTACTGAGACAGCCTTGCTACTTACAAGCTTATAAGTCCTTCCACATATGTGAGTCATTTCCTACATGCAAAGGACTTTTTATGCTTATTACCTAAGAGAAGGTGCTCTTTAAATATAAAGCATCCAAATTATCCTATTTCCTACCTTAGTTTTTCCCACTGATGCTTCTATTCTGAAACAATTTTTACAGTTACCTTACTCCTTATCACCCACGGCCTTGGGGTATTTTGACCACTCTTTTCTGTCCCCAGGAAATTAAGCATACTGAATAATGCCATACACAGTGGAATAAAGAATAACAAAAAGCCAAAATGCAAGTGTGTAAGAACTGGACAGCATTTGTACTTCTACAGTGCTTTTTAAATAAAGGTGTAAGTTTCATCTTGCTTTATTTAACAATCCTCTTTCTCCTCTACTTATGGCTATCGAACCAACACAAACCAAGCACATTTTTCAGATGTGCACATTCTTCACAGAACACTTCAGCAAGCCTGCACAACAGTAAAATTAAGAACTATTATCCTCATGGCTCTGTCTCATTAATTAAAAACAATAAATGATACTCTAAGTTAATTCTAACAGTCATCAATAAGCAAACGAGCAGCGCTTGTAATCTATACATTAACTCTGCAGGGGATATTGGAAACTCATCTGGTAGCTTTATGGTAGTTCAATTAAAACTGTAAGAGCAATTTCTGATGAGACAAATCATCTCATCCTGGGAAACCCCCCAAACATTCTGCTTAACTGCTCCATCTGTCAAGCTGCTCCACCACGATATAGACATGATTTAAATGGTTAATACAATTGTGAAGTACAAAAAAAACAGTAACATGCTTTTATTTCTGTAATTACATCCCAGAAATCACATCTTTCCTAGACTGCTTCTGAACACCACTGTCATATTTCAATACATACTTTTAGCAGGAATTCCTGAAGCTCCTGGTGTGTTTTTGTTACACATGTTACCGAAAGATCAGACCAGGTTACCTAGTAAGAAAGGAAAAAACAATGAGGAAAGTTTTTTCCAAGTATCATACCAGTTAGCTAATTTTAACATTTCCATAGATCTGATGATCTTGTATAAATATAATGATCTTGGTGTAAGAGTTAACCCTTGCAGATAAGTAAATACGAGGCAAAACAAGGATAATAGTGTACTTTTTCAAAGACTTACACTAATCTTGAGTGTGCATTTTAAGATCACCTTCACATTATTTGTGGCTGAAGAGAGTATGAACAAATTGAGATGAATGCAATGAAGCCCCTGAAGACTGCTGAATTACTGACTCGGAAAGAAGCTAGGCAGAAGGCTCATAACTACAGGACTATACATGAAGACTATACTAGGGAGCTCTTCAAGTTTGTTGGTGTTTTTAGCTTGTTTGTTTTTACCTTAACAAACAAAACCCCAAACAAACCAACCAACCCCCAGCTTTGTCAAAACCCTTAGTAGTCATCCTCTCATGGTAAATAGTCATGAGAGAGATCTGAGATGGCCACATGACTCCAAGCAACATACAGCTGCAGACACAAGAACTGCACTCCTATGCACTTGAGCAAACAACTAGTTTTAGAACCCAAATTAGCAAACACCATGTTTCCTGAAGTGGTGTCACACACTTGGCTATGATCGTTGTTTTACACCTTCCCACCTTACGCCCACGATCACATAAAACACCTCATCTGCACACAGAATCCGAGAGGATTTATAGGATAATTCCAGGAATCCCTGAAGACCCTAATGTAATTCAAAAGTGCCTTCTGAGCAGGTATTTGGAACAAGCTGTACAGATCTACAATACATAGATATCATTAAGACAATGACTTTTAATATTCTGGAGGCTATTTGCTTACTTTGAACGTGTACTCCAAATGTTTGTCAGCCCTTTTTCTTGGTACTCCTTTCAGGGTTATTTTCTCAATGTGTACAGCTGAAAGAAAAACACCTTATTGTACACACTAAAATTACAGTTTGAAAACGTAATCTACTTACCCAGCCCCCCCTGAGAATCAGTGTATGCTGTTTACTGACTCCCACAACCCCTCCTCAGATGCTGTTTTACCCTAACAAACTGCAGGGGGCAGGTGGAGCTGCCTTCTCTACAAAGTCCTTCTCTGGGTGACCACAACCCGTTCGTTACAGATCATGGGAGTCTGTGCCATCACCCAAGAGGTTATTTAGACCAAAAGTCACATAAGTACAACAACACAACCACTGTAAGTAAGAAGACAATGAAAGGAGGTCAAAATACATCTTTACTCCAAGAAGTAACAAGTGCTGGTAACAGCCAGTGACAGTGCCCATCCACACTCCCGAACCACCAAGTAGTAACAAAAGCAAACTAGGGCAGAGCCACCACATTCCTGAGAGGCACCTAGGTGCAAGGGAACACTTGGGGAAGGCCCGAAGGAGACAGAAATGAGTGTTAGCCAACAGAAAATGGAGAGGAGAAGCAGAAGGCTACTATAATCCTACAGTAAGGAGTATCATTAAAGTGAACCGAAAAGGAAGAAGGGTACTTTAAAAGTACTTGGTGCTTCCCCGTAGCCTACTGTATTCAGGAATGGGGAAGTTCTGGCTGTCACCTGGCAAGCAGCAGCACTGCGTGGCTTTCAGGGCCAGGACATTTTCTTGAGGGCACATAATGTTGTTCAGGCAATACTCTACATAAATAAAGTCCTTACGTAGCCCAGATGGGCTTTTCACTTTTCCTGCTACGCTGGCCTAAGAATTCAACAGAATTTTATTCCTTTACAAGTGTGAATACATTTTTACATGTAAAAAAGTTTATTGAAACAAAAGTTTGATCAGCCCTACACCATCAATGCTTCCTTTCAATGCTTTTGAGACACTCTTTTTGGGAGGGAGGTGGCAGGAGGGTGGTGTTACCAGCTAGTATTTTTCTTTCAATTTTTAACTGCATGTTTACCTGGGATATATTGGGAATGACTCATGACAATTAAAAATAAATAAATTTAGAAAATCAACTTCCTACAAGTGTATGTTACAAAGCTTGGTTTTGGAGATCAATTAGCATTACATCTAACTTAAACATCTTTAATGGATTTAGTTAAAGTTACAATTAAAGTTAGAGCACTAGACTGTCGGTTCATTTTTATCAGTTAATGTAGATCAACTATTACAAAGCAAAGACATCTGAGATGAGCCAAGACACCAGACAATAATATACATCCATATACCATGAAAAGCCAAATGTTTAGCAACTGTAATTTTTATGTATCTGGCATTTGTCAGATAAAAGCACTGTTAGAAAAAGGACTGTGGCATAACATGAGTTTGGGTGCAGTAAAGTTTCTTAATGGCCAATGTTCAAATTGATCATCAGCTGAGCTGATATTCATAAGGTAATTAAATAGTCGATTCCCATGACTGCAACTGAGAACAGTGTTTAAATTGCATTTCACTACATGCATATATTTAGCATACATAACTAGAGAAACTAACACCATTAACATTCACAGACAAGCTTCTTTTCTAATGAGATCGTGTTTGTTTTAAATAATCAAATGTTCTCAATGCTAAATATATTTGTCCTCAACTATAAAAGAAACTTTATTACACAATGTGGTACCTTGAGCTTCCTTAACTTCTTTTTGCTGCTGTTGCATGCTTCATGATAACAGGTAATGCCACAGCCAATTACAGTGTTGTTGCTGCATGGCTTTAGTTCCAGTTTCAACAAACCACTTTAAAATTCACATTTTAAATATCCTAACTGGCTAGACCAAGAAGAAATGTTTGAATATACAAGCCAATGAGGTGTGTTACACCTCTATGTCCATTCTGGACACAACACATGCATTCAGGATGATTAAGTCCAGCATGTATACAGGACACTGCTTCTGTTGTAATTATAATTAAAGATTTCTAAAAATCATATTCACCACAGCTAGGAAGAAAAAAAACAGGTTTTATTATCAGTGCTATTTCTAACCCAGTAGTAAGGAGATTTCTGTAGCACAGACTGGATTTCTATCACATGCCTATATAGCACATATCAAAATTATTCTGATCTTTCACTGTGGTTTCTAACTATGACAGTACAAATGCTGAGAAAGCCCTTTGCTAGATTCAATTATTCAACTTTTCTGTGCTTCTGTCACTTAGTTCAAGAGTGCTGCTAAAGAGAGTCTCCCTTTTGTGTTTTTAATTTGTGAATATGAACACTCTGAACTCTGTAAAAGGATTTGAAACAGGTTTGTTGTCTGTAATCTGCCATAATCTTTCTCTGCACTTTTTTTGCAAGGAATTAAAACTCTCAAATTGCCTGCTTTCAAAGTGTAATTAAATCTCCACAGCAGAGACAAAAGGACATTTATGAGGACAAAAGGAATAGCAATAGTTTTACCATATGGCCAGCTCTTCACTATCTGCAGGACAGTGTAGACTAATTTTGAGTAGACAAGTGATTCACTAATCTTGTTGGAGAATAAAGGGTAGGAATAAATCTGTTTTCAATAATGCTCATGTATTCAAAGAGAAGAAACTGTGCTGGCAATTGCACAGAAGAGTTCTGTTTACACTCTGAAGCCTTGTTCTCATTCTCCCCAACAGAGCCAAAAGACAAGTGACTTCTATGAAAAGTCTCTTGCTTCTCCAAACTAGCACTTCTATAAAACTTCCTAATATGTGGGGGTTTTTTGTTTGTTTTTCTTTAAGACTAATGAAGTACAAATGAATCACGTAGCAAAAGCTACCCACTGTTTCACAGTATCTTCGTGTTTATTTTTGCTTAAAAAAAATCTGAACACCGTCAATACAACTGTATTAAATTTTCTTGTTTTCTCTCAAATCCCACCTCTTATTCAAGAGAAAGTCCATTTGCAATCAATTTTCATGCATGCAGTCACTAGTAGTTAGCAGCTAACAATAATGCCAACTTGTTATAATAAAGAAAAGACCGAGTAGGCAGCAGAGAAGCTATTATACTTACCCAGCATTGCAGCTTCTCATTCAGATGAACAGCAAGACAGATGCAAGATTTCTAGAACTCCAGGCAGAGCTTAGCATTCAAATAAACCCTGAAGTGTTCCTCAAAGAAATGTCAGACAACATACCTTCTCGCTGAGGTCTATGGGAAGCCACTGGTAGTCCATCATGAGGTGCTGTGGTTCGTTCTAGCAAACTGGTCTCATTACTTGACACGCAGTCACCATGGGAGAAGTCATTCTAAATTGAGAAGGAAAAAAAAAGGAAGAGTCTTAGTCAAGTGGTTTCTCCAGAGTAACAAGAGCCTATATATATATAAATATATATAAGATAAAAAATAATAATGTACCAAATTACATGTTCTTCAATGATCAGGTTTTGTTAAAAAAATAAACTGAAATGTTTTTAAAGGTAAAACAACTTCAGATGCAACTGTTTTTGCCAGCGGACCAGTGTAATTCCACGTTTCAAGGAAATAACATATGGCCTTAAAATAGCCTAATAAAATATATCCACAAAGAGCTAGGAAATACTGGAAGTTACTAGTGAGTTTCTGGATTAATCTATTTTAAGTGAGGCACCTCTGTCTGTAACAAGCAGTACAACATATGAGCTTAGCAAGTACCTAAATGCCACCACTATGCAAATACAACATTGATGGTGGTAGCAGCAGCACAGAGAAGAGAGAAGGCGATTCTGTTCAGCACCACAAATAAACCAAATAATGAGTTTTTTTAAGCACTGGAAGCTAAAACTGAAGGTAGGTTTCTTGGGAAAGCTTTCAAAAGAAGCAAGTTAAACAGGACATTCAATGCACCACAGTATTTAGCAACTGGTCTGCATGAAAACTAGAAAATAAATAAATATCTCATTAGTAGCTCTATAAAACAAATAAAATTCCTGGGAGAAACTGATACTTTTTGGAGCAGATGTATATTGGAAATTCAAAAAGTCTGTTCTTCTCACTCAGGATGAAGAACATTGCTCCACTGAAAGAGCTTCATGAAAGATGGGTAGAGGAAAAATATAAATCTTCAGACAGTACTCTTATTTTTAAATACAGGAAGCATAAGATTCTGGAAATAAGTGCCAGAATACATGATTATTATTTTGTTTCTGAAGAACTTGCACAGCGTGATGGGACAAACCAGCAGCCAAGACTAGTTACTGTGTTTGGTGCTGATGGCCCCAAGACTGTCACAACAGGCAAACCAGAATGAGGAAGCACGGGAGTGTCAAAAGACATCAGAATGTCCTTGAAATTCATGAATACTTCAATGAACTTCTTCAGACCTGACAGATGTGCCAACTAAAGCTGGCTTCATCTTACTAAACCAGCTTCACATCATCCACGGTGTGTGTACAAACTGTGGCAACTCCTAACAATACATTCAACTCCTTTAGGACCCATGGAGGATACAGACACCAAGCCTGCCTTGGGCACGCTGTGAACCTGGCTTTCATCAGCTACGTCAAGAGCAGTACATGACCAGTACACAACCAGCACACGACCAGTACACAATCAACAGCAGTTCACAAGGGAGAGACCATCCGTGTGCCTTTGGACTGCACTACAGATGGTCTGAGGAACCGTTAAGTCTGTGTATGGTTCGTGTCCTACCTACACTGAGTGGCAGTGATTTCAGGTTTCAAAGTAATCAGGCTTAAAATAAAAAGCATGCTTTGTTTCCTCAAGATAAAACTCACAGCAGGCCCCAGGCGCTCAGTAAACAACCTCAGCAAACTTCACCTGATCAAAGCAGCATTTCGTGCTTCAAACATCTAATGAATTATGAGTGCAATGTCAGACTTGGAGTGAGAAAGGGAAACAAACAGCTGTGTATCAATGAGACTGCACTTCGACAGCTTTAGTAAATGTGCAAGTTTAGTTTAATTAAAAAATAATAATAAAAATCACAGGCGTGCTGTGGAGAGAGCCACATCCAGATCTCCTCAAGACCCCCAGGGACACTGTTCCATTAGACATTTCCTAACAACGGCAGATAACCAAATCCAAACAGTTCACTTTTTAAGTGTTGACTCCTTATCATGCATTATTCACAAAGCTGTTGGCATTGGAGCACTGAGGTTACCCTGTCAGAGTTGTGATACATCTCAGAGGTCCACAAAAAGCACTGCTGCTGTGATTGACTGGCTGTGTCCAAACCACGTAAGCCAACAACTTCGGCACATGCTTGGTATGAGGATGAATGTCTTCTTGACACAAAATCAAGCAACTGAACCAGGATTTCTAGCAAAGATCAATGCCAGTTCTCTGGCAGAAATAAGGTCCTCCTTCAACTACAGCTTTGGTACCTTCCTTCCACGCTGCGTGCAGACTTTTGGGTTAACTTGCACATGACAGAGGCTCTCAAATTATCCAATTTGTTTTACTTTTCATACAGAATCACAAAATGTCAGGGGTTAGAAGGGACCTCGAAAGATCATGCAGTCCAACCCCCCTGCCACAGCAGGGCAACCTACAGCAGGGCACACAGGAATGCATCCAGTCTAAGGTGTCTTTTTCCACCTCCGAAGTCACCATCCCAAGAGCTGAAGGCAGTGCTTCATTCATTTTAAGGAACAAGCTGAGACTTCCACCTAATCAATTAGCTAGTTTTTAAAATTCACAAATGGATCTAAAGCAAATCAAATTTAGTCGGATCTTATTTTGCATTCAAAGTCAGGCTATTTGTTTTGATCAATGGAAAAATAAACTGCAGACTGTTCCAATAAATAATTGCTAGTTAACAAGCCAAAGAAATTGTAAGCAGTTTTTAGAAGTGCAGAAATAAAATTTACTTCACAGATGTGTTCTGCTCAGCTCATGTCAAAAAAGCATTAAATATTGCCACTATACATCCCAATATTAGAGAACTGCGTCTCACCCAGCATATACATCATCTTTGTAACAGGGTTCTAATATTCTTCTGGAGAATTATTCTAGAACAGGTACTTTCCTGCCCGTGGCAGGTGAACTATATTCACATCTGAAGGCTACCGCTAAATTGCAAAATAATGCAGAGTTCAAACCTGTATTTGAACAAGTCCTGACACTGATGATTTCATAAATCACCGTAACTGTAAAAAAAGTCTTCATTTAGTCACTGGAAAATAGTTCACCTAAGAAGTTAAACCAGTGATACGTACTGCGTGTACTCTGTGAACGATACCTAGTGTAACGTAGGAGTAGACAGCAGGGTAATGCAGGGCAGTCACTGCTTTACCTTACACCTCACAGCCTGTGACAGTTGTTTCTGTGCCAGCTCCAGATCCTATCTTAAGCTGCGTTACAACTCTTCACGTTTGGTGTTCGCTGCTGTGACAGTCCCACCTCAAACACTCACTAGTAACTTAAACACAAGTGGCACTGTCAGAGCAAACAACTCCAGCACGCCAGTGACTGGGCAGTCTGGAGGGCTGATGAATCAAGAGTGACACTGTGGGTTGCTACCTGGTGACAGTCACAAACATAAGTCCTTTAAAACTGGGTATGCTGCAAGGAGCTCCTGTTGATGGTCCTGCTGTACAACCTGATTGCACTGATCATTTCCCATCCATGTATCCACACAGCACACCCAAGTGCAAGGTTAACTCTTGCATAAGCCTGTGTAAGGCTTTCACACTCAAGGATTCACTGCAGCTCACAGTGCTGCTGCTAACCATTAAAATACAGTGAGGCAAGAAATGTGGGTGGCCCCAAACCAGCTGCCAGATAATTAATTTGGTAATCGCCCAGATCTTTGTGACCAGCTAGAGGATTAACTGCATTTCTCCTTGAAAGCAAAACAAGCTGAGAGAGCACTCTAAAAATCTTCTGCTCTCACAATCCAGAGCAGAACTGTGCATCCAAGACATCTTTGAAACAAGCATCATATTAAAAAAACCACCTATCACTTGAGATGTTTCCTGGGACTGTCAAGGCAAGCATCAAACATCTGGAGAGCCACCCTGGTCAGAAAGATGCTGCTCTGTACAGCTGATGTGTGAGAGCTGAGCAAACCCCAACCAGGCTACAGATACCCAACCTCTGTCTGTTAACGTAGATGGCTGATCAAAAACGTCATGCAATATGTAATGAAATCTGTTCCTGGAGAGCCTGCTAATCATCATGAGCAAATGACTGATGCACACAAGTCTTCTGATGCTTTCATAAAAGAACTACTCATGCATGGGCTCAGATGAGCACCAACAAGCGAAACCTGCTTACAGCAGCCGGACAGCTTGGGTAGCTCTACGTGCCCCAATAGCAAAGCTGATTCTTCTGCAAGACTTGGGTGAACGTGTTGTCAGGGACAGCACTACCTGGCCTCGCAGATGTAAACTGGCACAGCTCATCCATTCATGTACAAGTGAGAAATGGCAAACAAAACCAGATTAAAGAAGGCATCTGGGAAGAATCAAGGTCCAACTCGTGATCACAAGTTATCAGCTACAGCATCTGTACCTTAGAGGAATCCGAGCGATGTCAGAATAATCATTACTACGTGTGGTGCTGGTTACAAGACCAAAGCCATGACTTGCTCAAAACAATCCTTACAAGCTATAACCCTTACTGCTTCCCACCCACGATGCACAGATACATGGCTGTGTAGCTAAGCTGGCACAAAGGCCAAACACCACCTCTCAGGGAGCAACAGTCAGCTGAACCTGCATGTGTACCTGCGTGCTGCTGAACCTGCTCTTGATGGCAACAGCAGCCAGGAGGAAGCCTTACTCAAGACTCTGTGAGTACATCTGCACCCTATCACCTCATTCTTGCTGTTGCTTGGATGTAGGGACAGAACATGGATGCCATCTTAAATGTAAATCAGCACATGGATTTAATGCTCACAGAGGCAAACACACAGGACAGCAATGCTTCAAAATCTGTTTAACGTTGCCAACTGTTGGTGGAACAGATTGTCTCCCATGCAAAAAACCCACTACCGTCTTGGGCAAGCTGCTAGCCAAATGCAAGATGAAGACTGAAGACAGTTGCCCAGCTGACAGTGCTGCTAAGTTACGCCTCAGTTTGCAAGCTTTGAACTGTGCAGTGGCACTCTTCAGCTCATTTTAAATGCAGAGCTGTCCTGCAAGACCAAGAACAAACCAGCCTCAAGATCTAAGGCCACAAAGACCTACCAAATCATCTCTCTTGTGACCACAGCCAACAAACAACTTTAATGCTTCCTTGCTAGCTTATATTTTCACGTGCAGAATCAACCTCCAGAACAGTAATGCTTATTCCACGTAGGATCACAGGCTGGAGAAATGGGCTGACAGGAACCTCATGAAGAGCCGGCCTCCCTTCCCAGCACTCGATGTTCTTGCTGGTGTTGTAGGTTGAGCAGTTTCTCAACGTCTAACATGCAGAGCGCGTCCTGCTCCTTCCCCCGGTGCTCAGGCACTGAAGGTACCCTAGTGACTTGAACCCTGCCTTTTAAGGTCCACCCCCCTTGTTAGGCAATAGCTTTATTATTATTAAACAATTAGCACTTGAATATGATGACCAGGAGGGCTGCTCTGTCAATCAACAATCAGGTAGCCCTCTGGTCAACCTCTACAGTAGCCCTGCTTGAACAGGGGGGTGTGGTGGACAAGATGGCCTCCAGAGGTTCTAGCCAACCTGGGCCATTTTGCAGTTCTGTGACCAGGCATAAAATCCAGCAATCTGTGAAATAACAGCCTGACTGGCTGGACACACAGTTCAAGTGGACAATGTGCAACTGCCCTGTTACCTCTTACCTAGTAGGCTGGACTGCACAGAGGGAACGCAGTTGCCCAAGAGTACTTTCAGGCATGTTTGGTTAGTGAAACTATTTTAAGAGCTCACCTGTGAGAGGCAGCAACAAAACACTATGAGGGAGACAGAAACCTTTTGAGAAAACATCAGCTGACTGAGCGAGGAAAAGCCCACCACACGACAGCTTCAGCAATCAACATTTACTAACTTGTGAGACCGTGACAATTGTGAGACAAAGGGCACACCAACCTCTATGCAGCATTAACAACTCCAACCATCCAGGCCTGTGACAGCTACACCTGGAGTTACACACGGCAGTGACAGCAATGCTGGGGGAACACCACACCCCGGGTTTGCTAGAAACACAGCGTGTTCCTTCTCTAACTTCCATCTGCACCTGAGCTTCTAAGTGGACTTACACCATGGTTTTAATCCAACCTACCCAGCCCATGACAAAGTAGAGAGCTCAAAGCTAAAGCCAGCAATGCAATGGTTCAGACATCACTGAATCACCAGTTGGCTGCACATCCAACCAGAGCAGATTACTTGAATGAAGAAAAAATGTACTTGGATGTATTAGTTCAGACTGATACAAAAAGTCATTCTCACAATGGCCCAGAGTGATGGAAAGATTTAAAAAAGATTTAAAAAACATTTGCTCCTTAGGAGTGGTTCGGTGGAGTACTGACACGATGCCTTCATTACTACTTTTAACTGCTGGCAGAGGGTAATGTGCCATTCTGTCCAGTTCCTCAACTCAAGAGGTCTAAGCAGCATAGTTTAAAAGTACTTTTTTATGTGTGGCAGTTCCGAACAACAGAAAATCTGTCGTGTTCTTATCTCACTCTTAAGACACTTTCTCGGGGCATTAAATCTCCTTTCACTATTAAAAGTATTTTTATTTTCTTCTCCCAAAAAGGACAAGAGTAAGAGGTTGAAGAACAGCAAGCAGCTCATGAAGGAATGCAATTTCCAGCCAGATCTCTGAGCTTGTCCTCTGCAAGCTGTGGTCTCTGAACATAGAAATCCTTACACTTGGAGGATATTACAGAAATTCACCCGGTCTTGGAGGAGAAGTAGATATTTTGTATTAATTATAGTTAATGGAGAATCAACCGTGGCATTTTCTAGGGCATGTATGTCTAGACACTGATGCGGGCAAGTAAATGAGGTGACAGAGATTTAACTAGACAGAATCCTACAGACTCCAGTGGTTTCACAGACAGAACCATCTTACTGCTGCTGTCTGCATCTTTCTCTGCAGCTCTTTAGGAAGAGCTGAGAGTCCCCGGTACTCCAAGCCCAGTGAGATCCTGCTACCTACACGTGTCAACACTGGGCAACACTGCAAACCAGACCACAGCTTAACAACAGTGATCCAAGTGCAACCATCAGGAAGCCATGGGTGTATTTTCCATGTCCCTAGTGCTTATTTAATATGCTGGGAAGGAAACTGGCATGGAAAACGGCAAGAGGCTGATTAACCCTGGAATAAAGGGACTGGGTGAGGCTACAAACTTGTCTTGACCTCACACCTCATATTTAGAGCTGAACGACTGAGAGCAGTGAAAGTTTTTACTCCGCGATTTCCTGGAGCATCAGCATGCACTTTTAAACAGAAGTCTTTCATTTCAGGCATTGTCTTTTATCTAGCTGGGACTTCCTTTCCAGGAGACTTGCAGTAATGTTTCTGGAAATCCCGACTCCTGTTTGGAGTCAGAGAAATCCCAGCCCAGAGCCTAGGGTTCACCGAGGGAGCCAGCATCCTTTCAGTATGTGAAACTTGCCACATCTGTATTTTCCTGGAGCCTACTACCACGTGAAACATCTCTGCCAAGAGCAAAATGACATCTTTTATCTTTGTGTCACTCTGAGAACAGACTCTGAAGACACTTCCCCTTATACTCTGTGACACTAAGAGGTGTTCACTGCAGCTTCAAAACGGGATTGCCTGTGTTTCTGTTCCCAGAGCTCTGAGATTCTGAAGTCAGGTTCTACTGCAAGTCACTGAAGATCAACCATAAAAGCACTCTTCTAATTTGCAGACAAAACATCCTATAAATAGAAGCCTACTAAAAAAATACTCCTCAAATAGAAACTTTCCCTTTGTTTTCAAGTAGAGACTTTTTCTGTAAAGAACCCTCCAGCCAGCCAATTACCATCCTGCTCTGAAGCCATTATCTCCAGGAGATCACCTCTTTCAACAGGACCTTAGTTCTGTTATGGTCAAGTGTGCCTGGTTAAGTGTCCCAGTGTCCAACAGGAGCCACATTTATTAAGTTAGCACACACTCAGACCTCCTTCAGCTCCTCAGCGTTCTGATCTCAGGTGGGATGGAGTCAGATGGGCAATGAAGTCAAACAGCTTCGACACCGATGTGCTTGCTGAACAAATATCATCAGCACAAGGACTGAGCTGTGTGTTCTGTTTCTCAAACCAGTACATGGTGGTATGAGCAGGCTCTTGGAACATTAATGCTTGTTCTATGACTATGGATGTGGCTGCTGATTCCTTCTTGTGTTCCAGCTCTGGATTCAGAGTTCATGTCCTGCACAGCCTGATGTACCAATGACTTTTTTCCAGATGCTGCTATGAACTGCACCTTCATTTAAAGATCTGCCAGCAATATCGAGCGTTCCTACCTCAAGTGAGGAAAAAAAGCATTTCAGAACACTTCCTTCAACAAATTTTATGCAATTATAAGGCAGTTCTGCCTCTGCTCATCCCACCCCAACAGCATCTCCTGCAATTTCTGAATTTATCGAGCCATTTCCAGCTCCATTTTACATTTCCTAGTAAAACATCTGAGCAGTTCTTGAAGGATCACTGGAACAGGAGACCATCCTCTGGTCACCATCCTCTGGCCACCTGTGCCGAGATGCAGAGGGCACGGATCCCGGCCCGAGGACACAGCCCCAGCCGTGCCGAGGAGCGGATCCCTCTGGGAACCTCTCCAGGCCCCTTACAGCCCCCTGAGACCCAGCCCGGGCCGCGGTGTGGGGCACACGCAGCCCTGGCCCCGCGGAGTCCCGGCTCAGCGCCAGGCCCGGCTCTGCCACCGCTCCGTGACAGGGGCCCAGGGGCCGGGAGAGCAGCGCTGCCCCGCGCCTCAGCTGCACACAGCGGTGACGGCGGGAGAGCCTTCCCGCAAGGGCTGCGGCCCTCCCCGCCGCTCCCCGGTACCGGGGGGACACCCAGGGACACGCGGGGACACCGAGCGGGGCCGCGGGCCCGGCCGGGCCCCTTTGCCCGTTCCGCCCCGGCGGGACCCGCCCTGCCC
>VZRW01009365.1:394506-408878 GCA_013398125.1 Aegotheles bennettii | reverse complement strand
CTGAGGGCACACACAGGAGCTCCCACACGTTAATGCGACTGAAACCATCGCTGCTGCCAGGGGTCTCATCTCTGAACCAGTGCCACTGCCTGCCCACCAGGCAGCTTCGCAACAGCGAAATACCGGGAATAGTCAATAAAGAAGTGGGAAAATGGCTTAGGGATCATCTGTCGGGAAGTAGTTGGGTTGCTTCGTTCCCATTGCCCCTGCTCCCATCCCAGCGGTTGCACTCCGCGCCACCGAGAGCCCACAGCAAGGAGCTTGGGCTGTGCTCTGAGGAACCAGAAAGTTGCAACGGTCCTGGCCTCAGCTCCCACACATCTGCATGGAGCCAGGACACTGGAGAAGGGAGCCGAGCCGGTGGCTTGCGGAACAACACGGCCAAGAATCACATGTGTTTTAATGACCATTCTGCAAAGCAGCAGCCCTGAACTGCTCACAGCAGCAGAGCACGGCTTGAGAACTCCCCTCATCTCTGCCCAGAGGCCCATGGTGCC
Organism: Aegotheles bennettii; assembly: GCA_013398125.1. Taxonomy (NCBI): domain Eukaryota; kingdom Metazoa; phylum Chordata; class Aves; order Caprimulgiformes; family Aegothelidae; genus Aegotheles; species Aegotheles bennettii. The sequence goes on along the minus strand of VZRW01009365.1, from coordinate 408,381 downwards.
ACAACAGGAGAGCCCGCTCGTGAAAGACTAAGTAATGTCACACAGGTCAGCATAAGCTTGTACACATCGCCCAGATTTGCCACGGAATGGCCTTGGATAGTGGTTACAGCCCACACCACACCCTGTGGTTTTATAGCTATGCAGCAAGCGTGTGGATTTTGTTTTAAAAAATGAAAGGACTGAGTTGTAGGTAGCATATATCGGGTTTATACATTCCTGGTTGCTTCAGTCCTGTTCCAGTAACACAAATGGAGTGGAGCCCAGCTCACCTCGGCTCTCCTCATCCGTTCAGCCTCACAGCAGCGCTGCCACCGTCCTCACGGCCTCTTCCAGGACGTGCGGCACCGGGAGTGGATTGGGGAGTGGGAATGGGTCACCTCCTACCCTTTCATCCCAGACTGCCAGCAGTTCTTTGCTGGTCCCAGGGCTGGGAAGGTGAAGAACAGACGCAGGAGGTCTTGTAAATGCATCTCACGCTCCTTTATTTTATGCTGTTTGCTGGTCAGGGTCTGGCAGGACCTGTGACTTGGTCCAGGTCCCCACAGCTATTCAGTCAAAGCAGCTACCACAATGCCCCAGGATTATGTTTTCTTACGTTGTCATTAGGAAGTAGTAACTCTAGAGTTACAGCAGTTCTTGTCATATTGTCCTTATGTTTTTTTCCAAAGAAAAATTACTGTGGCTGTCTCGGGATGTGCCAGGCTGGGATCGTGGAAGCACAGAAACAAGGCTGGAGGCTTCTGCTTATCAGTTTGAGCAGATATTTAGTCTGAGCAGAACTTGCAGGGTCAGAATTACCACGATCTGAATGTTGGAAATAACATTTCCTAAGTTAGCAATACGTGGTTCAAATAAAACATGACAAAGTTCCAAGCAGGTGACACCACAGAGAGTGAAAAAGGGATTTAATTTTGGGCGAAGGGGAGGAGGGTGATGGCAGAAAAAGAAGGTCCACTGACCCATTCATAAATCCCCAAGCGTAAAGGGAGATGGTTGAAAATGCACTCCCCGAGACCAGAAAACGCTCGGGCCCATCCCTGTTTGTGATAGTTCCCAAGCTGCTGCTCAGTTTCACAAATAAGCTTGAGAACCTGATTAACTCCACCCTTCTTAGTTTCCCCTTTGTTAATGGCTTAAACCACGATACGTGAGAAAAACAGATTTGAAAGATGTGAAGTCGGGAAAGACAGGGAAAAGAAGAGGAAAATGAATAGCACGAGAAAGCAAAGAGACGACAGATATGGTCCAAGTGGGCTTCTGATTATTTCGGTAGCTGCGGGAGGGGGCGGGAGGAAGAAAGAGGAGGTCGTGGAAGGAGAACTGAACCTCCAGTGCCCGAGAGAAACGAAAGTGAAACTCAGGGCTGTGGCTGGAAGAACACCCATGGGAAATGCACGAGCACTGACCGGCCGACACAATGGGAGAGGATGCTGTAAAATTCAGCTGGCCTGGGGCAGCTGCCCTGGAGGGGTTTTAATCTGATTTTCTTGAAAAGAAGTATAGCTGGCATAGATCTGTAAGGACTGTTGGGTCATGCTGAGTTAGGGTGAGCAGGGTACGGGGCTTTTAGAGGGTAAAACATGTCTGTAATCTCTCTGAGGTGGGAACCAGATGAACTCTGATGCAGCACCAGCCCTGTTCAAACTGTCAAAGCCTCGGAGCCTCCTGAGTGCACAGAGGCTTTGTTGCTGATCTAGAAGTGTTGTCGTTATTGGTAGATCCTTCTGTGAACCTGGTTGCCACAGGCTGCTGGCTCAGCTCCTCCACCTGGCTGTCACCGCTGCAGTTTGGATGAAGGAGCTGTGGAGAACACCAAGAGACACATGAGCCAAGGAGCCCACGTTCCCTGTACTTTGTGTGTCACCACACTGTCTACAAACAGCCACAATGTCTTCTTTGAGTGTAAGGACTTCCCTCACGGAGTCCTTACAAAGAGGACGTCAGCATTTTGGGGGTTTTGTTCTAAAACTTCTCCAGCGATGCTTTTAGAAGGGAGAAACCACTAAGAAGAAAAGGCATGACACTGGGACTCTGAGCTGGTTCATTCTTTCATTGGGCCCCTTTTCAGCAGGAGTTGAACAAGCTTCTATTTCAAATCTGAAATATGTGTAAGAAATGACATTTTTTCAATGTGCATTTATGGAACAGACAGGCACTTTTAGGACTTTATATTCAATACGATGAGGAGAATGCATCCTATGACCCACCGCCCTGATTGCTTATTTATATATTTCATATATTTATGTATTTGTATTATGTATTATTGTATATTTATGTATTTATGTTTATTCCTGCATCACACGCAAGAATAAACATACAATTTTAAAAACAGTTTAAATAGCTTACACATAGTTTGGGAGTTAAAGCTACTGCAAAACAAGTTCAGCATAGGCAGAGGGTATGTTCCCAGGATCAACTTCATTATGAAAGACTATTTCTAAAGTCTAATGTTGGTTATTCATTTGCAAAGGTCACCTGTCCCAGGCCTCTTTGGCAAGCTGTTACAAAACACCACTGCAGATTTCAGCTCACCGTCCAAGGGGAGCTGAGCTGAGGCCACAATCTTTCTTCTACAGAACTGTCAAAGGTGAATTACTGCTATTTTCAACTGGGTGCAGCTCAGAACGTACGGAAGATGGGAACATTACCAAGCTGCTGGTGTAAGGGGCCCTGTTCAGCCTCTGGGCAAATGGATTGGGTTCCTCACCCAGACGGTGTCCCAGCCCCTGGGACAGCCTGTAGCAGTTTGCTTTTCTCCATCTAAAATAACAAATAAAAGTTATCGAGATATTTTAAGGAGACCTAAGGATACAGTAACACTGGGATATGCACATCCTTTGGCTCTTCTGGCCAACAGTTTCCCTACGCTGATGGGAATGGTCTAATGGTCTAATGGTTAGGAATATGATGGGATAAAGGTTGGACTTGATGAACCTGGAGGTCCCTTCCAACCATAATGATTCTATGATTCTATGATTCTATGGAAATTCTCAGTGGGATTTTGCCACCACAGAGCAGAGCTGAGTTCAAGCCTGTATAAATGGTGTGGTACCAGGATACATCACACTCAGAACTGAAATTTGCACAGAAAGCTCCTACCTGATCTAGATGATACTTCAGTTTTGGGCAGGAAAGCAATGAGATTTCCAACACCGTTCAGCTTCGGGCTCTCTGATATTCCAGTAAGGCGGGTGGTGGAAAGCCCATGGCTGCAGTGGGTTACTGGTGAGCTGTCACGGTGTGCTTTCACAGTGAGCAGCACACAGACTGCACGCACAGCCCAGCTAACACCAGGGTTTTGCTGTCATGGAAAGTCCCACTTCAACAAGACCCTTGGACAGAAGACCATTTAGGCACGTGCCCAAACCAGCCTGTTCTAGTTAGCAGTGAAGTGCATCCTTAAGTGTAAGGTGGTGAAATATAACCACCTACACGAAGAAGACAAGACTTAGGCCACCTTAAACATCTGATGCAAGTTAATTGAAGTCTGTTCTGAAATGAGGGCTCGCAGGAGGAATGTGGGTGTGGCTCAGGCACGAAAGAGCCTCAGCACCAGCCTGATATTAGTCATGTACGTGATAATTATGTATGCAAGGAGCACCCAGGAATCAAACTCTCCGGAGAGGTTTATTGGCATTATTTCATAACCTCTACACTTTAGCCAGGAGGAGGAGCAGAGCAACGTGCTGATCAAGCCATAAGGAACTGTCATGTGTGCTGGACGTCCTTCAGAGCAGAACTCTCACCAGTAAGGACTCAATGGTACCGGGGGAGAAGCGCTCCATCCTGACCTTTAAAGTGTGCAGTCACACTCACAAAGACCAAGGGATGCCAGCGTGAGCTGCAGGAGAGCCATGAGTCACTCGTGAGATTTGTGCTGCAGAAGGAACACGTTATCCCTTCACTCTGCTGGTAGTGCCAGTCTCTTTCTGTCTCAGATGATCCATCTGCTGCTGCCCAAATTAGACACACAGCTCTCGCCGTCACTGTGCAAAGCAGTCCTCCACAGTGCTCACTGCGTTGTGTTCTCTGTAGCTCGAGCCTTGCTTAGCATCTCACCTACGGCCACTGAGACCTCCTCGTGCCAAGTGTGGCCGAGGTCCCACTGAAGCCCTCAAAAGAACTGTTGCAACTGCCAGAGCTGATTTGTCAATGCCAGGACCCTGTAGGTCTCTGCCACCAAGCCAGGCTGAAGGACAAAAGGAGAGATCTTCCTCGGGTGGGAGTTCCTGTCACGAGCCTGTGGATGAAATGGAGTCTGGTGGGAAAATGAACACCTCAGCTGCACAGCCCACAGCGTTACAGGGGGTGTGAGGTGGACGTCTGCTACTGCTCGTTTGTCTTCTGCTCCACACAATCTGTTTGGCTCAGGGCACGCAGCATTGCTGCTCAAAAAATACTCAAGCCCCAGCTCAGCTCGGTGCCCTGTTGCTGTTTGCACCCATTGCATGCATTAACCTGAAAACAATGAACAAGTGCTCACCAGAGCAGGTGTCACATGCTGCCATTTGGTTATTTTCCATTTTGGATTATTCATTTTGGATTATTAAATCCAAAGAAACAACCTTCACTTCCCTCATGCTCTCTCCCACGATATATGTATTTATATCGAGGTGCCTGTAGTTCAAATTATCTATCCTTGAAAGCTTTACTATTTGCTCTTTGGGGATGTCCAACATTCAGTTCGAGTGTGAATCCCTGCTTGGAAAGTGGGAGTTCTCCCCTTGGCAACCTCTCGGGAATAAAACAAGAAATTGGGAATCTCTCGATGGGTAGGTGTTTCATACTGGAGGTGTTTCTGGCTTCCCACTTCTGAAGGATGAGTAGGTTGCCTTGAAAGAATGACGTTTGTGGAAGCTCTCCTAGCCTGATGTGTATATATTAGGACTTCATGGCATATAAGCAGGATGGCTTACAATCTGGGGTGTATGAGGAAAAGCATCACAAAATTTATTCTGGAAAAAAGAAGTAATTCAGTGAATCAGCAGAGTGGATACCTCCTACAGAAAAGAAAAAGCAAACCAAGAAACCTACATAAGCTCTTGTTCCTACTGAAATTAAGAGCCCCAGTTCCATAATTTTTAAAGGACCAAGGCATCAAATTTGGTGTTTGGAATCTGGAATACTGAGTAAACCTGAAGTAGGGGACCATTGTACAGAAAATACCTAAAGCATCCCTGAACACTGAATATCACACGACTCCCTGGAGCTGCTGGTGCAGCCCATGGGAAGAGGTGGGCATCACCAGCACTGCCCTCAGCTCAGCCAGTCTCCAGCCTGGGGCATCACAAACTCCCCATGGAAAACCAGATAAATCCAATGAATTACTATTGCAGCCTTTTGTGGGATCCCTAAGGAGGCACTCCAGCTTCTTGAGAAGGAATGTTCTCCACCTGCATTTTAAGTCATTTGAAGAGTTAACTTTTTACCAATTTAATTACTAATCCATGTCAGAAGCCATTTGCAGGATAATTTTGCCCCATTCTTTCTTTCTTTTCGTCTCCCATTTTAAATGCTTTCTGGGGGTTGCCCTTTTTCAGTCCTGGACACTCTGTTTAAAATACTTAAATATCTTTGAAATGCAAACCTGTAACTTGGATATATAGCTTAAACCTGGCAGCTAATGAATTCCAAGAGGTTCTCAGCTCCCTCGGTCCCTCTCAACATCATACTCTGACTAAAATAAAAATCCTATTGTCCTAGGAGCTCATGTTTTTTAAGCACTTAGAGAGCATAGTAATGAACACGAGAGAAAAGCCAAAGGAATGTGACTGAGACATGAATTTCAAACTGCAAGTGCCAAAACCAGTGAACACTTCTTTTTCTTTAAAATAAGCTTGCAACCATTAAAGAAAAAAGAAAATAATTGTCAAAGCTGATATGAGACATGCAGCTGAACAAGAGGTTTCCTCTCGCTAGATCTCTGGAAATGCTTGGACTTTCTCTGCCATCTGCAAAGTGCTTTTCAAACATTGTTTACTTAATATTAACCCTCTCTTGGGGAACCAGTGGGAAATGACTGTGTTCTTTCTCAAGGTATAGAAATTGAAACGAGCGTGGTTAAGCCTCATCATTTAGGAATTTATTCCCAGTGGATGTAATCTGTTTGGCAGTTCTGCCTTCAGGAGTGGTGGCTGGAGGGAGCAATTGGAGAGGACAAGAATTGGGAAATTAGGAAGTTTCCAGAGAAGGGGATCTTTAACAGTTAACAGAGGTCAAGGAAGAAAAATGTTTAAATTGGAATCATGCTGGAGTGGGAATGGTTATTTAGATGTTCAGGGGGGACCTCATGGCTCTCTACAACTCCCTGAGAGGAGGTTGGGGTGAGGGGGGGGTCGGTCTCTTCTGCCGTGCCCACAGTGAAAGGGTGAGAGGAAACGGCTTTAAATTGCAGCAGGGGAGATTCGGGTTGGACATCAGGGAAAATTTCTTCCCTGTGAGGATGATTGGGTGTGGGAATGGGTTGCCCAGGGAGGTGGTGGAGTCACCGTCCCTGGAGGTGTTCAAGAGGTGGCTGGATGTGGTGCTGGGTGATGTGGGTGAGTGGGGATGTAGGTAGGGGTTGGACTGGGGGAGCTTGGAGGTCTCTTCTAACCTCGATGATTCTGTGATTCTTTGATTCTGTGCTCTGTAGAATACCTGAGAGGTAAAGTAAAAAGCACAGGCCTGGTGGGGCACAGGGAGGTGAGGACATTACTCAAAGGAGCATGTGCACTCTGAAGGAAGCACAGGGCAAGTGACACAACCACAGCAAGTGGCACAGCCTCTCCTGTCTCCACCCTCCTTCTCTGTCTGTGAAATGGACCTAACACTTGGGCAGATTTACCCAGGGGGGGGGATGAAAGCACCGTGACAACATTGAACAAAGGAGGGTGTTTAATGCCAGAAGTGAGAAATAGAGCTGTCCCACATTGCCTCTGGTTACCCAAACACCGACCGACCACTGCCCACTGTTGCCACCACAAAGACATGTGCACCTAGTACACGTAGAATCATAGAATAGAATCATAGAATCATTCTGGTTGGAAGGGACCTCCAGGGTCATCAAGCCCAACCTTTATCCCATCATATCCATAACCACTGGACCATTAGACCACGGCCTCAAGTGCCTCATCAACCCGTTTGTTGAACGCCCCCAGGGACGGTGACTCCATGTATTTTAGCACTGTCAGTTCTCTTGCTCTGCCTTATGCTAAAATACTCGTTTGCAATAAAAACCTGCAGGTGGATAAATCTCAACAGCATATCTGAAGAGTACAGGCTCACCCCGCCATGCAGCATTGTCAGGGTACAAGTGGCTCACGTGTTGGCTGTAAGGCCCAGTGGGCAAGGTCTAATAGGTCGCTTCCCACTGGCTTGTCTCTCCCGTGGCCACCTCAAAGCTTTAGCCCGAGAAGCTTGGCAAAATTGGTCCACAGTGTGCAATTAACTGCAGATTAAAAATACAACTTCAGGAAGTTTGCTAGTGAGATAATGTGAGACAGCACTCTCAGGAGCTCAGCAGACCGATTTGTCCCTAAGCAGTACCTGCCCTTTTAATGATGATCAGAGCAGTCTGAACTTTTGACTTTAAAAGTAAAAAAAAAAAAAAAAGAAAGAAAAAAAGGCAAAGCTTTTGAAAATTACACTGCATTGCATTCAGTGCAACTTAGTGAATGATGTGAGGCCTCAAAAGTACTGCTTTTCATAATGCTATTTGCAACAACTCCTCTATCAAATTGCATTGTAAGGGGGGCAGCAGAAGTAGGACATTATGTTAGGAGTTCTGTATGCCTAACCTGCATTGCCTGACCCTGTCAACAGTCGGCATGAAGATCCATTTTACTGCACTGTAGCCATATAAAAAGGAGCTTGAAATGGAAGTAAGATGATTGGAAGCAATGAGAACATCCAACAAAATTAATTTGCATTGGAAAATCTTGTTTTGTCAAACCTGAAATGATTTGTAGGCACGTGTAAGTTGTGATGAGATTCTTGATGGTCTCAGAAAACTGGTGTTGCCTTCTCACTGCTGAGCAGGACAGAAGCAGAAATAAAACACTGGGATTTTTCAATCTTGCAATAGATGCTTCAACACAATCTTTTCCTGTTGCATAGAAATTGTTTCCAAACCTAATGCAGCTCGAGAATGCATTTCCAAAGGGTGGGAGGGAATTCTTGTCCTGAGGCAAGCTACAAATTATCCTCGCATCTTCTTTAAAGCCCATTTACATGACTACAAGGGTGCAGAATTGCTGTTGCATAAATGAGACTAACTCAGAACACGGGAAGTATCATCTCAAATGAAGCCTGCATATACACCCACAGTGTAAGTATTGAGTACCTTCTGCTTTTATAGATGCAGCTTCCTATGCCAAGAAGCCTATAAAGATGACCAGCATAGGTGTCATCAAGGAACAGTTAATAAAATAAGAACCATTGAAAGAAATAGACCCTGTCCCAGCCTTTGGATCATTATTTCACATATCAGAACTCCCATCCTTCTGGAAAGTCCATAAAAGTAGCAAATTTTGGATGCTGTTTATTCTACAGGTATAGTGGACGTGTGCATTTTTGGTGGGAATTCTTGCCAATTAGCCTTGTGCTGGCTTTAGCACAAGGGAGGGGAAACGTCTTCCAGCCTTTAAAAGCTCAGACCTCACTAGGGGGAAAAGCAGCTGAGAGGAAAGCAGGTTGCATCAGTTACAGGATGCGCTTATGGAGAAGAGCATTGAAAAAAAGAAAAAAAAAGGCAAAATGGCCAGGTTTCAGCCACACAAGGGAGACAAGGGGGTAAGGCTGTCCAGAAGAGCAAGGGTAAGAAGAAAGCACAGGGCAAGAAAAGCTGCCAACTAACATCTAGTGCTCAATAGAGAGGCCTGAGTACTGCTCACACGTCGGACTCGTGCACGTGCCTCAGCTGGGCAAGGGTGCAGGACGACAGTGTCAGCTGCTGGTGCTTTTCTGATCCTACTGCAAAGTGGTCCAGGCAGCTGAGTGAGCAAAAAGTTACTGGATTATGGGTTTTTTCAGCGTGGTAATTTCAGTTCAGTGGTAATTTCAGTTTTGTATCTGGCAGTTTTCTGTTTTGCTCTTTGAACTGTCTCACCATCAGACAGACTTTGTGTTGGGGCAAAGTGAGCATCTGGCTGAGCCAGCTCTGGCTTAGACCAGCTTGGAGAAGAGGAGGCTGAGGTGCTGAGATGCTGAGATGCTGAGAGATGTTAAGTGCCTGGAGAGGCTTGAGAACAACTCAGACCAGTAACTCCCAGCTCAGGCTTAGCTCAGCAAAACGAGAACCCTCCTGCCCTGAAGTAATAATTTGAAAGAGGAACCAAGAAGAGAAAGTGGCTTTGACCAAATGTTAAGCTTAGTTTTAAATTAGAGTAGGTAATGGGAACGTGAAGAACTGGATAATGAATGTCTGTGTGGAGGGGGAGAAGCAGTGGAGGAATGTAGGCTAGGGAGAGGTGGTGGCATTAAACTGATGAGATGCTTGTCTACTGGATGTAACAATAAACTGTCCAACAAAAGCATAAAGGAAATATCTCTGGGGTGACTGGAGTGCGTGCATACACAGGCTGGCTTCAACCCTGCTGGCTCAGGTAAATGAGCAGTGAAAAAGTGGCTGTGCAGACTAACAGAGAATTGACTAACTGGCAGAGACATTGCCTCCCAGTGCATCTGATACTGCTTGGTACCTGAGTGGATGCCACCACACAGCTCCAGGTTGCAAAGCCAGCCAGTGTGTAGCTACCTTGTGGGTCTCTGCGTGGCATGGCTGGGATGTGCTCTTGGAAATGGGCCCAAGCATTGATCTGGCCAGAAAAGTGCTTCACTAGGTCATGCTGATGAGAAAAGCCAGGCTTGCCAACCAGCTATTAGGAGAAATGAGTGGTTTTTTACTGTCTTTGAGGAAGAATCCTTGCCTGTCACTTTTAATTAGACAAATTATAGCCGTCATTGTGTTCTACAGCTCATTAAATACTAGGAGCCTGCTTCAGATATTATGGGGAAATTAAAGAGACAGTCTTGATAAGATCCCTTCTTTCAACCAGAATAAATATGACTTCTCTTCTATCATGACATTTCACTGAATCAAGCCTTTGTTTCATCCAAGCTCATTTTTCCCCTGCATTACACCTTTCTAGTAAAATCTAAGGACTCAGTGTCACCTCTGTGCCTGCTAAGATCATGGAGCAGATCCTCCTGGAAACTATGCTAAGGCACTGGGATCCTGGGCTGCATCAGAAGAAGTGTGACCACCGGGGCGAGGGAGGGGATTCTGCCCCTCTACTCTGCTCTCATGAGATCTCACCTGGAGCACTGAGACCAGTTCTGGGGCACCCAATGTAAGAAGGAGAGCCATGAAGATGATCAGGGGGCTGGAGGACCTCTGCTATAAAGACAGGCTGAGAGAGTTGGGGTTGTTCAGCCTGGAGAAGAGAAGGCTCTGGGGAGACCTTATAGCAGCCTTCCAGTACCCAAAGGGGCTCCAGGAAAGCTGGAGAGGGATGTTCTACAAGGGCATAGAGTGATAGGTTGAGGGGAAATGGTTTCAAACTGAAAGAGAGGAGATTTAGACTGGATATTAGGAAGAAATTCTTTCCCATGAGAGTGGTGAGACACTGGCCCAGGTTGCCCAGAGAAGCTGTGGCTGCCCCTTCCCTGGCAGTGTTCACGGCCAGGTTGGATGGGGCTTGGAGCACCCTGGTCTGGTGGGAGGTGTCCCTGCCTATGGCAGGGGGGGTGGAACTGGATGATCTTTAAAGTCCCTTCCAACCCAAACCATTCTATGATTCTATGACTTTAAGAGAGCAGTGCTGTTCTCAGGAAAAAAATAAAAGAAAAAATGAAACCAAAGCCAATAGGTGGAGAGGCCCCTGCTGCCAGGCATGCTGACCTCTCAGCTCACAGCCAGCATGGCTGCGGACTGTGCAGCTGTGCCTCAAGGTATCTTACATATAACGTCTTCATATTCTTTAATCAAAGACACACAGCCATGTGCTCCTGAACTGGAATTTCCCCTCCCTTGATGGAGTTTATGGAATTTTGATTATAAATGTGGCGCACACAACTGTTGTAATTTTTCTCTGCATAATGATTTATCTGTCTACTGGAGGCAGCTGCCATACAGGCTCTGGTTCAAATGCAGTGCATTACAGGAACAGACTCTACCTTCCCACTCTGATCATATTTTTTCTTGATTTGCTGTTGCTTTAAAAAAAATGCAGATCCAAACCTACCCGGATTATAAACCATTCATACACAAGCATACATTTATATAGAGAAAACACAGGAATAACCAGGGAATAAAAGACTCCCGTGTTTGAATTCTGTACTGAAACCTTACTCCAGCCATAGCAAGAGTTGGCAATTGATAGATTTCAACTACTTTTACTCTTCTTAAATACTTAATTACAGGAAAAGGATCCCAAAGGATCTCAGCCAAGGGTGTGGATCCCATTGTAGTCAGCACAAACCAAAGGATGGTGAGGTTACAGCACAGATACAAGGCCAGATGCAATGGACACTGAACGGGGAAATACATGGAACCAATGAAATCACAGTGATCCATGTGAGATGTGTGGTCTCAGCACCCTTGTGGCTTAGCCCTTGTCTTTTCTTTTTATCAGCATCTTAAAAAAGCAGGGTGCTTTAAGGCAGCTGGTGAAAGCAGTTAATAAAATGGCCTTGTGTATGCCTTTAACTCCATTAAAGCAGGAAAAGCGGCATTGGAGAAAATCTGCTGGTGGATTAGAAAGTGGAGCCGGCAGTGAATAGTGGAGAACAGCTCGAGGGGCTGGCCCTTTCCTGTAGGGATGAGGACAGCGTTGCTCAGAGCAACAGGAGACAGCAGAGAGAGGGAGAAAAGGGTCCAGAATCAACACCAAGGCGGGAGGCCAAGTGGGAGCGGTTAGACGGAGAGACGGAAGATGGACAACATATGGCAACAATATTGAAGGGGGTGGAAATAAGATGCTGTGCTATTTAATACAGGAAAAAGAGCACAGAGGAGAGAGGTCAGGTGAGGCAGACACTGGAGAGAAGCACAACTCTTCCAGTACATTGGAATCTAAGAAAAGGAAGATGCACAAGAAGATGTGTTCAAGGACAATGACCAAGGATGCTTCCACATTGCAAAGATCCTAGGAGCAACATTGCTCTGTCTGCCTGGGGCACTCTCACTCCCTGTGTCTCCAAAGCTTTGCCCACCTTCCAAGTACATTTCCAGGGCTTGTTATTACATACAAACATCTTTACTCTCTCTTTCCTTTAGAAAGACCAAGTCACCCTGGGAAAACACAGTTAACTTTTATAAACTTACCAGCACAGTTTGGTAATTTTAGTCCCTCTAAATCCTGCTGTGTGGTTAAAAACTCAGCCATGTGCTTCCTGTTGAAGCAGAACATTGTGTCCCACCTTGGAAGACACACTGCTTTCAAGTGTCTGCATCGAGTGGGGCACAATGGTCTGATGGGGCAGCACACCTGAGACCTGTGAGACACTCATTTACTCAGTCTTGCAAATGTGCAAATCAAACACAGGCTTGTCAGTAAAACACGTTGAAATTTAAGATTCTCTAAGGCAGAAAAATAAAAGAAGAGACCCAGGAAAAAACCCCCACATTTTTGGCGCCAGAATGTCTATCGTTCATTTTCAAAATCTGCTTTTATTTATCCTCTGGTTTTCATTGATCTCCAGTGATAAACGTGCCAGCTGAGAGAACTTCGTTCTAACAGACAGTTTTTCTTCCCTCTGCCAAAAATGATCAGGTTTCCTCTGTGAGCCATTCTTGGGAGTCTTCAGTCAGCTTGAAATATATCTCAATCCGGGGGATTATAACCAAATTAAATACAGCTTTGCTCCAAAAGATTATATTTTTTTTTTAGGGTCTTCGGAATGAATTTTCATTCCTTTTCTCACAGGGGTTTATTGACAGCACATGCTGGTCTCTGAAACCCAATGCAAGATATTCACTGCACCTTATTACGAATCCCTCTCCTCTCATCTTTCTCAGCTGGGCACCTCCCCACCTTTCCCCTCCTGTTTCCAGACCTGAACCCTCCTCCATCACCCTGCTGGCACACTCATCCCCTCGTGGTGGCCATACAGGTCCCCAGCCTGGGGCAGCACCGCTCCAAACACACCCGTGAGGTCCTTACCTGTGTGTCCCCCCACAGTGGTTTTCAGCTGGACTTTGTGGGCTCCTGGGCCACCCCTGAGTTTGCTGCTCAGGGGCCTCCCAGCCCACTGGCAGGAGGTGAAAATTAACTACTCGCAGGTCTGCAAACAGGTGGAAAACTGCTGCTTAAAACCAACCCACTCCCTCCTTGCTGCTGCCAGGGAATCCCTTTTCCTAGGCTGTTTCCTCCAGCTTATCTCCTCCTGAGCCTCTCTGGGTGCAGGTATTTTCTCACTGCAAGCACCTCAGAGTCAGCTCAGCCCCACCCTGAAAAGCTGAAAATCCCTTTTATGGCACAGGGATTAATTCAGTAGCAAATCCCAAGGAGCAAACTGAACATGAGCCAGCAGTGTGCCCTGGCAGCCAGGAGGGCCACCCATGTCCTGGTGTGCATCAAGCACAGCATGGCCAGCTGGTCAAGGGAGGTGATTGTCCCACTCTGCTCTGCACTGGTGTGGCCTCACCTTGAGTGCTGGGTGCAGTTTTGGGCTCTGCAGTTCAAAAAGGACATCAAACAGCTGGAACATGTCCAGAAAAGGCCACGAGGATAGTGAAGGGCCTAGAAGGGATGGCTTGTGAGGAGCGGCTGAGGCCACTTGGATTGTTCAACCCAGAGAAGAGGAGGCTGAGGGGTGACCTCATTGCAGTCTATGGCTTCCTCACCAGGGGAAGAGAAGGGGCAGGTACTGATCTCTTCACCCCTGTGACCA
>VZRW01009365.1:366984-394487 GCA_013398125.1 Aegotheles bennettii | reverse complement strand
CCTGGGGTGTCCTGCACAGGGACAGGAGTTGGACTCCATGATCCTGGAGGGTCCCTTCCAACTTGGCATGTTCTATGATTCTATGATTTAAACATTGTTTAATTAAGGGAAAGTGCTTCTTTCAGCCTAAAGTTCGTGCATCCATATACCCCAAACATACACTCAGTGGTTGAAATGGCTTGACAGGGCATACAACAGCAGGCCACGTTGGCAGTGAGTATTGGCACTTTCCATTTCAGACACCAGGAATAGTGAGGCTGCTTACTAGTGCTTCTCCGTTTGCATACAAATACTTCTGAGTTTTCACACGGGGACTGCTGAATTTCCCCTGTGACCAACACAGATAAAAGCGTGGGTGCATGCTGGAAAGCAAACGCACGTCAAGAACACATTTCTACATGTGCTCGCTCCACTTGATCTCTGCTTTCTCCCCTGTAATGAACCCTGCTAACCTGTTTAAATCAGGAGGGTTAAATTTTAATGGGTCAAAGAGCCCAACATCTAAAGCAATGGGTAAGCTGAACATGGACTGTGCTTCAGTAAACCAGGAGTTACTTGGGGGTGATTAACTAGCTATGACCTGGTCTTTACCACAAAGGAATTGGTAGCTTGGACCACAAAGAGGATGAGGACTTGCAGAGAAGGGGTTGCATTGCAGCTCTGTTACCATTATCAACTGGTTGGTTACTATTAGTAGTAGTATAAGTCAAATTGATTTCATTTGGTAATGGTGAAATTATGCATTTGTAAATAACACTCAACACCTTATGCAAAAATATTTAAGATAAAAAATGATATGATATTTGACCTTTCCTGAAATTAAGCTTCCTGCCATTACAGAAATTCAATGTTAATGTACTGGTGAAAACCCAGCAAGAAGAGCAGCACAATTATTATTAACAAGCTAGTAAAAAACTCCTGTGACACCACCAAACGTTTCACTTTTAGGTTGGAAATGTGTTCAGCTCACAACTTGACTGTCTGCTTCTGCTTATTTAAGACCAGCGATATAAATACCCTTCGACTGGGGCTAAGGGGCTTTTTGTATGCAAATTCCCACGGTTCAAGTGAGAAAGTGAAAGTGATTTATAGTACACAAAGCCAGGAGTGCTGGAGCATCACCTGTCCTTGGGGCGAGTGAAGCCTGAAGCCTTGGCACCGCCAGATCTGGGTGTGCAAAAGATCCCTGGGCTCCCGGGGCTGATCCCAGCCTGATGGCGATCCCAGCCTGATGGTGAGCAGTGGGAGGGCTGCTGCTCCCGAGGAGGAGGAGGACGTGGGACCAGACAGTGGTTGTTTAGCTTGGCTGTCCTCGCCTCCCACGGCGGCCGCTCTCGCTGGCAGCATCCAGGCGTTCCCACAGTGAGCCTGGGATGCTTGCGTTCATTTCTTTGGATGTAGCTGAAGTTTTCCGGAGGAGCTCGAGCCATGGCACGGGAAGCTTGTGTTCAAACAGCCTGGAGCCTGGGCCAGACTGGGGCAGGGTGTCTGTGGCTGGGGGAGAAGACAATTTTGCTTCGGGCCCCTCTCCTAGCTGGGTGGTGAGGGGCAGTGGCAGGGGAGGTGAGATGGGTCCCCACAGGAATCTCTCCTCGGGCTGCCTGTGACACTGGGCTCAAGCCAGTTTCCCTGGAAGTAAAACCAACTACTTAACAGTTTCATGGCCTTCTTCGTGTTTATATGTGAAGCCCTTTGTGACAGGTGAGTCACCATTAAATCTGTTCCACGGAGAGCAGAAGCAGACAAAGGTGTCCAAAAGCACCTGGAAAATTAATGGTATGGATGTAAAGAGAAGCCAGGGTTTCTCCTTCACAGGCCACGTTAAAAAGAATAATTCATGAAACCATGGAAGGTAAGAAAGGCAAATTTGTCTGTAAAAATGTTTTCATAGGCTCACTGTTTCAGCTGTGACTCCAGCTGCTGTTGTTTCAGTCTGTGAGCAGACAGTGGCTTTGCAATGAGCTCTCCTTCCCTGAGGAACCACCTCGGGAAGAGCCATTTGGTCAGGAGGAAACATGGCTTGGAGGCTGACAACCTGCCTTCAGGTCTTGTTTCAGGATGACTCAAGCCTTCAGAGGTGTAGACCAATTAGCTCATAGCTTGCTAATGATGTAGTAAGTCCGTGCATCTCCATTTTGTCTGGCAGATGTAGAGGACAAACTGGTGGTCTGATTTATTTTTCCTTGAAGACAAGAGTATTTTGCTCCATTTAAAAAACGCAGGCTATCTTCAAATAATATTTTATAAAGTGTAAATAACGAGTAGACTCGTGTCCTCACTCAAAGCCCCATCACAAACAGCACAAGCACACAAAATACACACACCCTAAAGCCTACAGAAGGAGGCAGCAACCAACCCAATGCCAAGTACCATTGGCAATGGCTGTGGATCATCCAGGGCAATGCATGTCAGGATTGCTCTGAGAACAAGGCTCTGGGCTGCTCTGCTCTTTTTATTGTCATAGAAGAGTTTGATGGCAGCAGAGCAGACCACGTTTTTATTATTTGCTGCCCAGTTCCCCCATGGCACTGCTTTATGGAGCCATCCTTGTTAGTTTATACGCGGAGGTACCACGTGGCTCAACTTAACTGCACCCTCTCCATACCAGAAATACTCCTGCAGAACCGAAGGAATAACTTCATTAGCTCAGCCAGCAGAGGGAACTGCTAATCAGCACTAATTGCTCATGCAGGCCTAATGTGGATCCTGCCAAGTTCAGTAAATACCCAGTAAGTTATGGGACTGTGTGTTTCCTACTCTGTCAGACTGCAAATCCTCCAGCGTATTCCAGCACCGTGATCTCCCTCCCAGCACCTCTCCAGGCCTTCATCTCCCCTCACCTTGACCTTATGGCTTTCTTCTGGAAGGAAGGCAAGCTCTAAAGCCAGTTTTGTGCAATGGTATTTTGGTGTCTCTCTGATCAGTTGAGGACTCAGCTAAGTTCAAATTCCTTGTTCAGTTTGTGGTAAACATCCAACTTGCTTTAGCCAGTGCTCATCCTGGTGTTTTATTTCCCTGCAACAGGTGAAACAAAAGGTGCTTAGAACACCTCCTCCCTGCTGACAGCTGTAGCTCCTGCTCTGGCAAGAGCAGCCCCACCAGCACGCTGGTACCAGCTAGAGCAGGACATCCATCCAACTCAGCCAGTCCGAAGCTCGAGAGCAAGGCAAACACGCAGCAGAAACCTCATGAAGCAGCTTCTGATGATCTCAGATCGTGGAGTTCACGGAGCAATGAGAGGAGCTAAAGGCAGCTCTCCTACCAGCCACCCCTGGGCCACCAAGATGGCTTTAATGGCCAGCGAGCAGCCGGAGCACGGGCTGTGCCAGCCATATCTCCATTATATAGAGGTATATAGAGGCCATATAGAGAACTGTGTGGCAGCTCCCTGACACCTCCTTTCCTGCACCCAAACAGCACAACAAAAAGCTTGGGTAGCTGGAGACCTTGCCTGCTGCATTCACATAAAGTCAGCGGGGGGGGCTCATCTGGGGGGATATAATGAATTAAACTGGAAGAGGTCCAGGATTCAAGTTACACTAATTATGGGTTTAAAATTAATGTAACACTAAACACCTGCTTCCTTCAGTCCTGGGAAAGGTGCCTGAGAAGGGTATTATGTTTAATTTGTGCTTTTATGTACTTGAGAGGAAGGTGCTTTTACCGTGTGAAATTAATTGCTTCGGAGCCCTCCCTGGGCCCTCACATGGAAATCGGAGCCTTTGACAAAATGAGGGAGTTAAAAGACAACAGCTGTAAGATGAAACTCGTGATGGAATAAAGGCAGCACCTTAGAGAATTAATTTTACTTTTCCCTGCAACACATCCGTGCTTTGCTTAGTAGTTTCTTGTCTGTTTAACCCTTCCTTTTCCATCACAATTTATTAAAAAGAAAACCACAGAACTTTACATGGCTCAGCTCTTCCTTTTCCAGCTTGGATTATTTTTCTTTTCCCTGTTTAAAACAAAACTAATTTAGGCATGCAAAAAGCTGTCAAAACTCAGAGCTGATGAACCTCACCAACTGTGTCCCCATCTCACACTTTTCAAGGGAGTCTCATTCTTCTGGGGTCCCCCCGTGGCACAACAGCCACCTTCCTCCTCCAGGCACCCTCTGGAAAATCAGGGAGGGGGCCACACGCTCCAAAAAGCCCTTTGAGGGTTTCTGGGGACACCTCTGGCTGCAGTCTGGTGACACAGCTCCTGCCCATCATGTGGCAAAGCACATGTTCCTCTCCTACCTGACCTGGCAAGCAGGTGCCTCTCCATGCCATGGCAGGACCTGGTGGAAGGGCAGGGAGTGGAGGCTTAACCATTCCTGCATGCTGATCTTTAAAAGTTGTGTGCTGTAGCACCTGGGAAACCCGTCCCCCTTGGGAGTGGCTTACAGCTTGTAAATATTACTCACCCAGAGGAGTTATCCCAGAACAGTTATTTTGGGACGTGTGTAGTCACTGTCGTTCTTGTGCTCCCTGCATTTCTGATGCCCCCCATGCACTGCACCACACCTGCAGGGAAGCTCATCCCGGACTTCCAACTTTTTGGGTAACTGGGAGCAGTTGCCGTTTTATAAAGAAAAATAACAAAAATAAAAGAAACATTTTCCTTTTCTCCTTGCCAGCTTAGTGGGATCCTTAATCAGGTGGGAACAGGGATTAGCTGCCCAGTATTTAGAATTTGACAAATTTAGCCCTGAAAATGGCAATACTGGTGATGTCCAGGAGTCCCTGTGTACTCCCCAGGGCAGTAATTAGAAAGCAGAAACAATCTGACTGACCTGCAAGTGTTTTCTTACTCCCTGAAACCAGACAATTAGATAAACCCTTTTGCAAGTGGATTTTTCCCAAGCTGAATAAAATCCGGTCATCGCTTCCAGCTCTGTGCTAACTGTAAAGTTCCCCACTGCTGCATCCTCCATGTGTTATGGTCCCAGAAGTACATCCTTGATAAAATGGTCCCACTGCCATTGCTCCAGGGGAAGGGGAGTCCCGGATGGCTGGGGGAGGGAGGTGGGAACAGGCCAGCAGGTTTGATCAGAGGCCATGGCAAATGACAGAGCGGAGAGGGAAACAGCCCTGAGAGGCTTAACTCAGGCAAACTAGTTAAAACACTTAATTTTTGCACTTGTTGATGCTATTTTAGTGCTTCTGTCTGTAACATCTGGTTGCCTTAGATACATGAGGTAACTA
This sequence comes from Aegotheles bennettii, assembly GCA_013398125.1. Classification (NCBI taxonomy): domain Eukaryota; kingdom Metazoa; phylum Chordata; class Aves; order Caprimulgiformes; family Aegothelidae; genus Aegotheles; species Aegotheles bennettii. The sequence continues at coordinate 389,298 of VZRW01009365.1, read as the reverse complement.
CGGCAACTAGATATTACAGGGGGAAGGGTAAGAAATAGATCAACATTCCTGAATTTGGCAGGCTCTAAAATAGCTTTTCTGTGAAGCAGAGGCAGGTGGAGAAGGTGCAATAGCACCGTGGGGCAGTGAATGGCAAAGGTGGTCATGGCAGGAGGATACCCAAGCATCAAGCTGTGCAAGCATCTGGGTGCATCACCCCTTTACACCTGCTTGCAGCAGGACCACTGACCAGTGAGCATTAGCAACACTTGGGATACTCAAAGGGGGATGCCCAGCATTCCTGTCGGAGCTATTTTCACAGAAAGCCATCCCATCCTCACCTCCCTACACCCCCATAAAAAAAAAGGAAGGAGCTGGGAGCTATAAGTTGTCCACCCTAGTTTTCTAACTAAATGGGGGGGATGTGAGGAGAAAAGATTGTGGTGAACAGAATCAGTGTGAGCCTGAACACACTCACACCCTAAATACCACAAGTGACACTACTGGTGATGGAGTGTGCTGTCATGCCACAAAACAGATCAGAAAACGATGCACAACTGTAATGTACTGATTATTTTGGTGCTTTTCAGAATAAATAGTTAATCTGACAGAAGGCAAGCAGCTTTCAGGCTGTGTACAGTGGGTTGTCAACCCTGCAGAAGGTCATTAAAGTGCACTGAAACATCCCAGTGACCTCTTTGCTCTAGACAGCAGGGAGGAGTGGGCGTTCCCAGATTTGAAAGCGAACCATCTAAGACTGCCAGAAAGACATGTTTATGCCCAAAATGTCTGTCTGACTTTTTTTTTTCTGGCTTGCAGGAAAAGCTGTGTTAATAAATCCCCATGAAAAGCTGGATCCACGTGCTGTCTGAATATCCTTCACCAGGATTATTCCTAAACAGGAATTTTCTCTACATAGCTTCGTTTCTCACTTGACTCAAAACTGCAGACACTGGGAAATAGAAGAAAGCCAGCACTGCTGCTCCATCTGTTGCATCTCCTTAAAAATATCTGTAGGATCGGGGTGTTACAACAGCCACCCAGCCCCAGTTCTGCGCATGGAAGGCATCATTCATTAGCCCTGGCAACATCATCCTCCTGACCACGGAGGGCACTGCCTCATTATATTGTCTACTTATGAAATCTGAGTTCCTAAACCAGGAGGTCCCCACGTTTTCACCTCGGCGTGCTCCTCCAGTGAAGTCTGTGCAGAGTTTTGTTTTCCTTGGGGTGTTTTCCTCATTAAACAGGCTAGTTGGTAACTAACGTCAGGCTGTATTTTTCCCAGCAAATTGTCCTCTTGGAATGCTTTGCTCTTTATCTTCAGAGACGTGAACCAGTTAGATGAACAGAAATGAGATTCAGTCTCGGTAAATGTAAAGTAATATACACTGGAGGAGTAGTGAGAGCAATTCAGGCACCTTAAGGGCTCTAAATTAACTGCCTCAATTTTGTAAAGCGACCCAGGTGGCAATTCATAGCTCAATGAAAGTTGTTGCTCAATATGCAATCAAAAATCCTGACAAGATATTAGGAAGTTTAAAGAATGGGCTGCAAGTTTAAAATATATATATATTTTAAGACCATTTAAAATGCCCAAGCATTGGGCAGGCTCAGGTATAATGCTGTGTATTCACTGGTTGAAAGGTTTCAGAAAAGGTATCCCAGGGGTTTGGAGGAATTTCATTAAAAATAGGAAATAAGAAACCTTTCCAATCAAAGAGATTTGAAGGAGCGAGGCTGAGTTCTTTAGGAAGCAGAAAACTAGGAGGGGACCTGAGGGTAAGCATGGGAAATGAGAAATGATCTGGAGAAGAGGGATTGGGAGCTTCTCCTTTTCCTTCTTTGTAATGCAAATAGAGAATATTCAGCAAATTAAAAGATTGGGAGTGCACAACACAAAAAAGGAAATACTTTTACACAACCCATGCAATATAAATCCCTGGAGAGTGCAGTGAAGAAAATCTAAGAGGTTACTATCTGGATACCCTTTCCTATTCTGTACCTGCACTGGAGTCCTTTGAAGGACCACGTGCTGTTCCTTGCTCACCTCACCTCACTGGCTGGAGCCTGAGCTTGAAACCTGCATGAAAGAGGCCGTGTAGCAAGATGTGTGAGGTCCTTCTCATGTCTTTCTCACTGCTGATCTGAGAAGTGGCATTGATTCTTTTCTCTGTAGCGGAGCCATGGTTACTTGATTTTTATATCTATTGAGGTCTATGACAAAACCTTTTGTGAAAAGAATGGTCTTTTTCACAGCTGACTTGAAAACTAGCATGGGGACAGACAGAAGAAGACCTAAGTCTACTCAAACTCCAGGTAGTATCCTACTGCGATGAGGGTTTAAGCCGTCTGTATGATCTATCTCTCAAGCAGCAGGGTGGAGTAAGGCTACACCCCTGAGAACAGGCTTTTTTCTTTACAGAGCCACACACAGTGGTTTTGACACTGTACCCACCTTTGGTCATTCCCTGATATTCAGGACGTTAAGCCCTGCTTTAGTCTACAGAGGCAAAAGAGCAGCCCGTGCTCTGTGTGGTGGGACCTGGTTTTTCCAGAACTGGATTATTGAGTCTGATTTGAACACAAAGAAGCCAATGGATTTATTCTTTCCACCTACTAGGCAACAGAAACAGCACTGAAAAAGCTCCTGACCACCTCTTTTCATACAAGGAAGTGTGGTGGTTTGCAGCGATGGCTGCATGGGCTTTGAACAAAACAGCCAGGGTATCAGAGGAGGAGCGTGGTGGTATCTCAGGCAGTGCCCACGTGGACATGCCACCCCATCCTTCTCTGCCAGAGCAAGGGAACCCCTAAATGCTGGTTCAGTGAGTGATTTCGATGCTTGTTGGTTGGTTTAAAGGTGTCTTGCTGTATAGAAAAGAAGAGGAAGAGATAATGCGCTCTGAAGCCAAGTATGGTGTAACTAGGTCACACCTTCAAGAGCGCTGCCCAGTGCACTCCTGCCTCTTGGAGGACATACCTGGAGACCCACTGCTGGGCACAGCCATGCAGCTGGAAGGATGTGCTGCTACTGCACCCTCCAGTGAAGCTTCTCCTCTTTTGGCAGACAGACTTCAGAAATTCTGGTCTTTCTCCGAGAGCACTGATATCCAACAGGGTCCTGAACAACTGCTGAAGGCTGTGACAGCTTCACTGAAGACAGAAAAGCCCTCCTGGCTGTCTGCCTGTCTCTCCACCTTCCTGAGCTGGATCTCATCACCCTTTCTGAGTCTGAGGCATGCTGCTGCACATGACTCAACCGCTGTATTTGGGTTGACTTCCTTCCCTCTTCACTTCTTCTTGCTCCCAATAACTGATTCCTTGTCCTTTATAGCTGCTGCTCCTCAGCCTTTTATGTCCTCATCCATCAGGTAACACCATTTCCTCTGCTTCCCCTGGGGTACCTGATGGCTCTCCCTCTGACTCACCATTTCTCCCTCTGTCCTGCCAGACTCCTCTGTGGCCGCTGATCATTTGAGGATCACCAGCCTCCTGTGAGCCACCAAACATCCCCCCCCAGGGTGTCAAGGAGTTGGGAAGTGAGAAAAGATCTTCAGCAAGGAAATATTTCTAGTGTTGTCTTTACATCAATGTGCATGAAACTTGGGGGAAAACAGAGGAAAAAAATGTTTCAGAATGAATGTATTTTCTTCAGAGTTTAGTACTATTGATATTACTTATTGGCATTGCACCACAGCATTCACTCTTTAACCAACAGTATGTAAATCCTCTGCTTTGTTAAAAACTATCATAGGCAAAACCAAGGTTTTTTGTTGTTGTTTTCAGTGAAGTTTGAATCTAAACACAAATATCCTGCTATTTTTCAGCACTGTGAGTGATAGCTGCTACTGCGATGAAAATCTATCAGGATATTACTATGCAGCCTATGTTTGCTTTAAGAATTTACCTTTTTATAGTGGCTGTGTTAAATTTCCATGCTATCTTTTTGCCTCAATACATAGTCTTTGTTCACAAATCGACAATATTATATCAGTGCTCCTTTTTGGGATATATGCATACTATTCAAGTATAAGCTAAATATTACCCATACGTTGTATTTTACAGAAATGGCAATGGCAAAAAACACACAAGTGCATTCCATCTTTAATACTGTAAGTGTCACCATTCAGACTCAGAAGTGCAGAGGTTATAGTAGTTATAAATGGAATTATTTGTGTTTATTACACAGAATGCAGTTCTCACTTTGGGGAGGTATGTCCAGGTTAGACTCAACAGGCACAAACTACTTCCATTTTGTAATTTTCAGTACAGTAAAGTTCAGGGATTCTTTTTCTCTGCTAAGAAAAGGGTTTTTTTCCCAGAATTTCTATTCTCAAAGGCAGCTCAGAAATGAGAAGACTTCTAGGAAAGGATTTCAAATGGAGGCAACTCTTGCCTCCTTATGACAAGAGTCAGATAAGAAAGCTTTAATACTAGCACAAAACAGTCTTTTACTTCAAAGGTTTAATTTCTAGCTGGCACAGGACTGATAAAACCAATCATTTCCTCTTCAGATTTTGTCTTCTACTAATGGCATGTCTGTTCTTGTAAAGCACGTTAGTGAGTGGCACACAGCACTGGCGGCAGCCGAGCTCCAGAGTTTATCCACTTGATAAAATACATAACTATGTGCATTGTGTGCACACAGCCCAAGGTTCCACTGACTTTGACAGCTGATAAGATCTCATTTTAAGACCATCAAGCATCTGTTCATAAGTTATTATTCCTCCCATTCTGATTTCAGTTGCGTTATTTGTTGTGGCTGCTGTTAGCTCATCGGATGAGGATTTCAAAGCAGCTTCAGGGATTTAGATACATTTTCTGGTTTATGTCTATACTCTTTACGTTTCCTTGAAGAATCCCAGTTGTGCTATTTATAGACCTTTGCTAAGCTCCCTGACAGCAACCTTTTGGGCTTTTGGCATGGAATTTATACATTTCACTGAAGAACTGGTCAATGGGTAAAACAGATTAAAAGAGGTACTTGAAGAGCACAGGAATGATTTATTCCCTGAAATATTCAGGCCTGAAAACAAGAACACAGACCTGAATTGTGGCAGTGGTGACTTAATTTAGACATTAGGAAGAATTATTTAGCAATAGATAGTGACACATAGGACTATCTTGCTGTAGGATGCTGCAGCGTTTGTGTCTTAGATTATTTTTTGGGGCAGGTGAGGTTATTCAGTATTTTATGGCTGGCTGTGCCTGTCTCAGGCTGGTTCTGGAGGACTTTGTGGATCTGCAGTTTCATACAACCAACGTAACCCTGCTTTACAGGTGGAGGCTGGGGAAACAGAAGGGGGCCAGGGCTAGCACAGATATCTCTCACACCAGGGTAGGGGTGGCTGAGGGTGAACTGGACCAGCACCTCTGGTGGCAGCAGCAGCTCCAACTTTAGGTCATTTTCAAATGGCTGGTTCCCAGGTGGACTGAGGGAGAGCACAAAGACTGGGACTCAATGAGCCCACCACGAGGTACTGCCTTTTCTGCCTCTGAGCCTTAAGAGTCAGTGCTGGCACTTTCACATGCTACACAGATGACCGAAGCAGTAAGCAGCACCACAGTGCTTCAGAGGGATTGCTTGGTTGATCCTGACCTTCAGGATTTACCTAAATGCTAGGCATAGTCTAATCACCCACGTATATACATACACATGGCTGCTAAAGGTGTTACCTGCATCTGCTCAATGGCAAAAAGTAATCTGCTTAGTTCTATACAGCACTGCCAGGTTAAAAGCATTTTCTTTGACCTTGCACGCAGTCAGAAGTCCACAAGCAATCATACATGATCCAGCACTGCTCAGGATAGCCAACATCCACCAAGGCATTTTTCATGCACGCCGGCTGCAGGGAATACAAACCACACTGGGACTTCTAAGTTTCCATTTTGATCACATTGCTCAAACATGAGAATGAGTCACCCACCATACTGAAAACCATGACCTTTGTATTTACACCAAAAAAGGAATGATCAGCTTAGGAGAGGGAAAGAACACTACGGAGAAAATAAAAAACCAAACAAACCCGAGCGTGTCTTTGGTGTTTGAAACACAGCTGGCTGCTGTTACTCAGATGTGAGCTAAAGGAGTTGTTGCTGTGATTGGGTTTGTTTGGTGCATCTGCATGAGCTCCAAGGGCCACATCAGCAGCACTGCAGTCCCTGCAGCAGGCATGTTCTGCTCACAACAAAGCAGGGCAAAGCTTGGTGTGTCCGTCTATCCCGTAAAGGTACCATGTGAGATTTTTATCCTTCTTTAATTCAGAGCAATCCTGCCCTTCAGCCATCTCCAGCCAAAAAAAGTATGTTGGGAGGGACCAAAGTGGTGGCATGTAAGAGTGCTTACTGTCAAAGTAACCAAAACATGGAGATCCAAAACCAAACAAGTCTTCAAGGCTTTTAGAAAGGGTTAATGAGACAGAATTCTTGGCTCTGCTTTTCCTCATGTTCTGTCTCCTCCTAAAGAAGAACAAAAGTACTTCACTAATTCCTAGTATTTTTCATCAACAAAGCACCAGCTGAGAAATTTACTACAGAGCAGATAAAGGTATATAATGCAGTAGATCCACATGGGACCTCACAAAGAACATGACTGTGAAGACAACAGGCTTGCATCAACATTTAAATATATCAGGCCAGCCTGGCTGACAAAACCTAAGCATTGAAGTGGATTTGTTTTCACGATGTGTCTCTCTATATCATATTTGGAGCATCCTTTCAGACAAAGGGGGCAAACCCCTTGTAATGGTTATTTGTGTCAGTGAAGATGATGAACTGTACAGGCTTCTAATGTATCCACGAAGTGTTTACTATCCAGCAGAGAAGTTGGATCCACCGGGTGAGGATGAAAAGAACAGGGGCTGCAGGAGACATTTACGAGCAGCCTGCTGAGATGATCATTAGAGTCACTTGTATCCATCCCATCCTCTGATACGTTCAAAGGGCATTCTCAGAAGGAAATTTTGCTGTGCACCAGTGGGCAGATGCATTTTTAAGTGGACATCCCTGTTAAAGAAAGATTTTCTGTGTTACAGCGTGAGCCCTACCATCTGTTGTCTAGCTCATTTATCACCAGTTAAGCTTGCAAAAAAAAAATGATGAGGAACTTAAATGATGTAAAAAGCAAATGTCCCTGGAGAAACAGTGTTTTGTATTTCCCACAGGGAGCAAGAACTGGTGTGCTTTAGAAGTGCCTACAGCACTAAAAAAGAGAGAAATAAATCTTAGAACTGATCAAAACCAGAGAGAATAAAGAAAGCAAGCTGTTTCATAAAGGCTGAGTAATTGAGATCTGTAACGGCGGACTCGTATGCTGAAAAACATTTTCTAAATCCTCATTCGAGGTACTTCCAAAAATTGAGACTTTGTTTCAATAGCCTGCCCTTAAAATCCATTGAAGATCAATAGGAACAGCCCATTAGGGCAGCAGTTTCTGCGTTTGACATGGTTGGTCCTCATGTGCTGCCCATGATCAGTGTCACTTCATTTTGTATACACTGGTTTTATGGAGATGCTGATTCTGAATGCTAATTTTGTCTGATGGAAACCCTGGATCACTTGCCAGATGCTTCTTCCTCTGCAGGGGAGTGGGGACACCGGTCTCACCGGGTGACTCCTGGTGCTGGACACTGGGGATGGCAAAGCCTCCGGGATGCTGCTGCCCAGCTTGCCTCCACCGCAGGGGCAGCGGACATTTCCATCATCTCCAGCAGCAGCAAGTTGCTGTCTTCTCCCCACATCCCCACAGGACAGCAATAAGAGGGAGCACGGCCCTTTCAGCATCTCCTCTTTGTATCAGCTTCAGCCCTTGCCTCTCACCCTCCCCTTTCCTATGGGAAATTTGAAGGCCCACTGCCATGCACAAGACAAAGCTTTCAGATGTATAACCAGACAAAGGCTCAACAGTGGGGAACTCATTGAAACTTTGGGGCTTTTCTGTCATTTTAGAAACTGGCTGAGGAAATATCTGTATTTTTGATTCGAGTCAGAGAACCTGGGATGTTAAGGAGCTGTCTGTGTGTGGTTTGTTTTCTGCCTCAACTTTCCCACTCAACAAGGTGGTTGATATCACAGCATAAACTCATATGGCAGAGCTTTGGGAGAAACCATTTATTGTACAGCAACAATCCACTCTTCATTCTGGAAATTAGGACAGCACCAGGCAAGAGGAAGAGAGGAGAAACACATTTCACAACAACCTTTTGGCCTGAAATGGAACTTGTTCCCATCAGCACCTGGGATGGTGTGCCCCTTGCTTCAGCAGTGTCCTCAACTGCTACAAGAGATACCACTGCAACTTAGCCAAGGTGAACATGAATTGTTGGTGTTTAGCATCTTGAGGGGCAGGAGGCAGGAGTCCTGATAGGCCAGATGCTGCCAGGCAGAGCTCTGTGGTGTGTCCAAGTGAGAGTGCTGCAAAGCGGTGCCTTGGACAGGCTGTGGGGAGGTTGCCCTAGCATGTGCCTTTTGGGTCAAAAGCATCCCTGAGGGACTGAAAACAGCAGCAGCCATTTGGAAGGAGGTTTGGAAAACTAGCTTATAAGGTTTGGAGTGGTTCAGCATTCTTCACAAGAAACCTCAGACAGCTTGCTCAAATACACTTCAATTTTCCAGTGACTATTATTAAGTGTCTATTAATAATATATATTACATACTCCAGAAATAACTTTTCCACACAAAGAATTTGCAGCCATTTTACCATGTCCAGTATCATGTGCTGGCAGAAGGGAATTCTCCGGTCGTTGTAGATGGCTTTTTACTACCTAATTTGGATGGAGGTATCTGATAAAATTATAGCTTTGTTAAATATCTGATTAGCACAAACACATCCTTCCGCAGGCTTGTTTTATAACAGGCACAGGGGTGTAGCTGCTCAGATACCATCAATATGACAAAAAGGAAGGGAACCTGAATGGACAAGTAAAAATGATGACATTTTAGTGATGCTACTCCCAGGTATGCTGTGAGCCTTGCAGAGTGATTTCCAATTGCTGTGTGAACACGTAGAATCATAGAATCATTGAGGCTGGAAGAGACCTTCAAGATCATCCAGTCCAACCACCTAACATGTAGGAAAGTGCACAGGTTAACAGCACTTATTGTCTATATTGATTTTAACACCATGTTGTTTTCCAAGGGGATAAGAAGGACTGCTCCAGTGCCCTTGAGCAAAAGACTCATTTTCTCATGGTTATATGCAGAATTATTGCTGCCCTTCCAGGCCTGAAGTGGTTGTGTTTCCAGAGCACCCAGTATATTCATTGTGGATAATGCACGTTGTGACTCCTCGGACTGAAAGACTTGTTAGAACACATGCTGTTCAGAGGGAGACTTCAGGAATGGGCTGGGGCTGGAATGAGTGCCCAGCTCTCAGCAGCAAAGCATTAACACACCAGGTCTAGGAGAGCTCCTGTTCGGTTCCATGCGCTCCTGCGTTATTGCAGCACGTACTGGGGAGGGAAACACTTCTTCTTGAAACAAATCTACATGCAAAAAATGTTTCAAAGTCTAACCAGGAATGTTTTTATACTCATATTTGATTCTTTCTGTCAAAATAAGCATGGCCGTATAATAATGTATTTGATTCTCTTCATTAATTTGTATAAAATCTTCACTCAAGTAGATCTTTAGGATTTTTATTGTCATTAATTATGTGTATTACAATAGCAGCCAGAAGCCTCCAAATTAGTGCCCGATGCACAGGGCCCCCTTGTACAAACAGATGTTAAAGAACAGCCCCACCTCTAAACTGACAACAAATGAAATCATGAGGATAAAGAAGTCCCTTTGGGGTCCATGCCTAAGCACCCAGGCAGAGACCCAGGGAACATGCAGCATGATTATGATATGGTTTCTTCAATTTTGGGTAGACTCTGGAGAAAGAAGAAGAGTTGGACCTGTTGGTGCATCACATTTCCCATAAGGGAACTGCCACAGTGCTGAGATCATTATGACCCATTTCTTCATGCTTGCTGATGATCCTGGTTTCAGTCCTTGCTCAGTAGGACCCCATGATTCAGTGAGTGAAAAACGTGTCCTCACTGAGGACACGTAGTAAACTTCCCATTGTCTTCTCTGAAATCAGGATTTTGAGCCTGGTCTCTGGTGGCAGATACAAATAATGGGAAGAAAGAAGCTACAGAGTGAGGAGAAAGAAGAGATGGACCTGCAGACAGGTAATTTAGTTAGAGCCAAACACAAGAATTCAGCCCCTTCTGCCCTGTAAGTGGGGCTGGTTGAATGCTTTCCAGGAAAATAAGACTCAAGAAATGAAGAGGAAGTGGGAAAGTATCTGCACCACCTTGCATGAACTGGCTCTGTTTCTTTGTACCTATTGCAGCAATGCCTAGGGGATACACAATTAGGCCAGAAGAGGCTACAAACAGGTTGTTAAAGGATCCAGCAGGGAAGACAAAAGAATACCACAGATAAGAAGAGGGCCTCAGTTACAAACCTTCAAAGAAGCAGAGGTAAGTTGGGCCATCGCTGAATGGGACAACCTACCTGCCCGGCCAAGTCTAGGCTAGAATGGTCTGGTTTTCTGAAGGCCATGCAGAGGTGAAAGGGCAAATGGTTGTTCATGTGCCATTCTTACTAGCCACCCAAGAGAGAGTCTTGCACCTCTGTGCTCAACCTTATATGCCAGATATATAAATAATGCAGAACTGTTCTCCTGAGAGGTGAAAGTGGCTAAGCCCATCCTTTTGCTTTCTAGAATAGAAGCTCATCATGACACCACACGGTCACTTTGTCAGCTTTATAGGTGCTCTTCACCCCCAGAGCAGTACTATTACAAACAGAACAGCCACACGGTGAACCACTCTGCTTCAAAAACCTCCCTGGAGAGGAGCCCTCCTTACCAGAGATCTTCTCCATCAGGGCAGATGAGACTGCACTTTTCTGTCTGACAGGAAACACAGTACTGACCTTCCTGAAGGCTCAGTTTGAAGCCTCCCATGGTGCTCACATGTGCAGGAGAACATCAGAAAATTATCCCTGGTCAGGAAATCATTAAAAGTGTCACCTTCTCCTCTTGAGAGTTCCTCGAGTCTCTGCTCCCTTCACCTCTCTCCACAGTGGCTGCTGGAAGATACAAGACCTGAACTAAAGGCAACTGAGTAGCTGACATGTCCTTCTAACTACAGCTACTGTTATTCTTTAAATCCAAGCCTTTGGTCCCATTGCCTATCAGTGTGATAGTGGTTACACTCTGATTTCAGCTCAGACAGGCCGAGCCCTGGAAATAGCTTCATGCTACCTAAGCAAAGCTCTGCTTACTAATGAAGATATCAGAGGGCATGACAAAATTGTTTGGCCAGATGAAAGAACGTGTGTTTGACCCTGACCAAATTCTCCATCTTTGGGTAATCCCTCCCTCTCCTGTCACTCAGGACACGTCCACAGCTGGTTATGGCAGAGCCTTCCTCCACCTGCTAGCAGCTCCGTGTCTTACACTTCAGTGACATTATTCATGCAGCAGAGTGCTGGGCACACGTCACTCTCTTCCTCAGGAGTTTGAATTCCTCTAGTGAGGTGAGATAAAGCAGAGGTGAATCAGGATTCAAAACTAGAAATGCTCTTTGCTCAAGATTCATCTGATATGCTCTATTTTGCCTGTTGTCGTGCACCTGGGGCAGCGTTACACCTATTCACCCCCACAGGTGAATGAGGGACAGACCAGAATCTTGGGTCTGGGGCTGGTTTAAGACAGGAGCATCTGCTCCCTTGGGGAAAGACAGGAAGGGCTGATGCCACCTGCCTCATCCCCATGGGGAGGCAAAGGGTGACAGTAGCACTAGGCTCAGAGGCAGAGGTGGCTGCCACTTCTTTCCACCACCAGAGGCATCGAGGAGGCCCAAGACCCAGAAAAACGGGTGCAGCTTAGTTGCAGAAAGAAAACCCCAAGGCAGAGCTCAGGGGCCCCTTCCAGTGCGGTCCTCCGCCATGTCATTCCCCCTCCATGAGCACCCTGTGTGCCTGGCCAGCAACGCTGCTCTCCTCCTCACCAAGTCCCCAGCCTGAAGGATCTCCTTGGCTCTCCTTTGGGAGAGATGGAGGAGGAGAGATGCCAGGGAGTGGGGGGCAGGCGGGGAGCCTGCTGCCCCGTGAGGGAGGGGAGCCAGCCCTGCCACTGCACCTGTCCCCACCAGTAACCTCCACAGCAAGAGCACCACCACAAGGGTCCTTTCCAGCTGTAAAATTTCCCAGGAGGCACCAGGGGCACAGCAACAGTCTCTGAATCCGTCAGGACACCAGAATGCCAGCAGCCCCACACCCTGTGTGCAGGCTGCCCCTCTGCAGCAAGGACACCGGCTCGCCTCAGTTCAACACCTTCTCTGAGAAGTGTCCCAGCTTGCCCTCCTCCTGCACGGGCTGGGAGGCCTGGCCATGGTGGGACAGGCCCTGCTCCTGGGCCAGGGGCCTGGTTGGCCGCCGCAGCGCCCCGGTGCCCGCCGGGCAGGGCCCCTGCAGCTCGGCACACTTCTCCTTGTAGTGCTGGGTGTTGCCGGCGAACGTCTCGCAGCGGCTGAGGTTCTCCTCCTGCACGGGGCTGCCCACGTTCTCCTCGCTCGGCCCCGAGGCCGTCGCTCCCTCCTGGGAGTTTTGGCTAAGATAGACAACAATGATGTCGCCCTTGAAATTCATTACTTGTCCACTTGAGATAAAGGTGGAGTTACTGTTTCCAGTCACATTTCCTGGGGAGGGAAGGAGGGGGGAGAAAAGAAGACACGAGTGATTAATGTTTTCCCTTCACGAGATGGACACTTAGTGCCGTGAACTTAATCCACTGTGGTGGCTTTACTCTTGTTCCATTATATTCTCCCCGTGACATGGGGATGCTCTTTAATCAATGCCTTCCACTGGGCCTTTTCATTATTTCCACTTCTGCCTCCTCAGGACGAAGCCTGTCATGGATGGGCAGCCTGTCTGGAAGGCTTGGAAACATTTCCTCTCTCAATCGTGCTCTGGGAAGCAAGAGAGAGCATGACCATCTCATGCTCCCTGAAGCACAAGCTGCATCCAAACTGCCTCTGCCCGTTGTTTGTGAGGAAATGGTCATTATTTCTAATTATGAGAGATTTTTTTTTAGAGTCCCAGGCATCACACTGGGGTTTTTCTTCTCCTTGGTGAACAATCAGTCCTGCTGTGTGGGCTAGGTAGCAGGCTTATTGAATAAATACTGGAAGACTTAATGTCAGATCACACAGTGTCCAAATGCCATGGAGCTTATACAATTATCTCATATCGTCCTGATCCTCCATGAAGGACACTCCAGCACTCACCTGGTGCCCTCATGGATTTACCTGGGTATACACTGACTCCAGAGAAGAGGCAGAGTCCATGTTATAGCAACATAACAGAGTTACAGCTTCAGCCAGCCTGCCTGCGGTTAGAGATTTTTCAGTACAAATTCAATCTCTGTCATTCAAGGACTGGGTCGCTGACTCAAGTCACAGCAGGACCAGGCTCTGGGAATTAATAAACTTCCCTCAGAGCAGGGAGAAAATAACTGAGAGCAAACTTGCAACAACAAACTAAGTTTGTTAAAGTTTGAAGTTAAAGTTTGAAACTCAAACAAACTGAAGCAACCAAGTAAAAAAAAATATATATATAAATCTTCCAAGTCTAGGAACACTCTTCCTAAGGAATGTTTTTCCTGCTGTGCATCACTCACTCATTGCTTGCAGACAGATCTGACACCTTTTAGACATTTTGTGCCTTTCCTCATTATGCCCCTCAACACTTGAGATGTTCCCATTTTCATCCCAGCTCAGGGAAATGTTGTTTTTCTGGTGGCCACAGGAGATGTTTGCACATCAGCAATGGACACCGGGCTCCAGCTGTGCTGGGTTAGGACCTGTGCCTGCTCATAATCGAGTCTGGGCAGCACTGGAGCGTCTCTCTAACAGCCTGCCTCAAGCAATCCTATTTATTGTAGCTAAACAACTGCATCTCTTGGCTTTCTTTCCAAGTGTTGATTAACACGAGGTGTCAATAAGAGTTTTCTCTGTGGGAGCTGTTTCCCTGCTGGTTGCTTCCCCTGTGTTCCATTCGGTTCAGCTGTTTGCCGTCGACACAACTCTTAGGCATAATGGGAGTACAAAAATAACTGTTTGCCTTTATACAGATTGCCTGTCACTCACAACAAGTCCTGCAGAACAGCTACCAGTGCCCAGTACGAGATCAAGAATTTAGAAACAGACGTAACAGTGGGGAGGGGAAAAAACCCCACAACCCAGATGAACACATTTATAATGGTTATCTGAATGTGGCTGGCAAATCTTCACTGCCTTCTGAAGACACCCTGCTGAAACAAAAGGATATTTCAGGCCCCAAAGGACAGAAAGTGGATACAAGAGCTTCCTGGATGGCACTAAGAAACGTGCTTCCAACTTGGAAAGTGTTAAGGGACACCTTCAGTGGGTAAGTGAAGGCATCATTCTCTACAGCATTTCAGCCTTTTGAATCTCTTCTGGCTACCTGATGATATTAATTACAACAACAGGTTCATTTTTGTGGTAATTGTTCACCATGAACTGGAACAACACAGGCTATTAATTTTCTCTGAGCCATCTAATGGCCTCTAGGTGGTAAGAACTGTTTGTTGCTGCCAAAGTGGGCTGGTTTGGGATCTGGTAGTGAAAGGCTCTGCATTCCTAAATGTGAGTCACCTAAGTCTTCCTGCACTCTTGCTTTATGCTGCAGCCCTACACATGGCTTGAGGTGGTCATCAACCGATGCTTTGTCTGCTGACTGCCTCCAGGCTTGGGGGCCTCAAAAAGAGAGTTTGAAGGCTTACCTCCATCTCTGGTGGTGACCCCTCTAAGTGGCATCTGTCCAGAGGTTTACTTTGATCCTCTAGGGTTGTTTCACAGGAGGGACATAGTCTGCAATTTCTGTTGCCATTTTGAGTGTTAGGGAACTAAAACCAAAACTTCATGGAATTACCCATGGCCTTTTTCTTCCCATTTTTCATCCACCCTTTTTCGTACCATTCTGTCTTAGCGTGACTGAGTGCAAAGCCTGGTGGCTTTAGTTGCTTTGAGAAGCTTTACAGAAAGTTATTCAGCATGGACATGTATTCCATCTGGGTGTTTCACAAGGCCCAGTGAAGTGACCCATGCCATTGCAGCTCCATGTGCAGCCCCAGCATGATTAGAGTGCTTCCATGAGGAAGCTATGGCTAAGCCCTGTCTCACCCCTCATGCAAGCAAACATCACCAGTGGGCCACAGTCTTTCTGTGGACAGA
Source organism: Aegotheles bennettii (assembly GCA_013398125.1). Taxonomy (NCBI): domain Eukaryota; kingdom Metazoa; phylum Chordata; class Aves; order Caprimulgiformes; family Aegothelidae; genus Aegotheles; species Aegotheles bennettii. Next base: position 374,065 of record VZRW01009365.1, on the reverse strand, counting down.
AGAAAACCCCTGCCAGCAAGCCACGCTACCTACAAATTAACTAACCCACACTCTCATACTGCCCACAGCTCAGCCAGTACCTGCTGGCAGCCCTGCCTAAAACCCAGCAAATTAGGAGCGCTGTATCTGTGCTCAGGTTTCAGCAGATGGCACTACAGCATGTACGTACCCGAAGGCACAGATGCAATTCAAATCCCATAAAAAACTGCTGCAGATCTAAGATGGCACTTTCTAGCACGTCACTTAAATCCAAGCTCTTTTCTTTGCCCTATTGTTCCTTAATATTTTCTCTTCCTCTTCGTGCCAGATTTAGAGAGAAAAGCAGTACTTCTGCGGTGCCAAACGTGATTTGGCTTTCAGCTGTACCTCAGAGTCACTTCCAAAAACAACAACAATAACAAAACAATCTGTGTTCTCATTACTACTGCTGAATTTTGTGCAGCCCAGGCAGTGAAACTGTGTCGGGACTTCAGGAAACTGAAGCAGCAGAAAGAGTATCTGCTCTTAGACAGATGAACACTGCACACCTTCAGATTCCTGCATGGCATGTACGTTGAGAGGGGAAGGGCCTTCAGAAGTGTTGCTTCTGGGCTCTGGCAGACTGACAAGAACATCTCTGTAGGAAACTTTAAGGCACGACATGGTCTTAAAGAAGGACAACTGCTTATGACTGCTGTGGGTATTACAGTAATGCTTAGATGTCCCAGTCAGACCTAAGGTCTCATGACGTTTGGCAGTGAGCTGACAGAAATCAAAACAGAGCATCTGACTTTAAGATATTATAATCTAAAATGACTAATAACACATGACGGGCCAATTGAAGACTTTCATACTGAAAAAAAAGTCTGAGGGAGGAAGGTTTCATCCAGAAAAGGCTCATAACTTCCCTTCTGCTAGTTTTGCTTCAGTGATTTTTTTTTCCCCTGCTTTCATTTGACAATTTTGATGTATTTACTCAATTAGTAAATTGGTAGTCAGTTAGTAAATCAGCAACAGTGTTTTGGAGTTGTTTAGGGGACAGAGCACTTGTGTATGAAGAAACAATGCCTGTATGAAGTTATTTTTGGCTGAGAGCTTATATCCTAGCAAATTAAAACAAAGAGAAAGAGCTAAAAGCAGAAAATTTAACATAATGTCTTAGACCGTATCAGGGCCGCCAGGTTACAGCTTCAACTGACAGTTGTATTCAACTACAGTTCAACTGACCACTGTATAAATGTAATTGGACTTAAATCTAAAGGCAAAAACATGTGTGCAGGCTGTTGGTGGGAAGTCATCTGTCTGAGGTTACGCATATTTTCTTGACTCAGCCTCTAGGTCCCTATACTCTCCTCCTCCCAAGCTTTCTCCAATACTGCTATCGCCAAAATACTTCAGTGACAGAATCACCTGGCCTTTGCAGTGACAGCCTCTTCTGCATTGCTGCTCGAGTCAGGGCAGAACCATGGTCCCTTCACAGTGCTAACCCTGTTTTTAGAATTCACCACAAACCAAATGGCCTTGCTATTTCATTTTTGTCTTTCAGATTAACTTCAGGGCAATTAAATGAAGAGGCATCATTTTATTCTTCTTTTCCTAAATCAGACCATCTAAATAATACTGAGCTAGCACAGAGAATAATCCTACACAACTGTGTATAGGTCAAGCCAGGTGGACTTACCAGATGCTGGAGGGAGGTCTGAAGTGCTGCTGTTTGTCCCTGAAGTGCTTCTATTTGTGTTCTGGTACTTTGTGTTGGTACTGTCTGAAGATGCATCTTCCATACCATGATCGCTTGCTAGAGTGCTCTGACCAGCAGAGAGGAAATTCAAGCCACAGGTGCACTGTGCATAGGATCCAGTTTCTGGGGAGGTGGAGGCACTGTCAGCTGCAGCACAACAGGGTTTGCTCCACTTTCTGGGAGATTCCCTGTACGAAATGCCACACCTCACACAGATCTTCTCTGAGTCATAGTTTGTTGCAAAACGATCTGTGTCTTTGCTACCTGTTTCTTTCAGGTAACTGTGGGCATGTGGGCAAGATTTCTGAAGGAGTTTGTCTGTGACAGCATGTGCCCCATCTGTGTTGGAGGAAGGGTGAGAGCCTTGAGAGACTGATATGTCCTCCGTGCTTCCAATCCCTGAGAAGAACTGATTTAAGCTGTCGTTCTCCCCTGCCTCCATTGGTTCTGAAAATGACGACACGGTTTTACTGGCAGTCCGACTCAGCAGAGATAAATTATCAGTGGTATTGAGATCCTTATCCATGTATTCATCTTCCGTGGGAACCGGTGGGAAGTGGTCATTGTCAGTCTCAGTTACCACAAAAAACTCTTGGAGGCTCCCTCCCACCTCGCACGGTGCCATGCCAGGGCTCCCGTTCCTGCAAGGACCATGGCTGCTGGGGCAGCACAAGTTTCCAGAGGCAGGAGAGCCCGTGGGGCCCAGGAGGCACACGCCTTCAGAGGTCTGGGGAACAACAGCATTTGTGGTGTTCACAGTAACAAATGCATCCCTTGGGGGCTCCTGAAATCAATTCAAAATAAGAACATGTTTAGTAAATAGATCAGCAGAAGTTCAGTTCCTAGATAAGGAAGGAACAGGCAGATCTCAGTTCTTCCTCAGCGTGGAGCTGCTGAGGTTGAGCAGCATCACTATATTTGAGTCTTGAAGTGCAATTCTGTTCTGCTGTGAAGCTGTGACCGGTGATGCTGGGCTCAACTCGTGTTCAGAAAAAAGTCTGGTGACTTAGGGGCCAGCAGCATTCAATTTTGGGAAATGACTATTCCTAGTTATTAAGAAGGCACTTGAAAGTTAATAAATCTGGATTTTAATTGCTGGATTCTGCTGTTCCTTATGAGCCATCAGTAAGACCTACATCCTAGCTGCTTATAAGGTTTGCAAACCCCTCGAATCATCTTTGTGTCTGAAGGGCTCTTGATCTGTTAGGGCCTTACTGGGAACAGAATCTTTACTATCAGTAATGATTGAAAAAAAAACTGACTGGGTTGATTCAGAGGGCCCAAGACAGGCTAGAAAAAAAGAAGTCACATGGGCAGGGTTGCTTTAACCTGGAAAATGTTAGGATAACAAAAACAAAGGGCCATGACATCACATTGCCAGTACTTGTCAAAGTAAAGCTATACTTTTGGTTGCAGCTCCACAAAAAAGGGTTGGGAAATACTTCAAGGGTTCCCTTTGGTTCATGCAAGTAGTGCTGTAATGATGGGTGTTTGGGAAGTGCTATCTTTCATTTCTGCTGTCTGTTCAGATCTTCCAGGATGGAGGAGAGAGTGTAAATGCTGCCAGCCACTAATTGCTGTTGATTCACTCCTCTGTCCCAGAGGAGTTGAGCAGCTGCCAATGCAGGAGGTTACATGAACACTTACAGGACAAAAAAGGAGCTGCCTGCCTAAAAAGGTGGGGTTGGGTTGGGGTTTTTTTGGTAGCAATGGGATTTGAGTCTTTCAACAGCCAAGCTAGACAGAGCTCCTAGATGGGGTGGTGGGGACAGCATGCACCTGGGACACCTCAGTCCATGTCCATGGAGCGAAGCAAGCAGTGCACGTGAACTTGAACCTGTGCCCCCATCTGAATGTTTTGAGCATGGGATCTGGGGCTGTTCTGGAGCAAAACCTCTTGGAAAGCCTTACTTTTTTCACAGCTGAATGGACAGGGAGGATTTCTGTAAGCACTGGAATTAAGGGGTCTCACAACCAATTTTTTCATCTGATGGCTCTGTGCTCAACACCTTGTGTGTCTGGCATTCTTGGTGTTGCCCTCCATGAGGACTTTGGCATGTAAAAAGGTGCAAACTCAACTGCAGCTTTTCTTGCTCTTAGGGTTTAGAAAGGCTCTCTCCTAGGTAGTCTCAGGTGTTCTGCAACCAGTGGGCTCGTGTTTAACTTTCTCTTCATAAATACTTAATCATCACAGATTTCCCAGTGGGAAAAGTCTCTCTGGCTGAAACCAGAGAGCAGGTTCAGAAGCCATTTGAGAACAGTGATTTCATACACCTCACATTTACAGAAAACCAGACTGAAAAAGCAAAAAGCTCTGAGCATTTTTTGAGGAACTTAAAACTTCCTTTCTAGCCAAACATTAACGTGGAGTCTGCTTCAGGATGGGTGTCAGGAATGCCATGAGGAAAACATAAATCAGAGAGAAAATGTTGGCATCTTTGACCTCACCTTCGTTCCTTTTATTTGGCTGCACACTTCATTAGCCCAATTCTGTAGATCTGCTGCAGGGAAAACAAAAAGAGTAGCTGTAACGTAACTGAAGTTGACCACAGACCTAAACACCCACAGCCATTCACAATCCTCAATATCATATTAAATGAAAACCAGCAGGACTGTTTTTACTGACTGTTCAAGTGTCCCAGCATTGGTCTAGCTGAGGATTCATTGTAACTGGAACACAGATATATTTCTATGGAACAAATGTTTCCAAGCTCCTAAAATAGACCATGGTTAAACTGTGTTCCACATCAAATGGGGTTTCTTTCCTGGTCATAAGTCACACCAAGCTATGACTGGCCCGACACCGACCTGCTTGCAGCCATAAGGTCTATTTCAAGAGAAGTCACATGGATGTCCCAAAGACCATCCTCATGGATGTCTCCTCAGACAGGAGTGAGGAGCTTGAAGAGAAGAGGTAAGCCACGAAAACCACGGGATGGCAGGCCCAAATACAGCGTATTCCACTTCATCAGGGTGTACTTAATGGGGAAATTCACTTGATCAGAGTATCTCCCAGAGAAAAGCTTTGTCCAACAATGCTTTATGGTAAAGACTGCCACATAGAGTTAGCAATTCCTCTTGTTTTCTATCTGTACTTTCAGGAAATTTTGTAGGACTCAGGTCTAAAGTACATTTGAAGCTTGTGCTGGTTCTGTAGGTCTGAAGCTAGATCAGCCAGTTCCTAGCAACAACTGTGTTCCTCTGATGTTAAGTCTGCACATTTACCATCAGTCCCCGAGTAGGCAGAGTTTCTACCTGAGCCTGCAAGCCTCAGGAGCTCCAGTCAGCAGGATTTACCATGCAAAGGCAATGAGGGACTGTCACTGCAGAGCAGCAGGGCAACAGAAATGTCAAGTACAGAGCATCCCCCTCTAACCTGCTTTGCATCATAAGTATTTGGTTTGCAAGGAGAGTCACCATTTCCTCCAGCCCATTCCAGGAATTCCAGATTTAGCACAACCCATGTTTAGTGTGGCAGAGGCAGCCTATTTCTAAAACACAGGCTGAAACATACTTTACAAGAGGGGGTTGCTGTCTTCGATTCCACTGCTCCCAAAACATTTCATAAATTGCTAGATCTTGGGAAAGGAGATGATGGAAAAACTACACTGGGAAAAGCTTTCCATGTGCAGGGAAAAAAAAATAAAAAATGAGAGGACAAAAGGATTATTTCCTTAACTAAGAAGATCCAGGGCTTAACAAAGAGTTGAGTAACTACTGGAGGTATTTCCATCATATTTATAATATTTTTGATGCCCTACCATTACCCAGCATGCCTTTGCTAGAACATTTCTATTTTTCTACTTTTATTATTTATTCTATTACTTCTGGTATTTCTTCTGTACCTCACCAGAACTTTGGACAAGCTTTGGCTAAAAACATTGCCTCCATCACGTTTTCAAAACCACATCAGGCTTTTGTCTTGAAATCCGTATTTTAACATGTCCATAGTCAGGTTTCAGGTGAAGAGAGAAGGGGAGAAGGAGGCAGGAGGTGGTGAAAGCCCCCTATATCTCTCCCCGCTTCCCCTTGGCTATGGTATCTGCTGTGCCACATGGTGCAGAGCAGCTGTGCTGCTATAGAAGCCCCCAGCACCAACTCTCCTTCGTCCACACAGTGGTTGCCTCCACCCCGGGGGTGGTCACCCCATGCTCAGGGCTGCAGGAGGATACCAAGTGATATGCATTATGTGTAAGTGTAATATGCTCCCTGCCTAGAGGAAAGGAATTCCAAGTCTGGATTTCTGCTAGTTAAAGCATCAACATATTGACAGATATAGGGATAGAGTGCACAGCCAGCCATGCAGCTGCCACATTCATGAATATCAGTAGCTATCACGTACCTGTCAGCTTTTTTCCCTTATTCTTGTAGTACACGATGAAGATGACAATGCCAGTCAGTGCCACAAAAAATAAGATGACAATCAACACATATAAGATCCTGTTTGTTCCTGCAGGATGTAAAAAAGACAGTGCCATCAACATACAGCTTGTACACAGCAGTGTGACAATCCTTGCTCATTTTACCTGCTTTTCCACAGGAGAGAGGTTTTATTCCTTCCCATCTGATTTTCAGTTTCTATAATAAGGACAACAGCTCTAGTGCTCACGCAGCCTTACTGAAGGTACCTTGTACCAAGTCATCTCCATAAAAAGCAGAGTTTTGGTGTCTCAGAGAGGTATGATCCAGTCATGCTCCTCTGAAAGTCCCCTTGCAATCTGTTAGCAGCCCATGGGCTGCGCTTGCTCTCCCGCAGAGGATAGAATTCATGGAAATGAGCAGGCTGAGAAAATGAAATAACTATAAAGATGATGGAGGCCATGACTATAACAACGATGCTGCTCACCACGCAGTTTCAGTGGGAGGAGGAAAGCTCTACAGCTGCCAGGCTTAAAGTAAACTTTGAAGCTGGGATTTTCCAAGAGCACTGTCTTGATCTACAGCGGCTCCCCCTACAGTCGTCCATGATGGGAATGGAGTTTTAAGCCAGCCAAAACTCCCTAGTAAACACAAACCTCTTCCTCCATGGTACTTTCTAACAGATAATCCATACAAGGACACGTACCATCTTCTGATGGCTCAGGCATCCTCCATTTTGCACAAACTGCATCTGACTTGTCAGTCCCAGGCTCTGTTTCTGCCATTCCTAGAGCTGTGCAGCTGAAAAAGAAAGACCAAGAGGCTAGGTTCTCAAGGAGGGGGCTTGTCGTGGCCCCTACACTTATGCAGAGCAGTAATTTCAGTTGTAACATACAGTATTTATACTGCATTTCTCCACCTTTAAGAAGCTCAGATACCTTCTTTATTTTCAGCTGTGTTAACTCAGCAGTTCTGTTGTTACTGCAAATTCTTGCTCCCCCC
>VZRW01009365.1:287108-366959 GCA_013398125.1 Aegotheles bennettii | reverse complement strand
CCCCCCCAAGAAGAATTCAAGCTTCAGTGTGCTCTGCAGACAGCCTGAAGCACCCCACTGAAAAATGCTTTCACCCAAGCTTCTCCCTGCTTTCTGGCTCTCGTGGTCCTTTTACAAGGTAGAGGGACTCACTTGGTCCAGGATTTGCACTCGTCGGTGGATGAAGCGACATTTGAGAAGTAGCCTCTGGGACATGGTGTACACATCGTGTCCTTGTCTTGTTGCACTGCATGTAGTAAAGGAAGAAAGACTTCATAGCTGAGTTTCCATGGGTTCCTTTCAGGTGAGAGGAAGGTGACTATGCTCCCCATCCTCCCACTCCACACATCCCCCAAACCCCCTGAAGGGAGAAAGATCTTAGATTACATTAGAGCAGCAATGACAGTCAGATGTAAGCAGAAAAAAAGTATGCGAGCCTCACCTGAGGACTTCTCTATATGATCAAAATGAGAAATGACCAGGAACCCTTTGCAGTTATTGTAAAATAACACACAGCTATTACATCCTTCCCCTTCCATTAACTTCCTTGCCTCGATGCTGTACCACAGACAGTGATGCTAACTGCTATTGTCACTTCTTTGAGGCCACGGTAAACAAATTGCTGCACCAGGATTTGCTGGAGTGCAGAAAAAACAGCACCACTGTGCTCCAGGCTCATGCAGCATTTCATCCCCCATTTCTCTATTTAGTGCTACTTTTTGGTGGTTCCTCCTGCTTGGCACAGCTGTTACCAGTGTTCATTACAACTCTGAACCTGACTGTCTCTATTTTCCACCCACAAAACGCCTGCATTTTGTTTTCAATCAGACTTCGGACTAAATTAAATGTCTGTAATAAATCTTTGCATTATAAGTCATTAGAAATACAGAATACTTGCACTAGCTGTGAGGTGTTAATCACTTTTAACTTGCTTATAACACTATAAATTGGCAAAGCAAAAAACCAAAGCTCAAATCCAATCTCAGCAACAATTCCCAATGGACTACTTCTGTGAGTACTGGAGCAATGCATGTCCTAGCGACTCACAGACACCTCAGCAAACATTAGAAATGCACTGAACAGTTTGCATCTATCACCACGTCCACGTGATATCTTGCAAAAGTCACTTGATCCAAGATACTGCTTAAACTACAGAGGCAGAAGCCTTCAAAATGCAGGTAGTCCAAGAGGGTTATATGCAGTAGTAATGGTAACTCAGAAAGGCATCTCCTGTTGACAGTCATCTGAGGCTAAAGCATTCTCTCTAGTGTCACAACCCACACGATCCTGTGGGCCTGAGCTGGACATTTCACTTTGTACATCCCCTCTCTGTATCTTACCAGGATGCTTGACTCCGAATCCTGGAGCACACATGGTGTTCCGCTGACAGCAGTCGCAGTCTTCATTCCAGTGGTAGCCCATTGTACAAGCACACTGCCGCTGGAACGTGCTGTTCCCTGGGTTCACTTCTCTCAAAGCTTTCCCTGAAAGAGAAAGCAGATGGGAGTAAAAATCTCTCTAACAATAAGCCTCAAGTTTATGAACCTTGTGTTCATAAACACATATTTGCATATTTGCTTTGCCCGAGTGCCAGATGTGAAACCATTCATGTTAGAGGAAACATTATCTTTCCAGAAGCATGGGAGACCCTTGACCAGCACCGGGCTCCTCACTGATCCCACTCCTGAGCCACACTTTTCCTTGTAGCTGCTGCAGAAAATAAACAAGAGCTTTTGCAAGAGTGGGACAAACGTGTCAGGGGATGTGCTGGGCAAAAGGACAACCTTGAAGATCCAACTCATAGGAGCCAATGGCCCCAGTGAAGAAAATCATTATCAGAAGCATAGAGACCATGGTTGTGGTGCTCAGCACAGAATCTCTGCTGTCTGGGGACCTCCCTCTCCACCAGGCTCTTCTGCAAGCCCAACCTTCAGTGTCAGGTACCTGAACTAAGCAACTCTTCCCTAGATCCAGTTTTCTATCTTAGCGCTTCATTAATTTGGATTAAAAGGTTCTTCAGTATGAAGAGCTCACCTTGATCACATATTTTATGTAGTAAGCATTTATCTTCTTCATTCCAGACATCCATATACTCGTTTGGGCCACACGGCTGGCACACGCTGTCAGAAGTACCAGTGCATCTAGCAGACATATACTTTCCTGTAAATGAGAGAAGGACAAGTAGGACATTTGCAAGTTGCAACCAGCTGTCTAAGGAGCTTAAGGAAAACAACGTGTTGGGCTAACACTGCTGTGGACAATCGTTTCTTCCTGTCACCTTTTCAGCTCCTGTCTGGCCCCCTCTTAGTGTGGCACTGAATCATGAAGCTTGTGGCCTGGGAGCAGTCCTATCTACACACACGATAATCCAGCTGCTTTCTGCCTCCCACAGCTGCTTTCTGCCTCCCACAGCTGCTTTCTGGCCTAGTGCTCTCCTAACAAAGCAGCTGCTGTGGCTTTGGTGAGGTCAGCAGGACCACTCCTGCCCTAGAAGGCACTCCTAAGCCTGAAACCATGCACCTGGTGGGGGGATGTGCCAACAGATTAGCAGAGTCACAGGGGCAACCTGCCTCATTGACCCACAGAGCTGTTTCTAATGAGCCTTTCAGTTATGAAGTCAGTAGAGCCCAGTGCTCACCTACCTGGCTCACACTTTGTGCAGCACCTTCCAGAGTGTTCATAGTGTTGTTCGCTTCCACACCGCGGGGTGATCTGTAGTGACAACTGGAGGGGAGAAGGAGAGAGAGGACATGAGAACCAATACTCCTGGAGAGCTTCAGACCTACCTAGTGACAGCGCTGGCAGAGAGGAGGAAAACTTCTCTTCTGGATAGCATCTTGGATAGCTAAGCAGTAAAAATTACCCAACATTTATGACTTCAAAGGCGCTTTGTAGACACCCTAAGAATATGTACTTGATGCTGTACACAGAGGGAATTGTAACACAGCCAGGTGATAAACAAATAACACCATCTTGCAGTTTGCCATGAACTTTTAGCCTGCTATATAACCTTTTCTTACAATACTTTATTATTTGAAATCTATGACTTTAAAACAATTGTAAAGAAAAAAACCTGGCATAGAGATAATTCTGTAGTCTCTTCCACACATATGACCTCAGACCAAGACCTGGGCGACTGACAGTTTTAATGCACAGCACTAAGCAAACAAGTAAGGTGAATGATTTATACTCCTGAAAAACAAGTTCCCAGCTTCCCACTGGGATATACGATACACCTGGCTAGCCCCAGAAAACACTGAACTTGAATTTTTCAGCTTTTTATGGCTCTCACTGCATCCTGCAGAGATGGTCTCACAGAACTGAGGCAGCCAGCCAGAGGGGTGACGCAGCTAAGCCAGCAGCTTTTTGCTTCTCAAAAAACCAAAACCAACACAACACAAACCACCTTGAAACCACCTGAAACTGTTCCACATGAGGGCATCTGCAAAGCAGGTAGCAGTGTTGCCTCTAGCTCTTAAGGACTTCTTATGGCATCCCCTCCCTGCTCTCAGCTGCCCAGCACACACGGCTCTCTTGGCCAGTCTTCATGGCTTGTGCTGGGGATCCTGGCCAGCCAACCACCATGCCCAGCTCTCGCTGACCCTGCTGGGGCTGCACAAGAGTCTCCCAGCAGCAGTCCTCCAGGCAAACCCAAAACCTTACAACCAGTTGTTGATCTTGCAATAGATGAGGTCGTTCAAAATCTGGCCCCTAACAAAAAGTCCTTCATTATTGGATGCAGATGTTAAAATCTCATTTACTCAGAGAAAGCTGCAATAAAGCTTCTGCTGCTGGTTAAAGGGAGTTTTTGCTGTCCAACAGCATACGGCAGCCCTGTGCCTACCCATACCGGTTTCCATTCCTCTACTTAGCATTCTCCCCTTGTTCCCTCCAAGTCTTTACTTCTCCTCTTTCCTCCTTTTCTAGTTTCACCAATAGCAACCTCTTTAAATAGAAAATATTCTTCCCTAAGCACCTTGTCCTCTTCTAATGCTGGGAAGGGTCTTGTAACTTAAAGATGACCAAAAACGCTGAATTTTTTCTTTAAAGCTTTACCTTCTGGCTTGGAGTTTGAGCCACGGGTTGCTGCATGACTTGTGTTTATCCAAACTGTGCTAGCTGTGTCTGGAACAGAGCAAGTCCCTCAAGGAAGAGGTCAAGTAAGAGCTTCTATATTTTTGCAAGTTATAAAAAACTTATAGCCATTTTTTTTTAATCATCACAACAATCCCAGGTCAAATGAAGAGTCTAGGCTTGCAAGAAATCTGTTGTCTCATTGTTTCCTCGTCTCTCCCTTTGCCTTCATTAGCAGTATCTTTCTCATGATTAGACTACACATTTTTTGGAACACGTTTCGTGTCTGTGCAGCACCTCCCAAGAGAGGCACAGGGTGACAATCAGTGCTGGTGAGGTGAGAGGTGATCTAGGAAAGGGAAAGCCGGGCCAGCCTGGCAGTTGAGCAGTGACACTGCTCAGTGTCCCAGAAGAAATGCTGAAAACTCTTCTGTAATCGAAGGAGCTCTTTTTCTGTAACACACTTCAGGCAGCATCTGCTCAAACACGAAGCTGGCCAGCACGGGGTTGAGGTGATGCTGCAGGAGACAGAAGGTCTTGAGTATCTGATTCCCTATTCCCAGTCATCCGAAAAGGCAACAGAAGTGATGAGACCAGCAACAGGTCGAGTCACTTGCTTTTTGTCACAGAATGTCCTCTTCTTCCTCGTTTGCCCCAGTTTGACAGTTCCTCTTTAGAAGAAAAGACAAATTACTGAAGTGTTAAACAAGGGCAAAGTCATCCTTTTTAAGGAAGGATATGCAAATTTGCTAAAGAGCATTCAGCTGAAGGGGCTGGAATAATTTCTGAGAATCACAGCTCAGCCTGAGGAGAAGCAGCAGTGCCCTGGCACTGAGGCTGGGGGAGCAGGCTGATTGCTTGGCCACCTTTTGGAACTTGTGTTGTACCTCCCTGCTCTACCGTATAAAGAGGGCTGTTGTTCCAGTATGCTCACAGCTGCATAAACCTACACTCTATGTCAATAAGTAGTCTCTTCTGTGACCGTGTCCTTCCCCTTTTCACACAAGCCAATGCATTCACAGAGCTGCAATACTCCCTCCTTTGATTTAGGCTCAACAACGTAAAGACAAGGCTCCTGGAGTCCATCTGCTAATGCCCATGTGAGCCCAGCCTCCTTGTGAAGGTGAAGGATCTTGCCTTGGTGTGGACTGGCTGGACCTGCTGAGCATGAAAGCTGGAGGAGTAAAGGACAGGAAAGGAGACAAAAGCAACCTGGGGTTCTCTTAGGGTGGGAGCCTTTTGCTAACACAGCCCTACTGAAGCCAGGTTATCCCTCGTGTAACCCTCTGCTGGGGACTGTGCTTGTCTCACCATCAAACGGCACTCAGGGGCTGAGAAGGACTCGTGCCACTGGCAGCACCACAACCTGATGCGTGGCCATCACCAGCGCATTCCCACCACGGTGTCCTTCTGAGACAGGGAAGTGCAATTCATTTTGCAGATGAGGAACTCGCGCCCGGAGGCTGGCTGGCTCTACGGAGGTGACAGGAAACCAGACCAAGTCTCCTAAGTCTCAAGTTCGCCTTGTAACCTCTGGAACATCCTTCCTCTCATCTGAGTGTTTGGACATCACCAAGCTCTCATCTAGAGAGAGAAGGGACCTTGATGAATGCGAAGGTGTCGACCTCCTCTGAAGTGATTAAATAAGACAAAATAGAGCCTGGTCATCCCTTTAATGGTCTCACTATTGATGAAGCTGTCCATCATATCCCACCACCACGTGCAAATGAGCATTTCAAAGAGCTCTAGGTATCCTGTGTATATTTAATCTGGCACTTGAAAAGTGTGCAAAGCACACAAGTTTGCACCAGTTCCTAAAAAACCAGTCAGCTTTCCCATTTGATTAACATCACCTTGGAACAGCTATATCTGTCAGGGGAAGAGTCCAGGGGAAAAAAGGCAAATCTCCAGGCTTGGTGGATCCAGTTGGGTAAAGCATGCCAACACCTGCTTACCTTTGAGCACGTGAGTAGCACCATTGACTTCTTTGGAAAAACAGGCATGCTAATGTCAAGGTTTGCAGGGGGACTGTGTTTTGGTGTCGAGCTCCAGGCAGCCTTTTCAGCTTCTTGGTTTTTTTGCCCTCCATCTGCTGAAAAGGACGCTAAGCAAGAGCGTGCTTGCAGGGTCGGAGAGAGTCGATGACTCAGAGCTACAAAGCACCACTCTGTTACTCAGACCTTGAAAAAAAACACACTCACAGGTGCTTCTGAAGGGGGAACCAGCAGCATTCAGATTCCTATCCTCAGGCTTAAGGAAATATTTATTCTTGGTGCCATTGAGCAATCGGATGGCAGCAGAAGCTGTGTGTCATGGATGCTAAAATTACTTTCTTGCTCAGATGAATATTCAGACAGACACTTCAGGGAAGATAGAGTTGCATGGGCCTCTTTCCTTTAAAAGAAAAAATCTGGAAGAACAAGCTCGGGGGTTTCCGCAGCCTTTTTCCCATGTCACTTCTGCACAAGAACCTGAGGCCTCAATGGGGATCGCTCATTAGTGATAATCTTAGTTTTGCAAAAATTGATGTGTAAAGGGACACGTCAAGGGGTACCTGCCTAAGGTGACACCTTGCTGTGTGTAGTTGTTTCTGGAAAGTATTCAAGTCATCTGTCATCATTTCACTGAGCAAGGCACATTTTTTTCTCAATTTATTATTGCAGACCCAAAGTCCCTATGGGAGAGCCAACTATGGCGTGTCCTGCCTTGCACACCACTGGTTCTTTAGACTTTGAAGCCTGAGTTTATTCAAACCACTTGCTGTTGAGGTCCTTAGTCTCGCCTGCAGCAGAACTGCAATATTTCTCTGGATTCAGCACTTTATTTGCCTTTGTCAAGAGGACTGAGCTTTCACCAACGCTTCCTGATCTGAAGTATCCCCTGCAAGCACAGCACCCTTGCTTAAAAATTACTTAAGAATAAAAGTAGAATCTGGCTCTTGATGGGCACTGCTTCATGGCTGGTGCTTCCCAGCACTCTAGTAATGAACAACTGGAAATTTTTACAGCTGTAAGTTTATAAACGGAAAGAGGAGTTTTATGTTAAAGACTTAATCATAACCACACGGACACTGAATGCAACAGTTCCTTCACAGACAGCCTTGGCTGGTGACAAAAATCCAATCAAAGCAGCACACAAGTCACAGCTTTGCAATTCCAGTTATTTGCTTGCAGGTCTGTAATTCATGGCGAAAATCTTAGCTTGTGAATGAAATGCTTTTGGTGATGTCAACCTTCCAGTGACCAGTAAACCACATCATAGAACTACCACCACGTGGTAAAATACAGCCGGGAAATGGCAACAGCTAAAAACTAAATATTATTTCACTCTTAAAAATAGGTTCTTGAAACCCTGCTAGAGCCTGAATACCTAAAGAATCCAGAAAGAACACGAGGGATAAAACCGATAATAAAGAGATCAAGAGAAAACCATAACCAGCAGTGAGCAAATGGCAGTAAAAGCCCCATCATGGCTATTGCCCATTCCACCCTGTTTTAGCACAGAGCAAAAAGCCAACACCTGAGCAAGTGGTGCTGCTCCACCAAGGGGAAGGACCTTTCATCAATCTCAAACCCACCAGAGTTATTTCTAGCCGGCAGACTACGTGAAGGAGAAGTGCTGCACTGACTGCTCTGGCAGTGGGGTGGTGGGGTGAGGCAGACAGGAACCTCAGGTATATCAGATGGGAGATGATGGAGGTGATAGGTGGCAGGGCTGAAATGGCTACCAGCTGAACCTGGGACTGAAAACTTGCCATCACGTGCACAGCACTCATCATTCAGAGACAAAGTCATCTTCATACAGCAGCCAGAAGGCCACACTGAACGTTTCCATCGGCCAGGCCGTCAGTAGCATCTGCACTGCCTGCACTTTGGTGCAAAACCTCATGTTTTAACCTACATGTCCTGGCTGCCACAGCAAGTCAAGGACTGATAGCTACCAGGTAGAATATTTTAAAGATGAATCAGAGAGTAAAAACCCAAAAGCTAATCAAACCAAAGTATATAACAAAAAGGCTTGACAGCAAGACAACAGCCCATGGCAAGCAGAAATAAAACCTGCAGAATAATTACATGACCAAAGCTCACACCCAGAGGTGCTGGTGGACAAGCCTGCAAAGGCAAATCTCTTCTAGATTAAACAGGCACAGTAGCACCACTGCATAGGAAAGCTCAGCAGCCTCACTGCTCCAGGTACAGTCTCTATGACTCACCATGAGTAACTCCACACCTATTCATGCTTAAAAACAATAACAGAAAAGGCACTAAAGACAGAACCATTTACCAGGACCATGATCCTCTTGTGTTTTAGTTACCTCTTGTGTTTTAGTTTTTGATTTCAGTAAGGCATTTGACACTGTCTCCCACAGCATCCTCGTAGATAAGCTGATAAAGTATGGGTTTGGTGATCAGGTAGTGAGGTGGATCAAGNGCAGGGGGGGTGGACTAGATGATCTTTCGAGGTCCCTTCCATCCCCTTAGATTCTGTGATTCTGTGATTCTGTGATTCTGTGATTCTGTGATACCTATGCTTCAACAACATCAAGTCCTAACAAAGAAATTACCACAAGAGATTTCTTGGGCTGGGCTATTCCTGGATTAGGAGTTCAATGAGGACTTTCTGTGCTTAAAAACCTGCATGCTTATGTCCTCTGTCCTCCCAGCATGCCACCAGAGTATTAATGGCTTACGGTGCGAGGCAAGACCCTGCAATCCCTGCTGAACTGCCAGGGAGAATGAGAAAGCTTGCAGAGAAGAGGTGAAGCCTGCTTTTTACCACCTGATGCTCTGCTTCGGCTTCCTTCTCCTGGATTTTGGTGTTACACATGGAACAAATGCTGAATATCCTGCAGGCAGAAGCATGAAGGGTAGTGGCAGGGCTGCAGCCCTCACTTTGGACAATGGCCATGCAAAGGGGATGCCTGTAACACCCACAGACCATTCCGCCTCGATGCGAGCTGTAGTGAGAACTGCATGATCAGATCTGCACCTTCTCCAGCACGAAGCATGGAAGGGCTCAGGACTGGGCTGAGAATGGATTCATCTACTCTTTAGGTGTCACCACAAGGAACCAGCTCTGCTGAGGACAATGGGCCAATTGAGTCGATGGAGATATTCCTCCCCGATCTGGATGGCCTTTGCCTTGTTTCCGTAAGCAGCCTGTTCGACTGCATGTGGTATGGCAGGGGAGAATTTTTTCTTTCCCATGAGAGCAGACTCAAGGAATCATTGTTCTTGCTACTGAACAATCAAAAGTTACTGAAGAACATGACGCTCATAAGGCAAAACCATTGGCTGTGGCAAAATAACATGCTCAAAATAGATCTCCTTGCGTGCTATGTAAGCAATTTTTAAGGCTCCATATGAACCTAGTAGCACATTTTTCCCTATCTGTATCCCAGATTAATGGGTTGCCTAACAAAACTTCACAGTTATTTTTTTTTCCATACAATTTTTTTTTTCTTTTCCCTCCACTTTGACCACTGACTAAATATATTCTACACCCATCTGCAGGCACAAATGTTGTTCTTTGGCATTCTTGAACAGCCTCTGTATACTTTTTTTTCTTTTGGAGTAGCCACAAAGTGGTGAGAGTGAATGACCTCATTTTTTTTTCCCTCTCCTTGGCTAATTGGCTCTTGCAGGGTGGATTGAACCGGCCAGCTTGGCTCTTTTACCAAAGAGCCTTTCCTGGTTGCTTTTATCTAGGCTTTGAGAGGAGCAGCCAGCGGGTTTCTGCAGAGCAGAGTGGCGGTTCCAGGTCTCCACTTTCTGCCTGTCCACTGTGTTGTCCACCCTCACCACAGCCCCTGCCCCAGCCTCTCCATGAGGGATATCACAGGGAAGAGGCAAGGAGCCACCGTGGATACATTTGACAGAGCAGCACGAGGAATGTGCCCCCACCACAGGGATGCTGGTGGGGTCACGGGCAGAAGAAGACACAGAGAATGAGGGTGAGGGTTGGATGCTGCTGTCTGTGTGATAGAAGGGCAACAAAGCTGCTGAAGGGACTGGAAAACATGCCTTATGAGGAACGGCTGAGGGAGCTTGGGGTGTTCAGTCTGGAGAAGAGGAGGCTCAGGGGGACCTTATCACTCTCTGCAACTCCCTGAGAGGAGGCTGGGGTGAGGGGGGGGTCGGTCTCTTCTGCCGTGCCCACAGTGAAAGGATGAGAGGAAACGGCTTTAAATTGCAGCAGGGGAGATTCAGGTTGGACATCAGGAAAAATCTCTTCCCTGTGAGGGTGATTGGGGGTGGGAATGGGTTGCCCAGGGAGGTGGTGGAGTCACCGTCCCTGGAGGTGTTCAAGAGGTGTCTGGATGTGGTGCTGGGTGCTGTGGGTGAGTGGGGATGGAGGCAGGGGTTGGACTGGGTGAGCTTGAAGGGCTCTTCCAACCTTGGTGATTCTATTATTCTATGGCAGACAGACAGGGGGATGTATCTGCTCCTTTGCTGGGCCCATACGGGCAGACCTCTCCATGACTTCAGTGGGAAATGGACAGGGCTGCGTCCTGTGGCAATTAACAACTCTTAGCTTTGTTTGCAGCCACAACATCCTAAATGCTGTACAAACACCAAAGAAAGCCAAGCCCTTTGGCCCAGACAACTCACACCCTGCAAAGCCAAACAATAAAGACAATTGAGAGAAGCACTGTGAAGAGCAGCTGAGGTGGCTGCAGAGGTATGGCACAAAAATCAGGACATCCTGGAGCGCCAGGGGTAAGTCAGCATCACTCCTCTGGTGTGGTGCTGAGCCCTCTGCAAGGCACCAACCACATCACGAAAACACATGCACACTGCAGTGGCACACAAAGGAAAATCAGGAAACCTGCATTCCCCCAGAGCTGGAGTGTCACACCAAAGCCAGCTGCCATGGAGCAGATACAAGAGCAGACTGCCCTGGGGGCAGAGCAGGGCTCTCCTGCAGCCCACCCTGCCACTTTCAGCCAACACTGCTCCACTTCATGAAGGTCCCACAACAGCCTGTCTTCTACTGCATGAACTTTGCACCATTTTTAAAGAAGTCATAAAAAGGGGCAAGTTCTTGCAGGCAGGCTATTGTGTTACACAGACCACGGCCTACCCAAGTCCATAGTGCAACCTGGTTAAACAGCACTTCATTTTTATGCTGCATTTATAACCCACAAATATTTGCTTTTGTGCTTCTTGTCAGTGATAATGAACCACACTCAGAGCAGCTGCTTCTCCACGCAGGCAATGCCAACAAGTGCAAACCAGGGGGTGAGCAGCTGCAGCAGAAGCCTGCTAAGCTGAGTTTCCATGGAAAGGAAGGGGCAGCCTGTACAAGATGCGTGGTTGCAGCTGAGGATGTGATGAACCAGCCATCTCCATTTCCCTCTTCTCCCCATGGCCTGCCCCCACTAAGCATCTGAAGCAACAACCCCCTCTAAGAGTCCAGCTGAACTGCAGAGCAGCCCCTTGCAGCACAGGGTGCAGGGTGGAAGGAGGTCTGGATTCTGTGGGCACAGCACATGGTGGCAGGAACCTTCCTGGCTCTGGTCACCGCAAACATCTCCCGGAGACCTGGTCGTACAGAGGGAAGTCAGCAGGGAGGAGCAGGAGAACATCCTTTCGACAGGGGTTACCTTTTTGTTTCACCTACACGTGTACCTAGGACAGCAGGGTCTTCTGCCACTTGAACTCCGAGGGACAGAGGGATAAACATAAATATGATTCCTCTCAACAGCTTTAAGGCACAAATACCAGCGGGCACCACCTTAAGGTTTTTGTGATTTTCAATGCTGTAGTTTGCACACATCCCTTTTACTGTCTTCAAAGGTTCTTGCAGAGCAGTCACATTCCGTCCCATTTGTCTGGGTGTGAGGGTGCCTGGGATGACAGTATCAGGCAACAGAAACAGGTCCTTAGGGCCACAGTTAATGTCCCTGCTTGACCTGCCTTTTTTTTTCCTTTCTTCTGGCACAGTATGAAGGGAATGATGTTGGTCAGCACCCCTGAGATGGCTGATAAGCTTTGAATTCTACTGACTCGTAAAATGCGGTGAAGGTTTGTTTCGGTCCCATTTGTGGGAAAGAAGAAATTACATCAGGAAGATGATGCTTAGCATGAAAAAAGAAGTGGCGGAGATTTCTTAAATTGTGGATTGGGTGGGTTTTATATTTATTATATTCCTTTTATATGAGGTGGTGTAAGATTTTTCACATGTTCTGGGGGGAAACTGCAAAGCAATGAAAAACTTTCCTGTTTCCATTGCAGGAGCCATTCCTGCAAGGGCATTTGGACAAGTGAACTCCTTGAGTTACAGTGACGTTGAAACCCATGCTGTTAACAACAGAATAAATCCAGGGGTTTAGATTAGATATTATAGAAGTTTTGCTCTACTGATTCCTTTGGGCCTGATCAGAGCAGGAATACTGGACCAGGTAAGCCCATGAGATAACACAGCATGGACATTTTGATGCTCTTTTCCCCCTCTCATCATAAAGACTGTGTATTTTAGGAAGTTAAAAGATAATCTGTATTTCGGCCAAAATTTTTCTATATTACAAAGAATTCCAGATGCTTGCAGTGAGCAAACTTTCCCTATAAAGTAAATATTATGGAGCAGTGAAAAAAATCCATCCCATTGCCACACAAGGGGAAAAGAGTTCTTGATGTTAAACCAGGCGACTGGTTTATTGCAGACTTGCAAAGGCACATTTGCACAGGCTTTAACTCCCATCTGATAGAAACATTTATGTTCTTCACCACTGCCAAGCAAGGAAAGGGATGTGTCTAATCCGTACCAAGAAGCTGAGCAGATCATGCCTCAGAAAGTAAAACACCACGTCCTCTGACAGCCGCCCAAGACAAATCACTCTGAGAGATCATCTTGTGGCTGAAGCACAAGACAAGGAGGGCTGAGCTCTGCTCCCAGCAGTTCTGCTCCACGCTCGGTGTGTGACCTAGAGCAAGTAATGAATTCTCTGTTCCTGTTTCCTCTTTGGTGAAAATTATGACAGTGATCACGTCTATTCTCAGCAGAATTATGAGTACTCATTAACTTAACATTTTCAAGTATTCCTCATTCTTCGCAGGAAACACATTGCCTATATCACTGCCCTATCATTACCCCACCATACCATTAACTCTAACACAAGTGCATCGGACAAACTTCAGCCCTACCACACTTATTGTCACAATTTGTTTCGTCAGAAAACACCACTCTATTCAAATCAGTCAAGGAAAGGAGAACCTGAAAGGCTGGGTAGGAGCAGCACCTCTCCAGGCTTGCCTTGCTTTCCCACGCTCAACCAGCAGGTCCTGCTTACTGTTGCAGACAAGGTATTAGATCAACAGGCTCTTTGACAACATATGCCTTACCCTATGTAAACTCACACTACAACCTCCCTGGAGCCCCCTGCTACTTTGTACTGCTACTCATCCAAAGCATTGGCTGTGGAAAGTTGTACCCTGTGCAACCACCTACAGACTCAGAACTAAGCACGTGTTGAATGCAGTGGAAAGACTTTACACATTACCCAACTAAACACAAGTTCCCTGTTTTGCATCCTCTGAAAGGCTATGAATTGAGAGGTGAGAAATAATGAAGAGATCCTTCTGGCTCCTACATTGGGGTACTTGAAACGTGCTAGGAAATATAGGATGGAAATCCAAATTTCCAAGGTTTGGTCAAGAGTTCAGCAGGTTCCAGGCAACAAGGAGATTCCAAAGGCAACAACTGCCTCAAACCCAACTGGCTCCTGAAGGGAGCAAATATGCCATAGTTAGTGACCTGGAGCAAAGGTACAAAAAACACTGAGGTCTTCTCATCATGCTGCATTGATCACAGGGCTGAACACCAGGGCAGGAAAAAAACCAGACAGATACAGAAGATACTGAGGAATGGGACAAACCACCTGAAAGCTACGGTGTAAAATTCACTTTTGAAGTACTCAGGCTCATCCATATGCATATGGAGGACACCTGGAAAGCAGCAGTTTAAGAGAAGCCTAAGGAGTGAGGGTGGACAGAATGAAACATATATTTTAGATGGGGAAAAAAGGCCTGTGTGGTTTTAGGCAACATATTTAGGACCAGGGATCCAGAGGAAAGGCTCTCAGGACTATGCGGTCAGACATTAAATTGTAAGCTGTAGACAGTAGAGGGTTGTTTGGTTTGGTTTTTTTATCTTTTTTTTTTCTTGAAGCTGCACCTTGCTCTCAGGGAACCCAGCCATGCCTCAGTCATACCACGATGTTGGGGGAAGCACTTAAAATGACACAACTGATCGAGAATAATGAGACGCAGAGAAATACTACAAGCTCAAATGAGAGAAATACAAGTGGTGGCGAGGCTGCCAAACATTGATTAATGGAGAAAATAAAGTGCCTGTAGCATGGGATTTGCAAACAATCCGTCAGTCCAGAAGGGTCTAAATAACCCGAAGGGAGAGGAATCATTTTTGAGCTGCGTAATTAGAAAAAGCAAAGTAAGATTCTGCAAATTTAAACCGCCGGAGGAAACCCCATGCATGCCATTCACAAAGCTCAGCAAGAGCTGGCTGCAGAAAATGGTCTTTCTGAGAACAAGGGAAGACCAGCAGCGATCCCGACCGTAAAACACGCTGACCATCAGCCACCTGGCACGACACGAAGTCACAGAAAGCACGCTGTGTTTGCAAACAACTGCGGAGCCAAACCTCGCTCAGATCCCTCCCTTGAGAGGAAAGGGCTGCCCTTTTGGGGCAGCTCGCCCAGGATTGGGGTTCGGTTCCTGTCTCTGTCATGAGCGAACCTCCCAGCGAGTCACATAGCCAGCCTGGGCCTCCATCTCCCACCGGTGGACCCACAGCCACAATGCAGTCCTGCGTCCCAGGGCTGCTCAGGGGATGCCTGAGTTTGGGCTGGTGGGTGGTCAGGGCGTGAGGGACACTGCACCCCTCCGAGGGACCCCCAAAGCTGCTGCTGGGCTGCAAAGAACATCTGTGCTCGTCCCACGCCTGAGGGACAAGTGTGCTCACACTCTCTTGAATAAATCTGTTTGGTAGGGTGGAGTCTGCCTTCTTTTTACTCTACATGCAAATTATATCCCTCAACAACCTCACTGCAAATATTTTCTGGTTTCTCACACCCTGCCCTGGGCAGGAGAGCAGGCTGTTTTCCCTGCGGATCCTCCAACTTCCTTTGGAGCTTTGGGTTTGGGCTATTTTGATTTTTAAAGAAGCGAGAGGAGCTTGTGAAACAGGGCGAGTTGCAGGGAAAAAACAAAACCAAAACCCAAACAGCCAGAGGGAAGGGAAAAAACAGAAAGGCAGGCAAAGTGTCCTGCTCCAGCCGCTCTGCCAGCGCCGGCTGTGCAAGATGCGACGCTCCGACCTCACGACCTCCTCGAGCAAAGGCTCAAACCTCCATGGACGAGGCACAGCAGCCACCTTCACCCTCTCCTCTGGTCAGCCTTACCTGTTCTCCAGCAGCAGCCAGGCAGAGGAGAAGGAGCCAGCAGCCTGACGGGAAGGGCATGTCGGGGTGTCCGCCTCTGCCTCTGCCTGTGGCTTCTTTTCCTGCCACCGAAGAGCAACTAGATCCTTCCAGCCAAGCCCCCGCGCCCCGGCAGCGCAGCGAGGCACATTTGAGCCAGCTACTTCTCTTTCTTCCTTTCCTTCCTCTCAGCTACACGAGGGGAGAAGAGAGAAGAAGAAAAAAAAAAAAAAGGCTCTTGGCTGTAGTTCCCACAGCATTTCCTCAGACTTGACATGCAGGTTTTTTTTTTCCCCTCTTCTTGTCCCTCCCTTTCCTTTCTCCACCCCCTTTTACAAGAAGTTTAGTCACCATGTCCACGTCCCAGCTCCTGCCGGCCAGGACTGCTGCTTTCCCGGTCTTTCTCGGCAGGGCCATCCATCTACCTGCCTCCCACCCCCTGTTCCCTTCTCTTACCTGGCTCCATTCCTCACTGTGCACCTGCCTTGGATTTGCCTTCTCCTCACCACCACCTCTGGATGTTGCCTCATGTTGCCAGAGGACATCTCGGGCCTCCCACCTCGCTCTCTGATCCACCCTGGCACAACCACCCTGCCGGCACCTGCCCCTGGCACTGGGGAAGGCCTCCTGTCCCATCCCATCTTGTCACCTATGCCATCCCGTCCTGCTCCCTATCCCACCCCTGCTCCCATGCAAAGCCCTGGGGGTGCCAGCCCCGGTGTTTTGGCACAGCTCAAGGCCCCCCATGTGCTTTGTTCCAGCTGACAGTGGGAGCTGGTCTGTGGGGTTGCTGCTGGGGGAAGGAGAAGCAAAGATGTGCTTCAGGACCTCACCTGAAGCACCCTGTGCCACACACAGAGTCAGTCCCTGCAACTTGATGTGGGACAGTGGAAAGGGGCCTCTTCACCCCCAAAAGAGGCCCATGGCCAACACCACCAACCCAGCAGCACCGCCTGGCCCGGCAAAAGTGCAGCTGCAGGGGGAGGTATCCCACTGCAACCTGGGCAGAGCCCGTGGGGGTCCTCCGAGGTGGGGCAGGACAGGGCAGCACCGGCTGATGGGGGCTGAGGATCTGGCAGGGCTGAGCATGTCGTGGCACCACCTTCCCTGTGAAATCAGCCGGGAGCACGCTCCGAACGGGGGCAAATAAGGAAGTTGTTCTTTCACTTGTGTATTTAGATCTAACCCTTG
Organism: Aegotheles bennettii; assembly: GCA_013398125.1. Taxonomy (NCBI): domain Eukaryota; kingdom Metazoa; phylum Chordata; class Aves; order Caprimulgiformes; family Aegothelidae; genus Aegotheles; species Aegotheles bennettii. The sequence continues at coordinate 350,275 of VZRW01009365.1, read as the reverse complement.
CCCAGGGAAAAAAAAACAGTTATTTATAAATTGTTCTGCGTTTGCACATAAATAAATTCAAACACTAAAGATGAAGAGGCTATATTAAAGAAAAATCCTTTACCAGTGCTGCTGCAGTCTGATTTCTGCTCGCAGGAGGGATCCTCAGGGCCAGGGAGGGATCCTCGGGGTCAGGGAGGGATCCTGAGGGCCAGGGAGGAGGGATCCTGAGGGCCAGGGAGGAGGGATCCTGCGGGGCAAGGAGGAGGGATCGGGACAGAAATGGCTGCTGGGTCTCTCTCCCGTAGCTAGGCCGGAGGGCCCGCCTGCATGGCAGAACACAGCTACAGCCTTCACTTCACCTCCACATAGTGCCCAGGGACCATAAAGCCAGATCTCTTTAATCTTCCTAAAGTTCCTTTCAACACTTAACACCCTCCGTGTCCTCTGCATGCGTTGGGCCCGGCCCCATCTGCCCTCACGCAGCCCTCAGTGTTCTCCTCTCATGGTGTGGTGGGCCCCGCGTGGGTTTGATGCTCCACAGCAGGCTATGGGGCAGAAGGACACTGCACGGTGTGCCTGGCTTAGGGCCAGCAGCTGGTCCTGCTGCCCATTCACCTCAAGAAGAGCTAGGGCAAGGAACAGGCTGATGGGTTGTAGCAAGCCATCGAGCTTGCGATGGCAGCATCAGAGCCCTGCTGAGCCACCAGAGGAGCTGAGGTGTCACCACAGTTGTGGCTGGACAAGCTACAGCTCCAGCACCAAACAGAAATTGAACTGGGGGGGAGAGGGGTGGCCGTGGCACCCAGAATGGCCTGTAGGCAACATGTGCAAGGCCAGCTTCAGTGGGGACTTCACAAGGTAGGGGTAATGTACGTGCCCGGCTGCTGGCAGCGGTGGGATTCCCTATTCCCTCTTGGTCCTGGAGGGAGCCTGGTGAGACAGCAGGGAGATCCTTCTGCCAGAGCCATGTCCACCCACTACCCAAAGCTTGCAGCCCTGTGCTGGCCAGGCTGTTTTAAAATGTTTGTATTTAAGGTACAAGGAAATGTTTCTTTTTAAACAGAACAGGCTGCGAAGTCTCTTCCCCTTTTCACATCGAGCACAATACCAAAGCTTTGGGCTGTGTTTATTTACCAGCTGCTCATTCTAACCACAGATTTACAGGAGCAAACTCACGCTGTCATGAGCGGTTGGACATGTTACTGGCTTGCTCTGGAGGTGTTGAGTAAAGGCTTTGAAGGCATTGAATAAAGCCAAGCCCTGTTCAGCTCAGAGGAGCTCCAGACTGTTCAGTACTGCACATACAGCTCTGTTACTTTTGGGTTTTCACTCCTGATCCTGCCTGAAGCATTTGTTGTCCAGGCTGAAATTTCTCTCTCTTCTTCCACTATGTGAAAACACTCTCTTTTTGAAAGCTCAGACATTTTCCTCTGATTTAAATTTTATGTTTCTGAGCCAAAACCCACAGAAGCCACTGCTGGGTGCTTTATAGTCTTAATTATGTATTGCAGCAGGTCGTTAGAAACTGACCTGTGAATGCTCGAAAATAAGAACTAGGGAATGTATAGAACGTGCTGTCAATGCTCTCACATTTATTACACATATCATTCTATGTAACACAAGTAAAAACTAAAAATTTATACCAAAACTGGTTTGTCAGCCTTTTCTTTTAAAGTTATTTTTTTTTCCTATTACAGAACACTAGTTTTTCAGCTTCCTTTGCAAAGCATCTATTTTGAATAAAACCAAAATGCTTGAAATCTGAAAAATTCAAACTTACGTTGGCGTTCGGGTGCCTCCTGTTTCTGTACACCACCATGGCATGGGGGCCTAAACCGGACCGGCCTTCGGGATGTTCTTCCTAAAGAGGAGAGATGGAAAACCACATGCAACCTTAGAGGTGTGGCAGAACCAGGAATTGTCCCCTGGATAATATCAGGATACCTTCCCTGGTGAAGCCTGCCACGGAAAGCAAACTGTGGGCATGGCTGGCTGCTTAGCAGATCTGCAGTCAGTACAGGTTTCTTCTTACCTCCTTCCTAGAGAGAGAGAAGTACAAATCACAAGCTAAATAATATTTTTAAAGGACTGTAGCATTCAATGTAGTACTACAAATCTTGTAACAGTCTGAAAATGAAGCCACTTCATGTAAAAATGCCTCTTCCAGAAGCTTGGATGAACAGCAACTAACTCCCAGGCAATCCCTGAATTTGACTCCCATCTTTCCCAAACTTTCAACCTGAAAAGCAAAGATAAGGAATGGTTTGGTGGATACACCACTCAACTGGGCACCTGTAGGCTCACATTCATGTCCCCAGCTACTCCTTCACTTCCATGCCCCTTACCTGCACACGGGCCCCAGCACCTTGTGATGCCCCATTTCCCCAGCAGGGAGAACTAGGAGGCTGCGTGTTAAACCCAGGTCTTTGATAGGATGTGAAGGAAACCTGGGCAGAGAAGCAAAACTGAGAAGTGTGTGGTTGCAGCACCCCAGGATGCCTTCTCACACCGTGCAGGAAGGCTGTGAAAGTACTTCCATTCCCCTGCCTCTCACAGCCTGCCCAGGGATGGGGGAAGAGATGAGAGTTTTGTGGGGTCAAGATCAACTTTTTTCTTCCACTGTATGTCGTAAAGGCTGGTTGGTTGGGGTTTTGGACTCTGAACAAGATACAGGGTTTGTAAATATGAGCACCTGCCTCTCAGCAGGTGAGCAAGAAACCCAGCACATGTGCAAAGTTACAACTCCAGGAAAGAGCCCTCTAAATCAGAGGGATGCCTTGGGGGGCAGGTGGGTTGCAGTGCAGCTTCCGGAGTATGAGCAAACCCTGCAGAGTCCATCATGGGGCCAGGGAGAAAGGCTGCCTCCAGCTGCCTCCTCACCCACCACAAGGAGAGGGCTCCACTAGGTCATCCAATATATGGGGCTTTCTGCACTGAGCTAAAGAGAAAAAAGGTAGAAAAATATCTGCACACTTTTAGCACAGGGAGCTCTAACTTCAGTTTAGGTTGCTAGCTATTAAAACTAATCCATAAAAAAGAATCATTTCATTACTTACCTAAAAAAAAATAAATAAAAATCATACACACAATCATGCCATCAACTTGGAACTGTTTTCTTCCTGTGAAACCCAAGTTTCCATAGCAGACTATTGCCTGATCTGCTTGAGATTTTCCAACACACAGATATTTTTCATGACACTGCAACTCTAATGAAACTCCTTAGCAACGTGGGTGTGGTTTACATAACACACCTTTTATGATCCCACAGAAACGTACCAGTGCTCAATGCCTGTCAAAAACCTGAAGTTTGCAGCATTCAAACGAAAAATCTCACTACCAGCCACTGCTAACTTGTCAAATATTTGAAGTACGTGCAAGTGCACACTGAACTGATAGGTTATCACCAACCACTGTGGCAACAGCAGTGCCTACATACTTCTGGAAAGAAATACAAAGTCATGGTGAATTTTTAACTTTGAATATTTGTTCATGCTTATGAGATACCAACCTGATGACTTCCCAGGCTTAAGTCATAGATTTATCCTTAGGATAACAGCAATGTTATCATGAGCTGGGGAGCTTGTGCTGCCCAGGATACACCTCAAGCTATGTCCTGTCTGGAGATAAGTCTTTAAGACTGGCAAACATCCACCAAGCCCTCAGCAGGAGAACTGTGACCATAACTCCTTTGAAACACTGTGCAACACCCCACCTACCAGTTCCAGAGCCACGCTGTTGTTTCATCTAACAGCACACTTAATCATCTTGAACTTCTTTGAAAACTGACCCGAATATTGAGATGACTCGTACTTGGATCAACACAGTGCATTCATCCTTCCACAAAGGATCAAACCTAAACGAAACCTTATTGCCTATCACACACTACAGCTGCTGCTTCTGTCCCTGCTTCCCGATCCCCTTACAGCGTATTTAAAGGGAAAGTGTGAAAAACCTGGCAGAATGACACACAAGATCCTACCAGGCGCACGCTTCACTACAGCTGCTGTAACTTCAGCAGGACTCCAATTGTAGGGCCTCCACCTCAGCACCAACTGAAGCTGAAGAGGTTTCTCAGGCTTTGGGGAACAAAAAAATTCTCCATTAAAGTGGAGGGCAAAGAGCAGCAGCACAAAACCACAATCACGGTAATTTTGGGAATGGCAATACTCAAATACACTGCAAACAGCCTTATTTGTGTGCACACAGTGTTGAAATGGTAGGATTAAAAGGCACCTGCCTCTGTGGGATAGAAAAGCTGAAGGTTAGGGTACAGACCAGCCTGAAACACAGTGAGTGAGGGACATGGTGAGGAGCATGTGCAATACCAGTGCTGGGAAAGGAACCAGACAGGCCACTGTCATGGTGTTGGCCCTTTACACCAACACAGAAGTCACCTTTTGAAGTCACTGTTCATGCTTGAAGTTTCTAGAAACTAGAAATCTTCAGTCTAAAGAAGCCTTTCGCTACATTGGAAGCATGATGGAAGTTCAAGCTCAGGACACAGTACAGATGCCTCCAGAGATACAGGCTTTATCACTGACTTGCTGTGACTCTACAAGCAGAATCATTTTTTCATATAGCTTACCTAGGAGCACAAGACCTGCCCAGCATTAAACCTAAAGGCAGAGCACTTTAGAAACAGCTTCTCTGGAAAACAATTACTCATTCCTGGTTACTCATCGAGATCAGTTAACACATGATATATTAGCATACAGTACTAAAACCCAGGACCTGACCAGCCTACTTATTCAACAGCAGCACTCCTCCGTGCCTTTGTTGACCAATTTTATAGTCTAAAACAAATTAGACACATATCTGAATGTATTTGCTAGAGATATTAACCAAGCAGAGTTAGCAAACCACCAAACCAGTTTCCTTGAAGTCTTGTTGCCTGGTGCCATGCTGCAATTCCATAACTCAGCAGCATTTACATCTGATGGAAGAAATTCTATGATTCTACCTCGGATCAACGCCATGTCAATGAGTTTGTTATATTAGCACATTAATGATTTTCTACCCCATGAAGCTTCACAGGTACTTGATAGTTTACTTAAATATCACATTAGTTTACTTAAATATCACATAAAGTTTCACATTACTTAATTAAAACATTCTCAACACATGATGCCCACCTTTAGAAAAATGCACTAAAGCATCGAGCCACTTACTCCTGGAACAGAAAAATGCCACTAGCACTGTCACAACACAGAGAACAGAAATATTCCACACTTCTGCTTTTTCTGCACCATTTTGAATCATCTCATCATCTATATGTAGCAATGAATTCCTGTAATATCTAACAAAAACTCCTCCTTGTTCTTCAAAAGAGATCTTTTTCATGGATAATTTTTATCTTTCAATCTTGACATTCTAATTTGCAATCATCAGCTTCCTCATTTTCTCCTGCCACTAATCCGTTCAAAAGCTACTTTTAGTTCTCCAGACAAGAATGTACTTTTACGTACAGCATTAGCAGCATTTTCTTTCTTCTTGATGCAAAATGAGAGTGAAAGAGACCAAGAGAAAAAGAATGTGCAGCTTTGCTTAAGGAGCTCCCTTTATTCAGCTTGATCATAAGATAGGAAGAGAGCAATTTACCTCGTTTAGAGTTTTACAGTCTCTTTCAGAACAAAATATATGCATAATATCAGTCAGCCTTATGTTTAATCTACAGAAAACATATTTAGGTCATGAACACTCATTCAGGCAGCCACATACCTTCAGCCCACTGAGCACCTTTGCTTAAGAGCACAAGAGTCAATCCTTTGAAGAAAGATACTAAGAGTCTGAAATTACACTAGGGCCAGCATGAGACCTGCAGCATATCCCCTATTTACAGCCAACAAATTGTTCAGGCAGAGTTAATAAAGCCAACATTTGGGGTTTGGTCTCATCCCACAGTCATCCATAGTGAAATTGCTGTCACAGTTTTTTGGCTTGTGCCCCTTAGCAGGTTTCCAAACAGTGGTGGAAGTTCAGTGTGGGCTATGAGCCACTCTCACAGGCAACAGTACTGCTTTGGAAAGTAGGAGTTTAACCATAAAGTCATTTTGGTCTCATGACAACAGAGCTACCTCTGGCACTGCAACTACTGGAGCAGACATAGAAGAAAAAAGCTAGAAGTGTGGCATGGGAGAGGAGGAAGCCCTGCATGAAAATGGCAATGAAGCCACATGACTAGAAGCCAGAATGAAACGGGCACATTGATGTGGGAAATTCAGCAAATTCAGTCTACCATCTGCTATGCAAGAAAAGTTAAGGCTAAAGAACATCTGTGCATTAGAACGCTCTCCTGCAAGAGTTGTTTTGATGTGATCATCTTTTTGGAGAAGACTAGAAGTAACAAGACAAGGCAGGTATACAAAACTTTTTATTGACAACAGAACAATAGAGAGGAACGTCACCACTTCCCATTCCTCAGGAATGTCTCCATTTCACAGTCAGTCTGCTAAAAGTATACTTTCATGGCAACAAGCAACACCAAGGCATGGAGCTGTCTGTAATATCAAGAAAAATGTTTCATCAGTGCAGTGTAAAGGGACTGACAGTGTGCAAGTGTGCAGCAGGCTCTGTTGCAACACAAACATGGCAGGCAACTGTATACGCAGAGCCAACAGGCACAGACACAAAGCAGTTAGAAGCCTCAGATTATCTCCATTATTTCTGTCTAAGGGCAAGACCTGAACAGCTACTTCACCCATGCTCTGGTTCAGAAGTGAACACTTTCTTCCCTCACTCCTTTTGCTTCCCCCCATCTACAAAGATGTTACAATACTTCCAACTGAACGGTACCGTGTCAGAGAATGCCTGAGCTTTTTTAGTTTGCTACCTCATATCAGTTCATGCATACACTTGAGTTTACTTTCAGAAGCTTACATTGACATAAAGAAAGAAAGAAAAAAAAGTGCTGCATAAGAATAAGATTTAGTTGTTAATATTTCCTTGCTAAAATAGTATTTGGTGGTTGTTGAAGATACTCCTTGTAGTATCACTTTTATAAAGTATGTACGTCGGCTACTTAACATTTTAAAGAAACTGCACGTCAAACTCTTAACATAATTTCAAACAGTCAAATTAAATTCAAACTGAGATTCAGTCTAAACAACAAAATAGCTTAATTTTAGCTTTCATAGTACATAGTACTGCACACTGAGTGCAAGATGAAAGCACTCCTTCTCCTGCATAAGTTTCCTCTGCCTGCAGAACCGTACTGGGACCCCTGCATAGTAGCTTATACATTTATTAACATCTATTAATTCATTATGGTTTTCCTTTACTTACTGGGTGTGCCTCTGGATGTTTAGACATATTGTTTAACTGGTTGTTAAAGTGCTTTAAAATAAAACAAAAATCCCAACAAAAGAAAACATACCTCAAAAAACCACAACAGATGTGAGAATTTTATCTGAAGGACTTTGTACAGCATTTACAATGTCAGCATAAAGCATCTGAAACATGAGCATTCCCTGCAGACTGATGCAGTGCAAGCAGTCTCATACATTAGATACTGCAATTCCTCTGGATTCAAGATGCACAATACTTACAAAAACAACCCTAGAAGCACAGACAAATGCTGGTGGCTCTTCCTCTTCTTTTTAGAAACATAATAAAAAAATCTGCATTACTCTTTCATAATTTAAATACATAAGTAATCTCCACTTTTATTACTTCATGACAATGACTTCAAATTTACATTATTTTAAGTACCGTCATAATAGCTCCATGTATAATACAGATATTTGCTGATATCCTGTCAGAAAATAAAAAAAGAAACCTTCCACTATATAAAAAAAAATTATGCTGGAAAGACAAGAACACAGAACAGGGACTTGGTACAGACTATGATTTCAGTTTTATATCAACCACAGTTAACCCAAAATTAACAGATACACAGCGATATTCAAAAGCAGTGCAAATATCTTTGGAGGTTAGAATAAAATTATACTACAAGAACATAAGACAGAAGAAATTAAAAGGCAAGTACTTCAAGTACAGGAACCAGTCTCTGTGAGGTCCATCTTAGTGTTAGCTGGGAGTTCCTTTTCCCATCTCACTTCTTCCTCTGAAACACATTTGCCAACATTGCACCTGATGTAGTCAGCTGGCCCATTTTATTCAAAAACTTGGTCTTTGTATCTTCACTCACAAGGCTTGCTGCAATCGACATGGAGCTAGGGAAGCAAAATAATTAGTGACATAAAACTACAAAGGAAAAAAGAACACTGTGCTGTTATTTAATACGCAACTGAATTGTCTTTGCATTTTAGAGGTTAAGAACACGAAAGCCCAGGAACTGAAGAACACTTCAGGAATTGAATTAAGAACACATCAGGAACTGAAAAACATCATGACCAAGTCCAAATACACACTGTGACATGGACTATCAATGCCCTAGTGAAAAGCTGTAAACTATTTTTGTGCATGCTACTTTTTACCACCTTTAGAACTCATCACATTGTTAGCTATTTGGCAATTACCCTAGTGACAAATACCTCCATGAAAGATTGGCTTTACCTTCTCACTGGACAACATCTGATTAAATTTGAATACTACTACCTCTACTACTAATAATAATAATTCCATTCTATTTAGCAGCCAGTGATAAAGATATATAGCTGTTTTGAAATGATTTATCAGCCTTTTAAGCAAAATATTTCTTTCAGGCACAGTCACATAGCCAGACATCTTTGGCTTGATTAAAGACCTACAGTTAACTAAGGAATTGCATATTTTTAGTTGATAAAACTTAACAGGTAAGTTACTACTACAGTAAGATGGATTTCTTTTGCAATTTCGCTTGATTTCATTATAAAGCACAGGCATATAAGTTGTGTAAATACCACTTCCAACTCAGGCCATTCTGTGATTCTGTGAACTGGTGACAAACCTGTAGTTTCAAGGAAACTGTACTGTCATTATTCTGATGATCCTGAATAAGCTTGAGGAAAACCAGGAAATGTTCAACTCACTTTCAAAACAGTTTTGGTGGGTATCAGCCATCTGATGTTAAAAATTAAAAAATAAGAACTGGAGTGTCCAGAAGTTCATGTTTTCTAATATTATGTTACTGCAAATAGAAAGATGATCCACCAAACCTGACATACTTAAAAGTTTAATATGCTCCAAAAGCACTTCTATTACTATAAAAATACCAACCTTTTTTAACAGTAAGGGGCAAAGACAAGATAACCAACAACATGTTATGATTGCTTTTGTGTCCAATTTTTGTACATGCATTCTCCTATTGTTAACAAAAATCAGCAATTTTTCTCCTAGCTGCATTTAAATCCTACATCAAGTATATATTTAACACTGAAATTAGGAACTGAAATTGGTATGGGCTTAGCAAGAATAATGTACATGAAAAGGTCATTTCTTCAGTGGTAAAACATTTCGTGTTGCTGATCTTGTGGAGTAAAAGATTGCAACAATAGCCTGATTTTTAATAAGAAAGGGGAAGGCTAATTAAAGAATGAAGCAACACATTACAAAGTCTTGTCTTCTTCAAATCTTACCGTTTTCAGCAGTTGCATTCTAAAAGAAAATAGAGTGGATGTTGTATCATATTTGCATTTATCTGTTGCTGCAATGGCTTAACAGGACTAACTGTGATTTCAAAACATTTTCGTAAGAGCAATTTTAAGTAATGCAGACCTCTTACGTTTAGGTTAACATTTCTGCATTGATATAAGCAAAAGCAAGGTAAGTCTCAACCCTACATAAAATAAAAGTTGGTCACTCAAACTCTAGGCCATCAGAGAACAGCTGTGATGAAATAAACAGGCTAAAACATTCGAGAGAGGCAAAAGCACACATTAAGAAGAAAAACTGAAAATCTTGTCCAACTGAAGAGCATCACTTAAGTATTAGGAAGAAGTCAGCTGAAGAATTGTGTTTCATAACCGTAGATTTCACAATTCAGTTAATACTGGTAAGATAATAAAAACCCTTCAGGTTAAGGTTAATGGTGTTCTTTAAAGAGACCAGTTTGATATCACATACATTTGCTGCATTCTGGGAGAGGAAAAAAAAAATATTTCAGAATACATCTGCCTGTGAAGGAATCAATTCTGTATTTTCTAATGATCTCTCTTAAAAGGCTCTCAAGAAGTCACTCAAGAAGTGATAAATTCATTTAATTAAAAAAACCCATATATCAGCCATAAAAGTCATCTTATATATTTAGATACATCAATTGCTGTTATTTTTTCTTTATATAGTTAGAGTCTGAGGTGGCAGTTTTTTGCTGCACAAAGCATTAAAATGAACATGAAAAAAAAAGATCAGTTAGTCTGTAGATTAAAAAAAGAGCCATATAACCCAGGCAGGGGAGACATTTGCAAAGTAACAGATGCCCACTCATTAGTCAAAATGTTAAGTCACTGCTTATGTGGAGGGATGTCCTTGCACAGGTTGATTGGTGAGCAATTGCTCAGCATCGGATCCGCAAAGAGTTTGGCTGTTAATTCTGCTATGCCACAATTACCTACTGGGTATCTACCACGTAAGGTACATAGTGCAGGGGAAGACCTTGGTAAAACAATACAAATAGTAGGATGGGTCTAATGGGGCAACTAGCAAGTTTCTAACTTGCTAAGAATCATTACTGGCAGGTTGTTTTCTGGGGAAATAGTTGGCTTAACTGCCAACATTTAATAGCTGAAGGCAAGCTAAGCATTCACCATTCTTTAAAAATAAAAAGCAACTACATAGCTGCTGAAGAATGTGAAAGATATAAGAAGGGGATAGGCATTCACAGTATGGCTATTGAGAGGACACACAGGTATGCATGCCAGAAAACTTCATTTAAGAGAAGGCAGAAAGGGTAAGGGCAAAAGTACAAAGCTCAAGGAAGTAACTTAGTGAAGCCCTGGGGAAAAACAACAGTATGGATGAATGCATTTTTTGGTTCTTGACTGACTGGCAATTTATTTTGCAAGCAAGGAATATGCCTGGAGAGCGATTAAGTCAAATAAACCTGTTCTTATAATGTGTCAAAGAAATAACTATTTCATCATGAAAATCGCCACTCAACTGGAATACACTCAGTCAGTACAGGCCCCACTTCATAATACTGTCCCGTGAACAGGAAAGAGAAAAGAAGGTGGCTGCATTCTTCAGATCTTAAAGGCTTTGTATTTCTTCTCCCTTAGATGGGAGTTCTATACGACTAGACAGAACCAATTGCCTAATTAGAACAGATACACTATGTGTTGTGATACCTTGCAGAACCTAGACATGTTTAGTCTTAAAATTATTTCACTTCCTAAGTCTAAAGTTCATTTCTAGTACACCTTTAAGAGTTGACCGGGTGCTCATGTCTCAAATGGATTCAGTTCTTACTACACTCCATTCACTATCAACTACACCAGTAAACAGGCTAATTACCACTAATAAAGCCTGAGATATTTTATCTGATGCATGAGAGACCAATTCTTTTTCCACACTATGTCTCTTCTGTTCAATTCTTCTACACTTTTCCTATTTCAATTGTTCTCAAACTACTGGCTGCCTCCAGAATTTTGCCTGAGCTCTTTCAAGAAGTAAATTCTATCAGTTTGTTACAGATATGGAAGCTTGACACCAGCAAGTCTGAGTAACCGCATTGATTCCCATGGCACGGTATCAGGCCTGAGAATAGATTCTCCTTTTCATATATACCTACTGTTTCTTCTCAAACTCTCCTGGCAACACTGCTAAGGATTTATTAAGTGATATAATAATCCATGAGAAGTTACCTGCTAGTATGTCCTTCCAGGCAACAAGCAGGCAGAAGAACACATGTACCTCATCATAATGGTGTTCAGCTTTCCAAATCTGTGGGTCTGTTAGCTTCTTCTGTCATCAGGACAGAGACACACACATATGATACCACCTCTACCACATGAGATGAACTGATGCATATGCACCAGGTGTCTGATGCCTCCGTGGAGAGCTGGGATTGCTGTGCATTTGTAGAATGGGCGTTTTACTGAAGTGCAACATAAGTTGGCTTTGGGAAAATGCCACCTATTTACTAAACAGCATATTCACCTAGGTAGGACAGTTTATACACTGGAGAAAATGTTCCTGTGTACACTAGTCACGTGCAAAGACAGCAGCCTGGAACAGGGAATTACTGTGACCAGAACAACTCCTTCAGCCTGCAGGTCACCCCCAAGCAAGAGGGTTGCAAGGTGCACGCCACATGCGTTGCTGTAAGCACTTAGGCCAAGCACTGCCTGCTTTCTCAGATTCAGGACAGAACTTCAATTAATGCTTTAAAAGGATAAAAAATTAAGAAGAAAGTAACATGGAAAATGAGGACGTCATTGCTATGATACAAATAAAAATGTGTTGTCCTGTGTTTTACACTGGAGACAGAAGCCACAAACTGAATTAAAGATAAAGTTCCTAAAACCTGCTTTCATATGCACAATATGTCAGTGCGGGATTTCTGGTCACAAGACTTGGACACCACCATGGAATACTCCCTGCAGAACATTACTCTGGAGGCACAGAAAAAGGAGAAGTGGAAGTCTTACCCCTGTGGTTCTTGGACGGTCTTGTTTTCCACTTTCTGTTCACACTCTTTTATCATGGAGCTTAAAATAACCTAAGACGCAGAAGGAAGAGATAAAGATGACATTTTTTCTTTTACATTAACACTTCATACAAAATATACTACGCAGCTAATTCTGACATTAGCAAAACTGTTTAAAAAGTTTCTCTGTTGTTTTTCAAGTGCATTTAAATTCCAGCTACTTGATAATGCCTTGTGGCTAGAAACAACAAAACCATTTGAAATGGTCTTAAAGGAAGAAAATGTTTTTAAAATAGTTGCGGGAGTTCAAGACTGCCTCCTGCTTCCCCTGGCTTTTTAAAATAGAGCTAAAGCAAACTCACTTCTGAGACACACCTCTTTATCTTCCTTTTTTCAAACAATACTTTTATTTATTAGCAATTAACTTTGACATACATTAATTTTCCATCTGTTTTCCTTTAGAGTTTTCAAGTACCTTTTAAAATTCGTAACTTTACCAGCATTATGCATGAAAGAAAAAGCAAGGAAAGAAAAGAAAATGTTCCCCACTATCAGGCTTTGAAAGAAATAATACAATTAATTGGACAGGTATGTAACTCCTTGCCCTGCCCACAACAGCAACGTTTTAACACATAAAAAAAAGATAAAAGCATCTGAAATACTTAGGCAAGAGTTGCAATGCAGAGTGTGAAACTATAAACATAGATATATAGATACCCACTGCATAAATGGAAAATTTCTCAGCTCACAGCTCAGGAGAAAACTAAGCACATTTTTGAGACACTAAACTTAAAACCTCAAAGCAACTAAAATGAGTAGTGTCTTACCAAAACCTGAATATATGCAATAAAGGAAAAAAACAAATTTCAACCTCTAAAATATGGATCAGTCACTAATGGTTACTCCCAAGTCATAACTATTTAAAAATTTACTTATATACATTAAAAAGCTGGTTTCTGTCCAGTAACACAAAATCTCCTTTGAAATAATTTATTACACTGGCAAGATGTGGCCTGGTCTGCGGAGCTGCACCACTGTTCACTCCTTTTCTCCAAAAGTATTACTTCAACGTTTGAAACAGTTTGGGTAGCAGGTGTTGTATACACTTGAATGTTTCAGAAACCTGCATACATACAGGACTATGACTCTTACTGCTAAAATTGCTGTCCTTTGTTTGCATAAAATATTATGCAAGTATCTGAGAGTATAGAGGGACAAGAGAAATGCATTCATAATTCCAGTAAAAAGCAAGCTTTTCTTTCTGTGTCACAAGACAACTGAAATTTCCAAGTACAACGGTTATAATTTTTGTTACTTAGCATTTCTAACCTGTGCATTGGAGCACTTCTACATTTTTGTACATCTGAATCTAGATGTTCCAAATATCAACAATATGAAGTCTTGATCAAGGAGGAGAATAATTCAGCAAGAACCCAGAATCATTTGAATACCAAGCTGGAGCCCAAATCCACCGCACAGCCCCTTCTGGGAAGGCTGTGTAATTCTGGATGAAGGGGAGCAATTCTTCCCTCTTCCCCAAATTAATTTGCCTTAAAGCTCAGGGTGGAACAGAGAAAGGTATAAATATATTATTATGTGGCAATTTTATATTATAATATTGCACATACTGCTCACACCTACTCCCTTGGGTTCTCTTTGTTTGGTCACAGGACTGACTTTGAAATCACTAAAATCTCCCTTAAGAGAGGTATTTCAGAGATGTAGCTCTATATTTAAAGACATTTAAGAGACATAACATGGATTTAAGTATTATGAACAATACTGCAAATGGACTAAATGTTTTTGTCCAGTACTGCTATCTCACTATCATGCAACTCAAAATCCAATTAGTCTGAAAATAAACAGAAGACAAGTGGAGAAGGGGGAAGAAGGGACTTGACGTGGAATTAGAGATGCTGGCAAAGTATCTGAAACGTCTGCACAAGGTGAAATGTTTATTTTAAAGATGAGAGGCTCTGGCTTAAATGCCCAACTTGCACTTTTGTTTATATGAACAAAAGGAAAGCAAACACGAGGGATAAGTGGTAAATGCTGCCTGACAGGATCACAAGGCAATTCCACAAACGTTACATTTCCCAGACAAGCATAAACCCTGTGCTGATGTTAGAGCCACAAGAGCTAGGGCTCTGTGAATGAGAGAAAGTGTTTGTGTAACTGATATGCCATTTGAATCGTGAATAACACCACAGTGACCAAAATAATGAGAAAGGGGTTGATTCTGTACATGCAAACGTCTAACTATTTGAAACAGCAAATCACATTTGTTTCAGAAAAAGAAATTTTAAGACAGAAGGCTTGAAAGACAGACACTAGAACTAACTGGTCCTCAGAAGTCTCCATCATGGTACCTACAAACATCCTGTTTGTAGCTGATTAAGCACCAGATTTCCAAGTCTACAGTAAAAGCTGTTTCAAACCCACTGAAGTGGGAGTAAATATGTTTAGATTTATGTTTCTCTCCGGCTGAAAAAATAAGGCACTTGACATCGTGCCTGAAGCCGATCAATCACAGTGATGCAGAATGTGGTAAAGGAGGATTGAGAGCTGTCTTTACTTATTTATTTTTTATTCCTATTTAAGCTGTCAGTTCCTTCTCTGGCTACAAGACTCAAACTTGATCAAACAGGCTCTTTTGTTGTAAATCAGGGCATCTTTTGAACTGACTGCCCTTAAACCTTACAAGTTGCACTAACTACTATGCAAAAATGGTTTTGTATCAGTTATCCCATTAATATGACAGAATAAAGAAACTTAAAACTAAACCCAACTTTTGCTTGCTGCAGCTTTCAGATATGTTCTTAGCCTTGACTAAACACAATACATCTTCCAGATCTCTCTGAATGCAGAGTATCACTGCCAGATCTCCTCCAGTGCTGCCTGTAGTAACAAAGTGTAATTCTGTTGCCTTTGACTGATGCTCAGGTCACTACTGTCCCTTATGACTCAGTCCTCTGAACTCAGATTATTTCCTTTTAGGTCTGAAGGTTCCTCAGATTAATTCACCTTGAGTTCCACACACTGTAAATTATATAAAATAATATACAGAAAATAGAAGAATGAGACTATAGGCTATCAGGCTGAAAATGTAACTGGAAGAAGAGACACTTTTACCAAGCATAAGAACTTTGAACTCCTCAAAAATAGTCATCTCGGTTAAGTTACTTTTGCAAACATAAGGGAAAGTATTTTCTCAAGGACAAAGTAATCCATGGGAGGGCAGAACTAACCTTGTGGCTGTTGATTTTAGTGTATCCTTGTTTTGATGGAAAAACATATAATTTTTCTTCAATCTACAGAGACCTGTGTTCCTACATGCATTTCTGACAGTCGAGTATTTCTCTGCAGAGGCACTCAGCTTAGAAATACATTTTACAGTTCTTTAAATCACATGACTCATTCCTTACCAAAACCTCCCCAATGCTATGTTTTAATACCACTCATGAGTAGCTCTCCTTAACTTTTGGTTTTAAATACCATTACATATTGACTTTTGCTGCCACCTGCACCTCATACTTGGATAGTAAACACAGCTGCTCACCTCATGCTCTGGCGAGAGATGCTCCATGTCAGTTCGTAAACACTTAAGTCCTGGTAAAAAGTGATTTACCATTAAATCCTCTGAAATAACTAAAAGCCAGGTTGTTAAGGTATTATAAGGTTTGTCTTCTGAAATGCTACAGTATTTTTTCCTGTCTTCTGATAACATTATTCTACTAAACACAGGGACAAACTACAGCATCAAAACCCAAAAAAACAGAACAGCATTTAGCACTTCATGACTAATAAAGAGAAAATCTTAAACTTCTTTAACTTCTTATATTTCACACATCCATACCTTTTTTTTCATATTTTTTCTTAAACTACTAGTTAAAATCAAGAGCTTTCTTCTTGTAGCTTTTTCTTTCTCTAAGTATCTGTCAGTTCCTCTATATTGGGTCTGGCTGAAAGGGAGTTCATTTCCCCCCTAGCAGCCCTCATAGTGCTGTTGGCAGCTAGAAAGGTGCTGATAGCACACCAGTGTTTCAGCTGCTGCTCAGCAGTGCTACACAGCATCAGGGCTGTCTCTCCAGCATTCCCACCACCACCCAGTAAGCTGGGGGTGGACAAGATCTCGGAAGGGGACACAGCCAGCTTTAATAAACTGCTTTTATCTTGACAAGTTTTTTTCCATCGTATCTTCTCCTCCTGCATCCTGCTGAGGAGGGGAGTGACAGAGCAGCTTGGTGGGCACCTGGTATCCAGCCAAGGTCAGCTCATCACATCCACCTTCTGTGGAAGTCTCTTATTTATACTGAGCAGGTCGTGTTCTACATCACACATTCCAAGACAAACTTGGTTATTTCTCAAGTATTAATCTTCTCCCCTCACCAGAGAATTGACAGCCAAACTTCTAAAAAAAGGATACAACAACAGGAAAGAGCACTGTAGGATTCAAACAGGTGCGTAGCAATATCCAGTCTCTTAGAATCCACAGACTGCTGGTTGTTGACCAAGGCCAGCTTGTGCAAGTGTGGAATAACAACTGTAAAAGTAAACACTGGAGTGAGTACTTGCAATTGCTTTCTGTAGACTTGCTTAGCATTAAACAGTTGCTAAGTGGCAATCACATCTGAAGCATCGCACATCATTGTGGAGCAAGAACTGCAAATAATGGTGTTTGATGGGACTGTCCTTGCAGATTTAGCTGATCAACTCAAACTTGAAATAAAACTGTGGTAACACCACCTGAAATGAAAAGGTACCTCAGAGTAGCTTTGAAATAGTAAGCTTACAGAAAATATTTTGCAACGTTACTGCTCTCCTGCTGCTAAAGCTGCCTAAAATATGCTTCTATTTTATAAATACAGCTGATAAACTAGTGACAGAGGTGTGCATGTCATGAGAAGTATACACCAGCTATAGAGGAAGCCTATCTAATGAGCTCAGCCTGCTAAACTGCATGCCTGCAGCTGGGAGGCATGATGGTTCCTCATGTTTTGTTTACAAGTATCTTTAAGACAGTCTAAGAGTTGACTTTGCTTTTCTATGTGCTTTACATTTCAGGGCCATGAAAAAAAGTTGTTTGTTAATCTGCAATGCACATACATTTATGATGTGTGGAATACTTGAAATTTATATGCCAGCAGGGGGTGAAGCAATGACGGAGGGGGGAGAGGAAGGCATTTTACATGTCAAGTAATTCAAAAAAAGATAACTTCAAATTTGCTTTGCTGCAAAGTGAGCAGTCCCCTCCGGCCCTGAAATCATTCCTCACCACGTGCTGGTGTTCTATATATGCACCAATGTTAGGTAATGTAAAAATTACATTAACAAGTCTTAAATATTGGGACATACCAAACTCTGAAAACAAGAGTTTTCATCAAACTTTTTATAAAGACAAAAACCAAAGAAATCAATATAACAAGCAGACTAGCTTTGGGACGGAAGAGGAAGACTGCATCTTCCCACTGATGCAACTTACATTCATCTCTAAATCTGGGCTCAGCATTAGGTCCAACTCTTCCAAATGTTTTAATGATTTCTGTATGTAGAGAGTGTTGGTCTTGATATTGAGGGTCCTCCAGGAAAGATGCCAGCTGCATTTTTACTCTTTCCAGAAGCTTAAATATTCCCAGAGAAATAAAAAGTACACAAAAGGATAAAGATATTAGAAACTGTTATGGTCAGTTCAGAGTATTTCTATAAACTTCCATATTTCAGATGATAAACCTCAGACATTCTGTTAATTTACATTTCTTTCTGACAGGATATTCCAAACTCTTCAATGCAGCTCTACATTTTAAAGTTAACAGTGGTTTAGTCTGATTTATCT
Source organism: Aegotheles bennettii (assembly GCA_013398125.1). Lineage (NCBI taxonomy): Eukaryota > Metazoa > Chordata > Aves > Caprimulgiformes > Aegothelidae > Aegotheles > Aegotheles bennettii. The sequence goes on along the minus strand of VZRW01009365.1, from coordinate 331,937 downwards.
TTAACTATAGACTGGTGCTTCCATATAGCCAGCCTTTCCTCCTGAGCTTTCCTTGGTTTTCACACTCACTCTTTTACCTGCTATTAAAATTTCCCCCTTACTATTAATATCTTTGGAGTTTTCCTGCTTAATCAGAACTAAATTCACATGGGGTTTTTTGTTTGGCTGGTTTTTTGTTTGTTTTGTTTTTTAATATATCTCAATTAGTATTTTCTAAAGATTTTCTAAATTTTTCTGCAGAAGACAGAGACACAAAAGTAAGCATCATAAAATCAACGGAATTAAAAAGATTTCTTCTCAAGGCTAGAAAAACTGAAAATACAAATATAACTAAGATGACTTAAGTACTTCAGCTGCATTATAAGTTCTAAAAATAACATTTTCTGATCCATTTTGGAAGGCTGTATCACCTCTGTACTCTAAGGCTTATTATAATTAGTGCAATGGATACGGTAATTTTTGTCTAGTAACAAAACAGTATTCTTCCCAAACTGATTATAGGCATGCATTCCAAGCTACAAAATTGTAACTTATCCATCTTCCAAGTACTTATGAGTCATCACTGACTTCTTACTCACATTTCCTCATACACATTCTTTTAGAGTATGTTAAAATTACAGGAAGAATGCAAGCTCTGCAAAAAGTTGCGAGGACTTCAAGAAGAAATTTGATTGTAGTTATTGTATAAAACAAAATGCAGTATTTCTACTGCTTACAGCAGAATCCTGGGTGTCTTTTTCAGAATTCTGATCTATTACCAAATTTCGTATTTAAAAAACAAGGGGGAATTGCATATCTGTATTATCCTCAAGGATTATTTCAGGTATGTCACTATGATGTCTTTTAATGCCATCTTGGACACCATGGACTAAACCAGCAGATATGACAGAAACTACAAGAGGCTTGAGTCCTTCTAAAGTAGTTGGAAGCCAAGCAGGATACCCTAAAGCATCTAAGATGGAACAAACATGTGAAGGTAACTGAATCCCAACATGACTTTTTGATTAACATTTTAAAGTAAAGCTATTTTATCTGGAAATAATGGACTTGGATTTCTCAACTGTATTGGAGAATGTTTTAAAAAACATTTTGTGCATAGGATTTCCCATCTTCTAGCACATGCCTCCTCCCCTTCATGTTCTTCTTTGTTTATGTTTGGTTTGATTTTTAGATGGAAATGTTTCTATTAGATTTCTGGATTTATAAAAAAATCACCCCCTTCATACGTTACAAAACCAAAAGCCTGACAACAGGTGTCTTACCTCTCTCTGAGTAACAGTTTCCATGATGGTCCCAAAAGCAGGAATTGTTGCAATCCTTACTGAACTACAACAGAAAAAACAGAGTCTTTAAGGTGTATTAAACATTAAGAGAAAAAAATAATTAAAAATAGAGCAAAATTTAAAAATTAGTACTTTAAGTCACGTTAGTTTCTAGCAATGACAAAACAAAAAAAGCAGACCAGGAAAAAGACAGAGACAGGATTAACTCAAGGTCTCAATCTGAAACTCACAATTCGGGATCACTGGACAAGGTAACAAGGGCCGGAGCAACCCGCTTGTCAATTAAGGCTTCACTCATGCCTCGAAGAGTCAGCTGTAAACCAGTCAACATGCAATAAAAAATGGTTTGGTAAACTTGAAGAATTGGGTTAGCTGTGACTGAGGATGGGCAGGCAGACTCTTGGGGTTTTTCTTGGTTTAGTCACCCACACAAGACATTAAAACGATTAAGACTCTGTTCATGCTGCAGAATTTATTAGTAACAACCTGTTAGTGAGATTAGCAAAGCATCCCTCCTTACTTTGAAAGAAATACCACATCAGAACGTCCTGGAAACGCAGTACTATGGTTGTCCATCAGAAATCAGATGCAATCAAAACTATTTTGCATTTCAGTAATGCAGATGATATTTAATTCTGCAGTAGCAAAGCTGACAGCCGTACAGAACATATTAACTTCCTAGCTTTCTGCTAGAAATGATATGAACAAATTTCAAAACTGAGAATATGAATAAAAAAACCCCGAAAATTAAATGAGATTGATTTAAGTTTGATTAATTTAATTTTAACTTTGATAAATTTAATTAATTTAAAGTTTATTCAGCAGTTTTATCCACTTTAGTTCTAGATGTTGCAGTGAGCCTTTTTATTTACAAATAAGTGATTTAGAAGTTACATTTCTTTAGAGGTAATTCAATTTTTGTTCAGCTAGAATAAGAAACAGAACTGATGGTTATTTCTTCCCAAATATTAAGAGGGATGCCAGGTATATAAGACAGCCAGGAAACTTACATTTCAGGGTCACTGGAGAGAGTAATGAGAGCAGGAACAACTCTCTGAGCTACCAGAGTTTCATGTACCCCCTTCACCAACAGCTGAATGGTCGGAGCAGGGGGGTATCACAGGTGATGCACGGAAAGAGCGAGCACAATATCATGGGAAGAAGAACGGCACAACCAAGAGAGAGAAAGAAAAAACACAAAAAGCAAACCAAAATTAGAAGCTAAGCAAATACTGCTATACTAGTGCTTCCTATATGCAAAGGCATGAAGAAGGCTGAAGTGGTCTGGCAATCGGCACAAACCTGACAAATTCAACAGTATGGTGATGTTTTCTCTATTTGCTGCTATTTTAAAACTTGAACTCTCAAAAGTTTAGCAAGAATTATGTATTATAGTTAAATTATATTACTAATACAATCATGTATTTATAATTATACATACTATGATGTATAATTAAATATTAAATCTATGCCAATTTGAGTTTGACAGTTTAATCTAAATGCTGTTGCTAATTCAATGGAATGGTTTTTATTATAGTAGGTGGCTGTTACATGCAAAATAAATGTCTTTAGCTATGTAGTTTTCCTGCACTGAGTGATACCTTTCAGACCTTTTACAATGTGACAAACAGCATGTTCCCAGAGGCCACTAAGCTTTCCTCAAAGTAATTGAGGACTGTTTTAGATTCAACTGCCATCCAAGCAATACGTATGCAAAACTTCCCTAGTTTCTCTTGCTGGTCTATGCAGGAAGAAAAATGGAGAATCCCTGCATTCTCCATGAAGTTATTTCACCAAGTCTTTTTGCAAACAAAGGAAGAGGTATATTTGTTGCAATATATCCCAAGTAAGATGACAGTGAAATTTATTACCCATAAATATGTGGAAATGGTTTGAATTCAGATGTTAACAGGTGATTATTTTACGTACATTGGCTGCATATGTAGCAGATGCCCTTTACATGGTTTCTACATATGAAAACCTACTCATTTTCCAAAATGACAAGTTCCAAACATTCTCTGCATTCAGCAAAACAGGGGTTTTTTGTCTGCATTGATAAAAAAGGGAAAGCCTTGATAGTCACATTTTGTACCTCCTGTAAGGAAGTCTGCATATATTTGCTGATTTTAGGAGATAAATGTAAAAAGCTTGCCAGTAGTTTCTGTGAAAAATTTGAGATGTTTTTTTGCCTATATTCTAATCACTCAAATGACATCGTGAACACAAATTAAATTCTATGCTTTTCAAAAGGTAATCTCTTTGTTCAGCAAGCAGAGTATTTCCCTGAGTTTTTGTACATGCCATTTTTAATTAACACTTGATGAAACAAAAGTGCAATGTGGAAACAGAAGTCAACTTATTAATTAAGCGTAACAGTCTTTATCCTGAACAAATTTATAGATGTTAACAGAAAGATGAAGCTGTCATTATATGGCAAGTAAAGTAATCCTAAATTAATTTAAAATAAAAACGTAATTGGTTAAATGTACAGTTTTTACCACCATATTTGGCACCAATGGAAACCAGTCTGAATTACAGTGTGAGCATTCACAAAAAGTATTGAAAACCAGTAACTGAAAATCAGGCTTCTGATGATGTGAAGAATAGCAAAAGCAAATCTTAAAACTCAGATATATGCTTATTTATGTTTATCTACAGGCTTAAGCAAACACATTTGAGAATGTATTTAATTCTGGTTTGAAGACAGTTTAGCAATTCAATATTTTTCAGCGTGCAATAATCAGAATGCAACAATCAAGCAGCAGATCAAAGAACACACACAGAGTTATCACAGAAACACCTGGCAAGCGGCTAATGACAAACTGCTTAATGGGAGATGTGCTGCTGAACAGAGAACAGATACATGAAAAACTGCACAACAAATTCCTGCTCCATCACACAGTACACAACTTATTTAAGCCATCTATAATTTTTAAGAATGTAGCAACATCATGTGAACCACTATTTTTAAAAATCAACTCCAATTTTAAAATGTGTAAGAAAGTTTGGATAGCACTTACCTCAAACATTCTGGCAGCTGTACATCGAACAAGAGCAGAAGTATGGACAACTCCATACCATAAGACAGTTAATAGCAGCTCATGATAAGCTGGGTTTGCACTAAAAGAAAACAGTTGGGCAATCAAAAAAACCACCCCAAAACTCCCAAGCCCTGAATATGTTCTTTGCCTACAAAACGTAGTCTCAAGAGTCCACTGCTCAACAAAACTAAACCTCCAATATTTGTTATTTTACACAACACGTACCTCATTCTGAAGGTATGTTGTTTTTCTGAAGGTATGTTTTAATGTTGTTTTTTTTAAAAAAAATTGCAATAAATTATGACACTAAACTGAATGCAAATACCTATCTAGAATGCAGCATAATAGCATAGTAAAATACAAAATTAATTTCCATTTTATCTTCAATGACTGATTTTTGTGGGATTTTTTTGTTTGTTTTTTGGTGTTTCTTTTTTACACTTTAGGATTTTTTATCACATTATTTCATCTAGAGATTAAAAGTTTAGATTTTGAGAAACACCAAGGAAAAAAAAACACATATGCCCTTTATTCACCCAAAGCATCACAGTTACTAAAATTACAGCCAGATTAGCAGCTCTTAATAAAAACTTCTAATGTATTTAGATCTAGTCAACTCCAAGGTATATTCTTTACCCTAGTTCCACAAAGGAAGCTTTCAAGCTATCGAGAGGAGCATGGGATAATGAAAGCATGGTCATTACATCTTCTAAGAATCCAACTAGCAGCTTGCGGTCTTCTTCCTGAAAGAAGAGCATACGTGTTGAATGTAGTGAAGTATTCCTGTGGTTGTGATGATCTACAGCTATGAAAGAGACAAACTATGAATGAGAATACACATAAACTACTTTTAGCCTTTAACAATTTTCTTATGAACTTCAAAAATGTTGTTTAAGAGCATGAACTTTTCAAAGCAAACACAAGAAGAGACTGTATTTCTGTATTTCACCAGCTAAGCACACACTTGTGCATAAATTACCCCAGTTGCTTTACTAAAGAAACTTTTAAGAAGAGCACCTAAGCACTTTCATGGCTCCCGACAGTGATTTGCTCACAGTCCACTAAACATCTGTGAGATGATGAAGTACATGTTTTTTCCTGCAAGCTACATATATGCCAGTCCATAACTGTTGGTTACTGAAGGATTAGGTAGTATTATTTTTGCGGTGTTTATTTTAGTACTAAGAAACACTAAAATTTTAAGACTTCAACTATGCCCAAAATGGTGATTTATGTGCTTACCTGTTACAGTAAATTTTGCAAAATTATGTTTGCAGGAGTCACAGTTAAATGGCCAAGAACCCACTTCTGGCATAACATTAGTATTTTTGATAGAGGCAGATAGCTCCTGTCAATGTCTGAGAGTCAGCAGTGCTGAAGATGCCAGATGTCACTTTAAGATTTAATTAATTCAGATTGTAACACTGATGACCATAATCAAAATATAGTAAACAACCTGGCTAGAAAACTTTACTTTTAAATGTGTTTACAGCTGCCCACTTATCTACCCATCTTCAAAGCACAGGAGCACTGTAAGTTTTCAAAGAAAACAGTAAGGTTTTGGTAGAATAAGTATTAGAAATTAATATATATTTAACAAAGAAACAGAAAAAACCTACCTGAATATAACACGTAAGGACCCCTGTTGCATAGATAGGAACTGTTGCTTTTGTCAGCACTCCATTACCTGCTGTGGAATCTAATGAAACACAGTGAAGAATTCAGTTTTTATATATACATATATGTGTAACTATATACATATATGTGTAACTTTATGTGTGTGTAACATATATACCATATAATCATGTTTTATATATATGGCAGACTTACATGTGTATATTATAGGTATTATGTATATTCACCTTCTTATATATACACGAATAATTTATATATGTACATACACGCCCATGTGATAAAATACTGCTCAAGTGGTATCTGGATTTGAGATTTCATTTGTACTTCACACACACACAGACTACAACTTCCCAGTATTTCATTCAGAATCAGATTAGATTTTCAGCACTTCAGAAAGACGACAAATTTGAGAACTGCAGTCTGAAAATGTTATTTGAACAAGAGATTGACAGGTTTTTTTCCAGTTGTGGTTACAACCAACTTTTATTCATTTGAGTAAAAAGCTACTTACCTATGTTTTCCTCAGACAGTCTTAAGATTTCCTGGAACTGTGGTTTTACCTATAGAAAGGATAACGAATCCCATGTAATAAAACCCATTACCAGTGTCAGTTAGCTTAGGAAAAAAATAATAATCATCATAATAATTAAAAAACAAAACAAAGAAAAAAAAAACAAACAAAAAACCATAAAAAGGACATTCTGAAGGTACAGAAAGAAAAAACACCTTTAAATAGCATAGCCAGCTTTTACAAAAATCGAAAGTATAAGAGGATAAACATTTCTATGAGTACCCACACTGAGATTGCAGTATTTAGCACTCCTGATACCTGTCAGACTTTAGAGTTTATGCTTTCACTAAGCTAATTTAAATAAATAAATAAAATGTTTTATATCTTTGCTGTCCATCAAGTGTTCTCTTCCAAAATATAGCTGTGATAATCAGTATTGGGACGATTTATAGAACCAAGAGTTCTAAAGATAACTTACAGAAGGGGCTTTCAAAGACCAGAGACTGGTTTTAATCTCTCTGGAGGCAGCACATAGTGCTAACCTTGTTCTAGCCTTTTATCTTTAGGTTATCCTCTTTTGTTTTACAATCTCCCTTTAAAATATTTTTGAGTTAAATTCAGAAGTTATTTTATTGAGAAAAAAAGATACATTTTCTTGATAAAAATGTTTAGATATCATCTATTAAAAATATTTTGGGCAGGGAACGCATTAAAATTTTAAATTTCTAATCAAGTACAGGCTGGAGTACTTATGTTCACCACAAACACTGCTGTTCTGAAGAAAGAAAATTGTTAAATAACAGAATTAGGATGATCTCTCCCACTCTCTATGTTATTCATAAAGCAAATACTAAGAGTTTAAAAAAAAATCCTTGTTGTGCAAGATAAGCAGGCCATTCAAAAAAGGTCAAAACCAGAAACCAAAAGGATGCAAATAGAGGTTTTAAAAACAGCAGGTTTAAATGTACTTATGGAAAAGCATCAGTGTGACATGACAATATAAATGGTCACATAAAGTACAGATATTCAGGCACACATTGCAAATATGCAGAGTATATATTATCAAATAACTCTTTTGTAGAGTATTTAAGGTAATACCTTACCTTAGTGTTTGTAAATATTTTCCCAAATGTCCTACAAAGTCTCCAGAAAAATCTAGAGAACTCATGGACACAGGCAGTTGATGCTACATTGATCTTGCCAACTATTTCTATAAGCTGTGGTAGCCTGAAAATCAGGAAACAAAAGGATATTAACCACTGCTCTTATCTTCTGTTTCTCTTTAGTTATATTTGTAGATATTTACTGTTTATATTAATAAATATCTACACATGCGGAGCACTACTGGTTCTATTATATAGATGTTCTGTACAATTCCTGACCCTTGAAGAAAGCAAGGGTTTAAGTGGCAGAAAAGCCTGACCTGTATTTTCAAACACCTGTTACTGCAGAACAGTAGAGTTAATGAGATATTCAGGATACAATGATCTTCACTTCAACAGAGAATTTACTATACTGGTGCAAAGATGAAATAACTATTTCTTGAGCAAGTAGTTTCTTACATATCCTGCTAGATAGCTGGTATTTTCTGAATAAAATCAAAGTCAATTCAGTATGGAAAATTAAAATGCCTTAAAAAAATGCAATCTTTCCCTCTTTAATAATTACTAAACACAATCATACTTAAAATTATTATGGTTAGTAATTGTTAAACATAACCATGCCTAGGAATTATTAATTCTAACACTTTTAAAATCAGGAATCATAAGACACAAATTAACTCACAGCTGATTGACCACCCATAGCAGTGTCTCCCAGCCTGTGGTACCCTCATGTTCTAGCTGGTAGTCATACAGCTGCAACAACACTGCTAATTGTTCACGGCTTCCGATGATGATAGCCACGTCCTGGAGAGGTGATACGGGTCGGGGAAATCTAGTGACTGTAACAGCAGAGAACAAGCAATCATGAAAAAATATGTCACTGGGCATAAAGAAGCCATTTTGCCTGGAACACCACTAAGTAAATATAGAAAAAAAAATCCCAAAGGATACCATTTAGTTCTCCTTTATTCTGCTGCCAGTCATTTCGTAAATATTCACAACTTACATACTACTTCTGCATCAACAAGCTGATATTTGTAATTTGGTAAATATCTGGTAACAGTTCATGTCAGACTGATTTCTTTCATAGGAATGAAGTAGGAGCCGAGGGAGGAAGGAAGTAGAAAGATGTTTTCCCAGAAAGGGAAAAATAGAACAAAGAAAGAAGTCATGACAAGTAAAGACAAATCCTCCTGTGCTGGAATCTGCCTTAAAAAAAATTCTCTCTGTCAACTCAGTAACGTTAAGAAAAGAAATTAAACCACATGACAGAGGTTCCCCAAATTTCTTTCTCTCTACTCGCTATATATGAAAATACAACATGAAGAACAGGTAGGTTAGAAAAAAGGCTTGGGGCCATAAATCATTATTGTACAGACAGCGTGCTATAAAAATCTGAAGTTCACACATAGATTCTGCAACTTATGCTTATGTAGTAACCTTAAACACACACAAATCCCAAGTAAATGTGGACTGTGAACCGTTTCCTAAAATTCTTCCTCTGTAGTTAATAGTGATTTGAGATGTTACTGAATTATACTTCAGCTTATAAAAATTCCACATATCAGAAATTAATCATTACCTTCTATCTGTGGTACTTCTCCCTGAAGTTTAGCCTTGCTTGTGAAAGGTGCATTCTGTAGCACCAGTGCAAACAGTGAAGGAATCAATGACTGCAGAGCAGACAGATACATGTGGAGCTTATGTTCATCCAAGCCATGTTCTCCTTCCTGAAAAAAACAGGACATTTACTTGAAAGTTTTCGGTTTGGATGATCTGTTGCTTAGGCATGTATTCCTTGGCAAGAGATCAACACATCTGTGATGAGCTTCTACACAGAGACACTAATTATACAGTAATTTATCTTAACCACAAGCTTACTCTGTGTCACCATCCAAATCCCTTTGTCACCCCTAAGTCACTTCTACTCAAAAGATTCAAGCAATGTAGCCTTTGGCATCTAGCAGTTCATGTCGATGAACATGCTGACATCCTGACTGAACATTTTCCAGCACATTTTGGAAATGTGAATTCTTGGTCTCAGAGACCAATGCATCTAGAAACTGAATATACTAGTTCCCTGGACTCTGAAAACATGCATTTTAGTTCAAACTGTGTTAGATCATCATGAGATACCCCATTTCCCAGAACTTCCCAAATATCTACCAAGTCAAGCGTGCAGACAACCTGGCTAATAATTGCAAATAACCTAACTGAACCATTCAATTCTACTTCTTAAAAAAAAATATTCCACTTTATTAAAAACCTACACTATGCAACACAAAACCAATTTAAATCTGGGGCAAATGCCCTCAGAATAACACATCATCTGCTCACAGCCCTAAGTAATTGTTTCCTGAGCTGCACTTTGATTATTGGGCTATAGAGCAAGACATTGTTAAAGAACAGGTTTGGGTTTTGGTGTTGTGGTTTTTTAACTTCTTCCAAAGGACAATTAAAAGCTACAGTTACAACAAGAATCTCCAGAAAATTTTTACCCCACAGAAAATGAAGTAGCAATTATTTACAAGTTTGCATTTTTTAAAAAGCCTGCGTGTGTAATAAAGACACAAAGAAAATTCTCCAATGTAGAAACAACTGAACACATACCCTGAGCAATTTTTCAATTTTATTAAGCAGTGTAGGTATAAGATGGAACTGTAGATTTCCCAGTTCTGTTGTCCAGGCAGCATAAGCAGGTAAAAACACCTGATGTGTTGCACTAACTACACGTTCTGAAGGGTCTCCTAAAGCTGAAAGCAGCAGTTCAAAGCCCTAGCAAAAGATAATAAAGAATGTAATGATTTTCCTAAAAGTTATGCTAAAGTTTCCCACGCAAAACATTCAGACTAGAAAAAGACAATCATTTATTTATAAAACTTTACACTAATAGAACAAGGCAGTATATGGAAGCCTTTCAACAGATATTCCCACCACATCTACAAAGGTGAACAGTGGTGGTTCAATGCTCCTGCTAGTATTTTTCTACAGTCAGGTTAGCAGAATCAATACAAACACATTTTATCACTCTGCCTTCAAAAACTCCAAGACAGGATTAGAAGATCTTAATTTTCACTTATCTGAAGGATTATTAGGCAGTATTAAGTTGAACTACAAGCAGGCTTTGTTGTAGTAGACAAAATCTCTGTTAGCAAGTGATGATATCAAATTGGCCGATAGTAATAGTATCAGGTGGGCAATGAAATTGTATTTCTTGGAGGCAAATTATGAATTTAATATTAGAGAAGCTTCTGTATAAGGCTTATAACTGAGGTTCTAACGATACTTGTAAGTATATATTTTCTTTTTGGTCTTGGTGGCACAATAAAATTAACCTTCATATAACCCATCAACATTTTTTAAAGTATACATAAAGATTTAATAAAATACATGAAATTATGCATCCCCCTTATTCATGAAATAACCATAGAAGACATTTAATACATACAGAACTCAAACCAAATTATACCTGTTGATATTTGTCTGGGTCATCTATATATCCCATAATGATGCCAAGGCTTTTGATAACAGCTTCTCGTACCAGATCTGCCTTATCTTCCATTAGCATTTGCTGCAGCATGGAAAGTACTAACGAACTACGAATTTCTTTCTGTTTGCAAACAAGAAACATACTTGTTAAACCCAATGAAACAAGAAATGCAGGTTTATATAAATTTTTATAAATAATTTGCACTTCTATTTGTGCTCACAAGAAAAAATCCCTTCTTCCACCCATAGATCCCTCTATAAATATTACACATTCATTTTTCCAACAGAAGATGAATGAATATAAAATGCTAGTAGCCTCATCAGAGAGCCTTTTATCCACATAAACACAGAACTGAGGTCCTTTAATTCGTATGAAACCAAAAATAACTAACAGCAGAAAACTACCACAGGCCTAGACTTAAAGCATAATCTTTAATCACTGCAGATTGGAGAAATGGGTTTTTAATTTAGGCTATTTTCCTCTTTCTCTGAAGCTTCAAATTCCAGTTTGCCACTGACTTGATTTTGCTGCTTCTTCTGACTGGCAGCACTCTTTGTGTAACATTCCAAAGCATCTGAAGAACTCTATTATTGGGTGCCAATTATGTGTTCCAATTTGGTTGCCAAATTGTTTCCTTGTCCCAATTGGGTGCCAATTACTTCCTTAGTTGGTCCTAACTATCTTTATTTCATCTTTACTGAAACAAAGGTGATTTTTTCAGAATTTTATAGCTTTGACTGACCCGTGTTCCTTTATAATAAGCTATCCCCTCCTTAATGTGATTTATTGAATCCCACGTGTGTGATATTAAGTAGAACACAGTGTGATTGCCTATGCATAACATACATGCTTGGGAATATTTTAAATTATAAAGGATGTTTACACTAGGCAACAGATTTTCACATGGCTTTCACTAGCAAAGTATTTAGAGTCAGTATTAACACTTACTGGAAGGTATGGTGCTAGAGCTCCACAGGATTCTGCTACCAGTAGCCGCCTCTCTGGGTATTTGTGGCTGATCTGGGAAAGAGAAACACAACAGCTATTTGCTTTGCAGTAACCAGTATTCAAAATCTGGTTAGAATGAACTGTAACAGAGGGATACATCTGCAGGTCTTAAATAAACATTGACTGTGCCCATAGAAGTTGCATATTGGTACTAAGCAGCCTCCAATTCTTGCTTTGAGGCACAAAGGCAAGGCAGATGCTGCCTTCTCTAGCTGTCCCATAAAACAGAGCTTACAGTAAGAGAAGAATCGGAGAAGTATGTATGTGTATGCAGTAAAAAGAAAGGTGGAAAGGAGTGTATGGGCTGCTGCACTCTAAAGAGCATGAGTAACTTGTGAGCTGGCACGTAATGAAATATTTTGTCTTGTGTAAGTCCTTCAGGAGTGCCGTTCCTCCAAGAACTACACAAGTGCCCTCTAGTGCTCTGAGCCACCCAGTGTAGCAGAGCTGCCTAGGTCTTGCTGAGCAACCCGAATCAAAAGACAACACACGTACCAAGCTGAAAAGTACTTGCACACTATTGAAATTCTGCTCTCAAGTCCAGCATAAACATGTAACGCCTCTAAAGTGTGATTTAAAACAACTCCCGTTCCCAAGAACCTCTTGATCCTGTGCTACCTCCCCTTCCCACTCAAAGGCCGTTCAAAAATTCACCAAGACATTTTCACCACGGACAAGGCCTAGGTACTCACTGCTTTCTTTGCCTTGGTCTTTAAGGGAAGACTTAACTTCAGGAGACTGAGGTCCCTAAAATCCATGTGAAAGTCTGGAGCAAGGAAGACTTACCTTTGGTAGTGAATTATCAGGGTAGGAAACATCTAAATAAAGTGGACTCACACTAGGCTGTGGGCCCTGATGGGATGCACCCATGAGTGCTGAGGGAGTTGGCGGATGTCATTGAAAGACAATCAATGAAATAATGTGGCAATGGGGAGGTTCCTGAGGACTGGAAGAAAGCACTGGTGAGACCACACCTGGAGTGCTGTGTACAGATCTGGGTTTCCCAGTTACAGAGACAAATATATAAGATATATGGGGGGAGGCTGAGGGAGCTGGAGTTGTTTGGTCTTGACAAGAGAGCTCAGTAGGGATCTTATCCAGATGTATAAATATCTGTACCTATCACAACAAACTTATGCAGATATATGCAGGCAACTAGAATCTCCAGATAGTCTTTGACAAATTTTCTGCTTCTGAGTTCCTTTTAATGTTATATAAAGATACATATAATGAGGACAAAGAACACCCGAGTATCTTTTGGAAAAATACTTTGAACTGCCATTCATTGAAAAATAAAACAGAAACCATCTCTCCCTCAAACAAATAAAACTCAACATTTATGACTTTCTAACTAATTTTCCAGCGTAAAGCACAAAACAACCAGTTACCTGTTCCCAACACTGTGGTAAAAGCTCAGCTTCTACACGTGTTGGTCCCACGTGTCGGGCAAATGCCACACACCCAGTCAGTATCATCTGTCTGAAAACATAAGTGTAAAGCTTTAATTTGTTTATAAAGTAAATTTCTATAATGTATAGAATATATTCTTTAAGTTAGGAAAAGCAGATGCTGTCAGGCAACTGGTAATTGTCTACAGTCAAAATTTCACACCACATACACTGAATTAATGGCTAAATCTTTAATTGAAAGCCACTATTGTCCCTGCTCATTGCAGTGGGGGGTTGGACTAAATGGCCTTTAAAGGTCTCTTCCAACTCAAACTATTCTATGATTCTATCTTGTTTCCTTTTTAACATGTCTTTTCCAGAAACTGACAGATCCCAGACTCCATGAACTAGAGCCTGAGAAACTAATTTGGGAATCTGATTTCCTAATGTCCGAGATTGGGAATCTCTGACTAAATCTCACATTTAATTCTTATTACTGAATACTATGATTCATCACATAACAAAAGGATCTAAATTACTTAATACTATCATACTCTCAGGTTTTTAGGCAAGTACACATACTGATGTATTTAGAAGCACTTGTGACATTGAATGAACTTTGTTCAAAACAAGTAACTGAATTCTTTTATGACAAGGTTTTGCAACATTCTAATGTGCAAGTTACTGTCATCTCTCTCAAAATACTGGACTTTGCTCTTGCCAGAAATCTTCTAAAGCCCATTATAAAATGGAAGCAATTATCATCCAGTAGTATCTATCATCACCTGAGTTTTTGTATTTATATTCTTGCATTTTTAACTTTCCTCAAAGTTTACAAATCAATTCCATAGGCACAGAGATTTATTTAAAATCCCAATAAAATTGTACTTAACTGCCAATTGTGATATTTTAACTTTTATTTAATGAGTGCTTATCTTGCTAAGATTTTTTACCTTTAACTATTTCTCCTGCTAACAGGACTGGAATGATACCAAGTCTACATGCAATTCACCAGTTCTATTTACTTTTAGTAACTACATCAACATTTAAGTAACCAGTTTCAAATGTTAACGCATGGACATGAGACACTCATTTTATCACCTCCACAGTAAGATTAGGACACAATTTGTTCATTATTACTTTGTGGAAAGTAAACCAGAACTATATTTGTTACCATTTTAGTGTCATGTCTAAACTCCTAAATATTTACTGCAGCTAATAATAAGCCGTTAAGGTTGAAAGGCAGAGATTCCACTGGTTATTTCTTAACCAATTATACAACATACTCCATCAAAAAAAACCTCATTCACTTTCAGAATATTTTCAAGGAGAAACACCCTATTAAAAAGATTTTTCCCCCCAGCATTCTTCAGGCCACCAATCAGAACAAGCTCTTTGGTTTTATGTTGTAGGTTTTTTGTTGTTTGGGTTTTTTTTTCCCCCCACCTCTCTACCATGTACAGAGGACTAGACCTTTGATCAAGGTAAAAAGGTTGGGGGAAAATAAAAATGCAGTGATTAGATAAGACTCAATAAATCAACAGCTGATAGGCGATAGCAATATGGAGACAAAAGCCTATGTCAATTCTGAGTTCTAGAACAAAGAAAATAGTTACTCAAACACCTGCCTTTGGTTCTACTGATGGCACCTAACCACAGCATATACTTTTATAAGATACTAAAAAAGCAAATAGCAGAATATAGTAGCCACTTGAAATCTTCTGCATTAGAAATAGGGAAAACCAAAATATATATTTTTTTTTTAAACTCAAACCTTCTCAAAAAAAATTCATGAAATCAAGATAAACTCAGATTTCCTTTTGCCTTGCCTATAAAGCAGAGAACTTTTAAGATATTGCAAAAATATTTACAAATCACGTCTTAAATTTTTTACTGCAACCATCTTAGAAGTATATGACAACCACCAGTATTTCAGGGGAAGGAAAGGTTGCAAGGATCTCAACAACAGGTCACTGAAACAAAAACATTAACACTAAGCTGTTGCAAAAATCGGAAAAAACAAAGTGAAATCAAGAATTAGACTAGAGGAACAAGGCAGAAGTTAGAGTAGAACAGACATAATTTAACACTTCTAAACTATTTCTGGAAGTTTTAGAAAGCAACTGCATGCACTGGTAAGCAATTCAATCTTGTATTTCATTCTTCTGTCACTCCTAAAGGTTATATTAAAAACTAACTTACCAGAGTTCTCCTTAACATGTCAGGAAGCTCTGTGTATTCTGTAAGAGACGGTATCGTATGACTGATGTAAAGTCATACTCAATACACTGAGCTTAATGTATTTTAACTTCTTTTCACTAAGAGTGCTGCTTCTGGGTGCTTACTTGGAAATCTTCCAGAGCTCACATTTTGAACTATGTTTTAACCTTGTCCTAAAAGAACCCAATATTCATCTGACTTCTTTATGGCTCCAAAGAGAAGTTTAAGTAAAATTAAGACATATTTGAAGAGACTTTGACATTTTGAAAAGTTGAATAACACATTAATGAGCAAAGCCTTGAGGATAAAAGTGGCCTTGTTAAATATAATGTTAGTATACAAGACTATATGCTGTATCTGCATGCACCAAAAAGCCTCTCACATGAGCAAGAAGTACAATAGAGGCTTTCTGCATAATTGCTAACATACTTTACAAGGTCAAATATTTGAAGTAAAATACTTTAAATGGGTTCATTATTGGAAATGCAATGTCACATTTAAGTCTCTTGCATTTAACAAATTTTGAAAGTCAACTTGTTATCAACTGCTACTTTAATGTATAATGTAGGCCCGTACAGTGTAGCAGAAGGTAAATAAGAGATAACTAATACCATTGTTATGGTGTCTAAACCTGAATGTTTTTGCTTACTTTGTATTGCACAAGTCTATTAAAATATTATTTAAACTTATTTAGATATAACCAAGCATGCATAATACACTTCCATACAAATATATGAATATAAACCAATTGAAATTCTGAATAAGTATTTTCTATCCAATTTGTATTCAGAATCTCTTATTTGATGGAATTTTACTCTTCTTCTGTCAGGTGTTATGGCACCTTTAAAACAGATTGATTTTTACGTGTGTAAATGTATATTATGTATATACATGTTTTGTCCTGGAGGTTATGGCAGACTATTATTTCCAAACTTCTGATGAAAATGAGTTCTTTTTAGCTATAAATCTCTAACTTACAACAAACAATTAACAACTTCAATGAAAAAGAAGCTTGGGTTTTCTTTTCTCAGCTGCTGGAAAAGACACCTAACTGCAGCTAAACAGGCATATGAAAAATCTACTTATTAGGCCACCAATCTTGTGACAAATTAACTTGCAGGAGACTACAAATGAGATGTAACTTCCTTCCCCCCTCAGCCACAAAATAATTTTAGCTTCTCAATCTGCATGTGACATTCCAGATATTTTAGATAGTGGCAGACATTTCATAAGCAGATTTCTAATGAATCTGAAGTAGAACAAGGACTGCATCTTTTTGCAACTTCAGTCTGCATTGTGCCACTGTGCTACAAGTTGCTTTTATTTATTTATGCAATTTTGTCTCCAAAGCCATATCTTAATTGTAACTCATCACTAAATTTTACCATGGGAACAATTTAGAAAGACACCAGAACACTTCAGTTTCAGACAATCTTCAAAAGAAATGCTTTCCACCTATTTCATAAAGCCTAGTTTGTCTGAAGACAGGATAGAGCAATGACAGATACAGAAGATACAGATGCTTTACAAAACATCTCTAATGAAAATAACGGAAGAGCTATAGCTCAAATATGAAAAATCTTTCCACAGTTAGAGAAGGAAACACACCAGCTTGGGCACTGTCTTTCAACCTTAAGGATATTCTTACTGAGATCGGTACAAAGTCAGATTTACTGAGTACTAAGGAAGAACTAAATTTTAAAAAAAAATAAAAAGTGTACTTTGTTTCAAAGTCTTAACCAAATAAAACAAAGCTCCTCACACTTGTCAGAACTAAATCACTCTTCAGTCTTCTGGATTTTTTTACTGCTACTGAACCATAAGTAGGAAGAGTACTATTTTCTCATGCTATTTTCCCCAACTAAACATGGTAGTTAACTTAAACATACTGATCACTAAGATACACTAAGAGGTTTAAAAAACTTCTTTGATTTCTACACCAGCCATTGCTAAGAATTATGATCTTAAAGCTCATTTTAACAAGGCATTTCAGTTCATCTTTAAATAAAAAAGCAACTGAAATGTTACACCGCAGCTTACCAAGCACATTCTTAACTTTCAGTAACCAGAAAGTACAGATCATGGAAATGGAAAGTCCCGAAGTCCACATAAATTTGTGAACACCATACCAGCAAAATATCAGCTTAAGTTTAACTTGGTTAAAGTCATCTGACAATATCCAGCTTCTGTTAGTTCTGCTTCTTTGACAAAGAAAAAGAAGTTCGTTCTTGTCCCGCAACACACAAATGCAAACACACCTTTGCTCATCATCTGGACGTTTGATCAAATTGAACAGAATGTGGAGAAGCTGATCTCTCTCTTTGGGTTCAGGATGGAGGCAGGCTGTACACAGTATGAGTGGGATCAGTTCCTAAAAAGTTGCAGATAGGGGAAAACCAAACAAAGTAAAAACGCTTTGGGCATATATTCATTAATGGCAAAAGAAACCAAGAAGATAAATCTAGCCATATAACATGGAAATAATTAGAGATGTTTTAGAGTCTTGATCTCTTATTAAGTGACCTGAAAAAAGTGAAGGTCTACAAAAGTTAGAATTATTTTCCTGCTAGGAAAGATCAGGGGAGAACCAGCATATAAAATAAAAAGCTCTACAAAGATTACAATTAACATTTGCAGGTCACCTGTAACCAGAATCAGAGGACAATCATGGTTTAAACTGTCTTCACTACCTACTGAACTGAAGCAAGCTCCACGTGGAACAAAGCTCCTACAGAAAAAGCTGCTCCTGATGCCATGGGTTTAATGACTAAAATTTCCACTTAAGCATGCACACAGTTTTGTGCACAAATTTGAATAAGCACTGAGAAACATTGATAAAGGTGACTGCAGACAGATATCCTCTACTTTGGGTTAACTGAGAACTATCTGACTTTTTTTAAGGTTTGTTGGGTTTCTTTTTCAGTAAAGAGGCAATATCTGAAGTTGAATTTTCTTTCTAGAGTAATTCAATTCCCTTAAGGAACAAACTACCAAAAAATTACTGTGTAAAACATTAACTGAAAGAAAATAGAAGACTGTTCACAATAGTGAAGACCACCTTCTTCCTAAATATGCCTTCAAAGCTCATGGTATTCATTCCCAGAAGAAACAAATGTTTCCACAACACGGACTGGAAGTCCCTTTCCTTGACCTTGTCCACGTGAGCCTTTACTCCAGCTGAATTTGGAAGCCACACAATTTCTAGGTGATTTAATATTTTAGGGCCAGAAACATCACACTGGGTGGTCGAAGGAAAAGAGCAAGACAAACCAGGTGTCTGCAGAGAAAACATGGGCAAGTAATCTGGAGACTTCCTCTTCCACCTGCCACGTACTTTTTGAGCCACTTTCAGCAGATGACCTTTTGTGAATTAACAAGCTGTGACAAGCAAGCAGATGACAGTGGGAAACACATCTGAAGTTATCAGGAAAGATTATACAAAACCTGGAAAAATCTATCATTATTTGTAATAACTGCATGGAGGTGCCAATTTCTCCTTGCTGACACTCAAAGTGACTTATTCATGGTGTTCTTGAGAATAAGACTATTAAACAAGGTGGACATGTGGAAACAACACTACAGACACCCTCACTGCTCAACTTGTGTTTTCCTAAACAGAAAGTGCTATGTTTATTTTAAACACGGAGGAATACTCTGTTCTAGAGCTTTGCCTAAGCTAGTCAACTCTTGATAAGCTACTGCTTTCATTTTACAGGAATTCTACTCAGCATGATATTTTTCCCCCCCGAAGATGACCAAGACACATCTTAAAATGAATTTTAACATTCTGAAAGATGTTTTGATAATATTTAACCCAATTATGGTACAGATTAGGGAATTCACGATGAGACAGAGGAATGAATGTGAGAATACCCTACACACTGCTTAAAAAATAATTTTAAAAAAAGTACAAAAGGAGAAATAAGAAATAACTTTGAACAATTTGGATGTTTTTATTTATCAATATTTTAAAGTAATCCAGTTTTGGGTTGTTTTGTTTTTTAATTACGTGTAGCACAACACAAAATAATGCTAATTGAAAACCTGATTAAAAAAACTTCACAAATTACATTGCACAAATAGCTATATAAGATTTTTAAGCTGAAAGCTGCTTTCCTTCCAAAATTTGCATTTTAGATTTTTTGTACACTTAACACTCAATTTTTGCCCATTTAAAGTCCTGAGAAGGCAGGGGGCTTAACCTAATTTTTTTTGTACTTCACTGAAGCATTTTCTCTCCTGTAAATACTGTTTTAATTCAAGAAGATTTGAAAAAGATATTATAAAAATAAAAAAAACCCTGCCACTCTACACACCACTTATACATTAAGCTAAGATCTTTTAAAGAGGAAACCAGATCTCAATTTGTAGATACACAACATAATTACTAACTTCATCATAAAGAATATAGCTCATGGAAAGACCTTTCAATCAAAAAAAAACCCCTGTGTTACTTTACTGAGAGGTAATTTTCTGAAATCTACCCTAAGTTCACATTATGCAACTGCTCTTGCAATTACTCTTAAGTACTCCTTATAAGTAATTTTTTTTAAAAGAATCTACCCCCTGAACTGGGACGTGTAGTTTTTACAGTATGGGGTTTTGTTTCAGCTGTTGAAAGCAAGACACTGACTTCACTTTCCTAGTATGTCTGAGTACCCACTCAAAAATCTCTACTGCTCACTCATAACTTCTGCTAGATTTCAAAACAGTGCCATGAGCTTTTTTTTTTTAAAGCTTATTTTCAAATTTAAAGAAGTTCGAGTTGTCTTTTTCCAGCTGAGTCTGTATGAAAGGAAAACACCTCCAAATATTCACCTGGATACTACTACCTTGTGTGTGAAAGGCTAATGAGTAACCTAACACCATTAACATGGGGCAGGTACAAGGCTGGTTCTTTACCTTGCAGAAAGCTGGTTATTATAGCTGACGGAATTAGCTGTATTTTCTTGTCCATTGGTCACATTCTTTCATGCATACTATGGGAGAAGAGAGTGTTCTCTGCATCGCTGCATCAGTGCTTCTACAGCTCCTTCTATTAAGGGGAGTGGAGAAACAGTGAGAAGTCTTGAACAGTGTTTTATGTGCTCCCTATAGACTTAATGGACAGGTATAACTGGAGGCGAAAGGGACTTTCTGTGGGACAAGAAGAACAAAACTGCTCTCACAGACGGACAAAACAGGTCAAGGGAAGTCTCCCAAAGACTTAAAAGGGGACAGATTCTTCTTAGGATATTCAGGATGATTAAGAACAAAAAACAATCTACAGACAGGTTTGAGCTCATGCCTTCCTGTTTCTAAGGGCCATACCTTAGACGTAGGCTTGTTAATAAATCTCTGAATTTTCATTCTCAAAAACAGCAGGGAAATGCTGCAGAAAGTGGTAACTTTTTAATAAGACACAGTAATATTAGCATTTGGCTGTTCAAATTCAAGAGAACAAATGATAACATTGTTATGGACATTGTATATTATTATTAATAATCAAGGAGAGGACTTCCAGTGCTATGTGAAATACTCTGTCTTCCTTGGGAAGGAATACCACTTGTGCTGACAGTCATAAAGCAACATAAATTAAAAAAAAAAACCCAACAGCCCTCCCTCTATTTAATTTGGGATCCTCCCTAAATGTCCTGTTCATCCCAAAGTCCCTCTTTTCCCTTTTGCCTCTGACTTAGAATCTGATTAGCTCTCATTGGTGTTAGTTAACAAAACCAGGAGGAGTGACTTTCACCTCAACTATATGCAAACCAGTTCCTCCTAAATATTAAAAGTATTAAACCAAACTATTAAAGCTTGGGTTTTTTTAAATGTATCCTATAGCAAGCATTTCTCTGTTTTGCTGACAGTTTTCTTACACAGTAGTGAGGCATTTACTCTCTGTGTTGTTGTCTTCATTGTAATTTTTCTTGTCCAACATTCTGACAAAAGTCTTCTACATCTTAGTTTCTCTCACTAATCAGTGTCTTTCTGTTGGAGTGCTCATAAACAAAATAATTATCTCAGAGAATAAGTTTAGTTAGTGCTAAGTGTCAAGACTGGTTACTTCAACAGCCTAGAACAGTAATTTTATTATTTCAAATATTAATGTAATATTATGGCAAACAGGTGACAACATAATATATAAGCCAGGATGACATTATGATCAATTCTGTAAATGTGTCCCTTTTAAGCTTCTTTTTCAGTTAATGCTTTTATTGTGAACCAATGCCATGTTCAAATTTTTCTGTAACTTAGCCTCTGCCAACCAGCAAATAGAATAAAACAATTATCTGCAGCAACTGAAATAGCTACAGGTACTAAAAAACTACTGATACAGAGTCTCTTGTGCAAGGATGTATTTGAAGTTATTTCAGAATTCATCCTTTTAGTTCAAAAATGAAAAAATATTTAATCATAGGATTAATACATGACTCAGAGCTTTGTGCTACTCATCTTATTAATATTAAAACTACAACTCTAATTACATTTCATGGGATGAAACTATTATTCCAGGATCCAAATTAAGCCTCTTGTAGATCCCAAAGGGATGCTTTTACATAAGAGTCGATGCAGATATGGGTATGAAAAAACCTTTGTACTTCTTTGTTTATATCCACTGTTTATTTGGAAACATATACCAGTACTAGTACCATTTGGCATTTCAATTCGCAAACATTAAATTTAACTCTTTGCATCCATGAATTACGTTATGGTTAAAGACATGGTGTTGAAAGACATTAATTAACTTTCAGACTAGAGATGAAAAGGATACTCTATGACACTGAGCTATTTCATTCTAAGAAAACTACACTAGCCCTTCATATCCAGAGAAGGGAGCTAAAGGACTTCAATTTGAAAAACAGTTATGTCTCTCCTACGAATGTGTGTGAGAACCCCACCCCCAAACAGAAAAGGCCCCAAAGCAAAACCAACACCCTCCACAAACCAGGAAAGAACCAGCAAAAAGGCTGTGGGTCAACAGTATCCCCGTTTTTCAGAAATACAATTTTTCAGAAATATCAATAAATACTAACAGGAGGTCTACCCAAGTCTACCTTCAAATTCCATGACTACACCTGAAGGAACATTACAATAGTTACAGAATTGGTGGTAACTGAAAAAAAAGTATTTTTAAAACAAATTTCAATCCTGGGAACAGTAAGCATTCCATGCAATCCAGTTACACAATTCTCACTTGTGGCTTTAGAAATCAAATTGAAACAGATGATTCATTTAGGGCTAAAATACATGTAATCATATGTAACTTGAACTGTAAAACAATTAAGGAGGAAATAGCCTAAAAAATATTAAATGCATTACACAGATTATGCTACAAGCTGTGAAAAGAAGCCAAAATACCATATCCTGGCAAAAGCAGAGGGAAGGAAAGGAATAAGTAAGACATCAGAAATTAAGCACTGATCCAGGAACATTTAGAGAATTATTCTGAAACACTTTCAACAGAACCATTTCCAGTCCAAACAACATTATAAAGTTTGAGGCTTTCAAAACATAGTACATCTCAAACTCACTATGTCAACTGCTGATAATTACTCATATGTTATAAAATTATAGATTATAGGATCAGTACAAATTTCTTAAGGATTTTTCAAAGCCTTAGAGTGAATTTATGCAAAGGGCACTACTAAGCTTACCATACTGTAGGTCCCCTCAACAAGGACTAAAACTTACTCAACCAGCTATGCTACTTCAACCCCCTTATTTCAGTGTCAACTATAAGACTGTTGAATTTTTGTTTGATATATTTTCTTATTTTTATTTTTTACACATTTAGTAATGTGCAATATTTACAACAAAGCAATACAAAACCAGTCATTTTTTTCCATCTTCAGTCTTCCTTTTCTATACTACATAGTATGAATGATTATGCAAAACACCATCTTCATTTACATTCAAAATAAACATTACATTTCATAATTTTATTTAGCTTCATTATAATTTTAAGGTAAACAAATAAGCAAGACTGCTGATTTTCTTATAAAGGGTTTTTTTTAATGGATCTTATCTTGGCTGACACATGGAGCTTCTATAAAAAGATGGTAAAATACATTTTTTGCTGAAGTACATAGTGCTGAAAAAGAACCTGAACATTAACCCTTATTAAAACCACTAGATAAAATAAACCAAATTTAATGTTTGAACTTATATCCTCTGGTCTTTATAACACACATTAACCATGGTCTTCTCTAGCAAAACCACTTGTGCCACCACAAACAGATGGACCTACAGTAACAGTCTTACTCAATGCTAATGGGTGCCTTAAGCAAAGGAAGAAGTATTAGGATACTATGCAGGTTTACTGAACTCACCTGACAGAGGTGTAAAACCATTTTCTAGGAGCAGAGATGCATGCACAAAAGTAAGAACATGATTGCAAGTAACAGACTTTGATGAAATAAGAAACAACATCTTCAAAATGAACAAGAAAGCATCCTGGTAAAAATAAAAAGTAAAATTTTAGAGGGTTCCTCACCTCTCGCTTTGCAAGCAGCACATTAGGAACAATATGAGGCAGGCAGCGTCCCAACATTAACATGACACTTTTTTCACTGTCTGCAATCCGATTTTCCTAGAAAACCAAGTTGTTTGTTTGGTTGGTTGGTTGGTTAGTTTTTTTAAATGAAGCATAGCAACATTAAAATATCCTTTCAAAGGAATAATAAGAATTGCAGAAGGCTGATCACATACCAGAAAACATTTCATTTACTCACACACATCAAGTTGTAAGTTTTTGATCTGGCAGTAACTTCAGAAGCATGAATCCACTTGTTGAGACTCAAAACTTCCCAGTAATTACATATCTATCACTAGGTTCCATATTTAAGCTAAAAGCTGAAAGCACATCCTTATTTATTCAGCTTCATGCACATACATTTATCTCTCCATATGATGTTAATAAGCCGTGTTTCAAAGCAATTATTGCTCATTTAACTACTGCTACCATGCAGAATAAAGGATTTTCTAGTTTATGCCAAGTGGGAAATATACCTCTGATCCCAAACGGCTGTCTGCCGACATCCGACAGAAAGACAGTAGTGCTTGGTGGAAAGCTGGTGACAATTTCCTGAAATATCATCAGAAAGGGAGGGGGAAAACATAAGTCAGAAAGGTGGCTGAGCAAGTCCTTTCACTCTGGTTTAACCAGCTAGGTAAAATGACATTCAGAAAGCATGTTTTAAGAGAAGCATATTGTAGAACCTTTTGTTTATATCTTTGCCTTTAAGGGTGTTTCATTTGTAGCAAGAAAAAAAAGTGGGTGCCCTAATTAAGAAGTTACTTTTAGTTCTGAAAAATGTAGCATTTTTCAAACTGCTGCACAGACAAAATAGGACTAAAGCATGAAGAAAGGAAGCTTTAGTAATACAAAAGGAAGTGTAGAGTTAGGCAAACTGGGAGGGCAGGGACGGAAACCACAAGAAAGTATTTTTGCTTAATGCTCTGATTCTGCACATTGCACAAAACCATCTGAGTCGTCAGCCACTTACCAGCTTCAGGATTAAATACAGATTGCTCAACTGCCACTTTGGAATCTAAATGTTGCATTAAAACGTATAGCAAGAACCTCAAAACTAACCTGAAATTGCTGCCTACTCGCTAGTGTAGATGTGGATCTGTAGAAGCATTGCCTCATGGCCACACACAGCACCAGCCAACGCCACCGAGCTGCTCTAAACCTTAAGCTTACACTTAAAACCCTGACAAGAGACCCAAAACAACCTTGTCTGAGGAGGGTAATTTGGCAGAAATGTTCTCAGAAAACAATTATACAAAATCAGCAAGCACCAGCAGCAGCAGCATCCTATTCCTCCAAGTAGTAACAGCTCCCTCCGCCCTATCCGAGGCCTGGTTTTAGGTGCTAACACGGCCTCACCCACTATGCTTGAAGAGAAAAAAGAACATTTGTCTTCCAAAAAATGCACAGAAATCATCTTGTCCTATATCTTTATTTACTGTTTGAATCCTCTAATGACACTATATGAGTTTAAAGGAGGGGGCAATTTCTTATGTGGAAAGTGGTACCACCTTTCAACTCTTAAAAACGCCATTTTGTGCACTTGAGCACACAAAATCCTACACACATGCAATTACACCTGCATGGTCATATATGTTTTTATCTAATAGATCAAAACATCACCCTATTTACAGTAAATACATCACCATTTACCCTTTTCCAAGCAAAAAAAGCACATTAAGAATCTAAGTTCCTACTTATAATTGTTTAAACTAATTCAGGAGGATACGGATTAATACACCAGAGTAGTTTTTCTCTTCTGATTATTTACAAATTATGATAAATAAGACCTTATGTTTATTACTTAAAATCAAGTTTCTTCCCTGACAGTACGGGTTTTTAAAACATGTTTGAAATTTTAATGAAGTAAGTTTGTTTCAACTCCTATCAGCTTGGTTTTGGACAAGGTTCACTTTAAAAAAAGTCACTAAATTACTCAGATGGTAGTGAGTTGTAAAGGAGCTCTGTCTAACACTACGTTAGTCCTTATTCTGTAAAAGTATTTTACAAAAAGTAAAAAATTTCTTCAAGCAGAACAGAAGATATTTTATTATGAAATGAGAATTTCAAAGAGAATGAAAATACCCCATCTTCCCATTCACCATTTTAATTTTAGCTTTTTTTTTGTTGGAAGGAACAGGACTGGTTTTAGAAACAAGTAGGAGGTGAAAAGAAACACTTCATACCAAAAATGTACGTTTGTCAAATACACTCATCCCTAAAGAGATTAAGAACAATGTGAAAATATCAGCACTGTACCCTAAAGATGTGCTTTGTTTGCATTCAAAACACAAACGATCTATGAATTCTGCAGAATTTTACTGTTAGAAAAATACCCATCCACTTTACAAGAATTTTTAATTAAAGCATTCCAGTTCAAAACTTATCACTAACCTATTAGGTTTATCGAAGTGGACTGCAGCTTTAGTTGATGGAGCACAAGAGGACAGCTTCTCTGTTTCTTTACGGGGCACAAAATTTAGTATATCATCTTTAGAAGTCCTTGAATCAACTTCAGCTGATAAAGAAAGGCTTGTTTCCTCAGTGTTTCCGTGTTTATTGTCATCCTCAGAGCTCTTGATATCCAAGTACCGTCCGTTGTCCTCCGAGACTGTGAGAGGCACTTGTTTTAAAGAAGGGTGGGGAGCTACACCGTGAACTGTTGACACAGCAAAGTTTTCATTCTTAAGAAGATCTATTTCACTAAAAAAGGAAAAGCAGAGAATGAAATATTTCTGTAGCTTTCATGAGAAGGTTCTGAAGCACAGAAGTAAGGACAACATACTGAGGAACTCCCTCTTCAACTCCAGTATGCTCAAAAATTTCTTTAATAGAAATAACTTGTATCACACAAGCTGTTCAGATGGGCACTAGGTTAATGGAGTCCTTTAATCATTAATTAGTAGTAGGAAAAACGTTGAATGAATCAACGAAATAAGTGAGTAACAATAGTGCTACCTGCTTCTGGCTGAAATCTGAGCACAAATTGTCAGGAGACAGAACTCCATCTGAGATGCAACATAAAATACTATAGTGGTGAATTAATACCTATTATCCCACCTGGCTTTGAAATGGTAACTTTGCAAGTCAACAAAGCCACTTAAAAATTAAGCACTTGCCCATATGTTGTATTGGTGCATGTCTTGAGAGGAATGGTATCTTATAGCTTACAGAATCATATGTTTTGACCAAACTTTTAAAGTCTCTTTTTATTGTTGTTGTTAAATATACTGTCATTTCTACTAGTCTTGCTCTGTAGAAAGAAAAACTGTATTGAAATAAGTTATTAAACCAAACATCTTTCTAACATTGTTTGCAAGCTGCACACACCATAGAACTAAGGAGTGAAAGAAAGCTGACTGATTAGAAAGCTTACACCAAACATATCAGAACCGATTCTGTTTTCAAGGAAGTAAATAAAGAAGTTGCACTTAGAGAACAAAACTGATTACAAAATTAAACAATGTAGGTAATAAAAGGGAAATAGCCAGTTTGAACTATCTTCCTTTTTCCAAATCAAACACCACATACTAAAAAGGAAAGACTGCCCTGCTCTGACAAACTCCTGGTAATTTTGTAAGTGTAAGTTATTTTCAAATACATGCTAGAAAAAACATTGAGAAGTTATTGCAACATTTATCAGCGGTGGAGCAGATTGGTAAGTACATACCTCTCAAGTCTTTGGATTTGTTCCATCAAAGACCATTTCTCACTGTTTAACACACTAATTTGATCTTCTAATTTTTGCACTATTAAACATTGCTAAATACAAGATAGAAACAAAAGTTTAGTACAATAAATTTAGGTAGCACTGCAAACAGCTGAAACATTTATTCTGTACAATCTCTTACTTCTATTGACTGTGGTGTTGATTCAAATACAGGGATGCTCCCAAGTATAGGAGTAGCAGCCTCTAACTCATCATCTTCTACACCAACTGACACATCCACCACATCTCTCGCAGCAACACGATGGTTTCCAAAGTCACGATAGAGTTGTAA
Organism: Aegotheles bennettii; assembly: GCA_013398125.1. Classification (NCBI taxonomy): domain Eukaryota; kingdom Metazoa; phylum Chordata; class Aves; order Caprimulgiformes; family Aegothelidae; genus Aegotheles; species Aegotheles bennettii. The sequence continues at coordinate 303,742 of VZRW01009365.1, read as the reverse complement.
CAGATCAGGTGGTTTTGGAATGTTCAATCCTACATCATCCCAAAGTTCAAAATCCTTCAAAGGAATAAGGGAAACCAAAGCACACAATATACTTCCTTTTATTTTTGTTTCTCTTCCTCATTTGACTGCAGGTCATACAACAACAAAATAATCACTTCAAGATTGCACTGTAGTAAAGGAGATCCTGATTATATTTCTCAATATTTTTCCATATTCTGGTTACATATACCTATTCAAAGAAAGATTATTTTCTGAAAGAATTATATGAATAATCTAGAACAAAATGTGCATTTTATATGTGAATTGTGGTATGTTTATATTTAATTTTTAGAATGAAAATTTTTTTTTTTGCTAACTGTCTCACAACACAAAGCATTTTCAGTTGAGAACACATAAGAAGTAAGGACAAATTATTCCTTTCTTCTCCTTTGGGGGCCATATTCTCACAAGTATTTGCATGAAACCTAGCACTGTTAAACTCAAATCTTAAGTGGATGATCCAGAAATTTTATTTAACAACACATTTTCTTTACAGACATGAAAAATATAGGAGGACCAGATATAGACAGAAGTGGCTGAAATTCTATATTAAATATTGAATTCAGTATTTAATTCCTCTGGCAATATTCCAGTTTTGAGCTGAATATATACTGGTTATTGATGCTACTGGGTGTTTTGTTCACTCATTGTCATAATGTAACTAGAACTTTCCAAACATTTGAAGAAAATTTTCCCATGAAATGCAAGCCAATGGAGACATAAAACAGATCACCGTAAGTATCAAAGCACTGCTACATTTGGAAATATCTAGGATAACACCTTATTACCAAGACCTCCTCCAAGACTGTACTCAATGCCCACATTATGATTAAGTATACTCATACACAGATATACCCAGGAGATGACAAACAAGGAGTATATTGTGTATCTTGCACAAATCAATTGAGTATGATTTAAGGAAAAGTTTACGTTCAAAATTTTACTACTTCCAGATCCTTGAATTTAACTTAAAGTGTGTCCATCAGAATCCAGGAAAGTGTGTAAGTACCTGTAACTCACAGTATTTTGATTCTTGTTCTGCTTCCTTTAAAGAATGCAACCATTCTGTCTCCTTCCTACAAATTTGAGGGAAGTAGTCCTCAAAGCGCTGTGTTTCAAACCATGCTTTATACATAAAAATGCTAAGATATTTAACTCTTAGAATACTCTATGTATAAAGTGAACCATGTGCACAGGAAACATCATTTAAATTCACTCGAGTTATAACAAGATCAAAACATAGAAAGCATGCACATGAAAAAAAAAAAAATCATAACAAAACTTTACCTGATCGTGATTTTCATCTGAAAATGTTATTGATGTAAGCTTGTAACTATTCTTCAATAAAAATTCATTAACTAGGAAGTTTAGAGCTCTTTTCTCAAGAGGTCTGATTGGCTCCTGGAAAAAAAAGGAAACAATACACTACATTTTTGGTTCCTCTTCCTTCCAGTTATAGAAGCATATCTGTCTTAAAAGTCCATGCAAAGCTCAGTTACCACCAGCCACCTACCTGAATTTCAGGACTTGATTTATAATTTTTTCGTTCCTGCAAAGGAACTTCATTTTCTGGGGAGGAAAAAAAAAGTAACTAAATTTTACTCTTTCACACAGGATGACCTCAGCTACTTCTACATTGTTCAAAGTAGAGACTTAAGAAAAGGTTTATGTACACCACCTGCAGCCTGAGTCAGGTTGGCTCGGAGGGCCTGTATGGTCTCCTTGGCTTTCCGCAGTTCAAACTCCAGGACTGGACAGGGATTTGGATTAAACACACACAGGCATCCAACCAAGGCAAGGGAAACAAAAATAAAATATAAAAAGCAAGGATGGGTGTGAAAAAAAATATACAGTTTGTATTAAACAGAAAGCATGCAATCTTTATGGAACTTATGAACACATGCAGCAGAGTTGGTCTGAAAGCAAACTGGTGAACATTTTCCATAGTTTCACTGGCCTTAGGTTAGCTAAATCAAAATTTCAAGCTGTCTGACAAGGACTCGGCTGTAGGGTGTTGGGGTCTTTTTTTTTTGCTTCCTTTTAAGTTTGCATATTATTGGGAAACGCTTGTTATTTCTTTCCCACTCTTACAAGCAGCTGACAGTGTCAAACGTTTTGATTTTTTGGGGCAAGGGGAGTACACCAGCAGTCAGAGGACAGATCTAAAGGAAGCAAATACAAGCTGGCAGCAGAGGAAGGTGTCCATGTAGCAAAGCTTAAACCATGAAGTGAATGTACTATTCTATTGAGACTACAGATCTATTTTTTAAGAAAATTATACACTGACATTTTAGTAGCTGAAATGGCAGTATTTGAAACATACTTTATTTTACTACTAAAAATAATCTTGTTTTAAGTCTCTATTTAAAAATAGTGGATTTTTAGGAGTTAAGAATTTTTATTTAGTTGAATACATTTAAGAGATGACCAAGACCAAAAAAAAGTGAAATATGCAGCTCTCATAGTGCTTACAAAGAAGCCTGCAACAAAAAAATCTTTGTTCCATTATTCTTCAAACTGACTCTGGACTATATAACACTTTCAATGACCTAGAGTCAGCTTTAGAGATTCAAAAATATGTAATTCTAGCTGCTCCACTGCCCCAGCCCCCTGGTCACTGCTACATGTTTCTCATGTCCCAAGGTTTCCTTCAAAAAGGGCCAGTAGAGCTTTGTTTGCACTGGAATTTCATGTGTTTTGATGCTGAGGCCACACGTATACTGTGGCTTTAAATTTTCAAAGCCTGCACCTTTGCAAAACATATAGTAAATGTTCTTTTTATAGGCATTTAGAGTTAGAGCATCTAAGGGAACTTATTTAAGGAATTACCAGATAATTACATGCATTTCATTCTCAGATTAATCTAATCACATAAATGTATAGTTACCAGAAAGAATGATTCTTGTACTTCAGTAGAAGAGATGAGCAGAAAACACCTACCATACTGAAGTGTTAAATTACTCTAAGCAGATTATCTAATGTTTACTTGATTCTCACACAAAACTAAAACCATTGCAGTTGCTTTTAATAAGAAAGTATTAATGAGAGTTTTAATTATTGCCTGGAAACAATTTAACATGGTATTTTGAAGTATTTGCCTGGCAGTAACACTGCATTGCTTGTAAGAAATGCACTGAAGATTACAAAGGAAATGGTTCTCTCTTTTGGACAACTGGTACTAAGAATCTTTTGGTAATTAGCACGCATGGAAAAAAAGATTCACTCAGTTTGCATTTATCCATAAAAACTGAAGGAGTAACTACAGTACATCACATTTGCTACATGAAAGTAACTTGTTTGATGCACAGAATTTTACTGCAGCAATACAAAAGCGCAACTGAGGATATGATGAATAAAATATGTAAAATCTCTCTAGTATTCAGCAATGCTGATCTGCAAATACTTCTGTGCAACAAAGTTAGAAAATGCTCTTGTAGTAAAGTATCTAATAATTTTAGCACTTCCTTGCATTTGAGTTACTAATTCACAGTTACGATTCTAAGTTGTAAGCTACTAATTTGTTAGTTTTTGAAAATTGTAAAGAATTCGAATCAAGTAATTCTTCTGATGGAAATGACTACTGTGTTAACATTTTAGTCTTGTAAAATATTTTCAAAGACCAGAACAGTTGCAGATCAGGAGTGCCCTGCACTAGAATGATAGAAACAAAAAAAAAAAAGTTAGTAAAACAACACAAACTTGAAAAACTCAGGAATCCCATTAAGGAAAATAGGAGTAAGACATGTCTGCAGGCGTAGAAAGCCAAAAAACTCATGTCAGACAAACCCATGTCAGACGGCAAGAATTAATTTTTAGTGAACTGTGATGATGCTGAAAATTCTTAGAAGTTCTTAGACTTGACCCATTCAACCTCAATTCTTAGACTTGACCCATTCAACCTTAAAAGTAGATTACTCTGCTGCATGTTTCTCTGTATACAGTGGAAGATTCTGGACATAGTATATTCGAGAAGTTGTCACTTCACAGCATGTCACAACAGCCACATAATTCTACTACAACACAGCATTGTCACTTCATCTCTTAGTCTTATTAATGCCCCCATTATAACTGCCACCGTTATAATTGCCACCATACAAACCTTGATGCATTTAAGTCAGTCACAAATTCAGCTTTTATATAAAGAAGTTTGTTTGTAGCTTTTTTTACACAAGCATAAATATTTGTAAATGGCTACAACACAATTTCAATCAGATTTTAAAGTGCAATTAAAAGCTCTTTATTTTAGAAGCTATACAGAAGTGCAATCTTCTGTCACAATATGTAATGACTTTTAACTCAACATGGGTACTAATGAGATCAAGACTGGAAATGCCCATTTGTTGATGATATGTCATTCCCTTAAATAAAAAACCAACCTCTAAACCCTTTCTTTGTAACCATTGTCAAGTGCTGACTTTTAAAATAAAAATAAAACTTTTAAAACCCCAGCTGACCAAAGGGATATCCCACACGATATGACACCATGCTCAGCATCTAGAGCTGGGGGAAGAAGGAAGGGGGGGACGCTGGGAGTGATGGCGTTTGTCTTCCCAAGTACCTGTGACACATGATGGAGCCCTGCTGTGCTGGGCATGGCTGAACACCTGCCTGCCCGTGGGAAGCAGTGAATGAATTCCTTGTTTTGGTTTGCTTGTGTGGCTTCTGCTTTACCTATTAAATTATCGTTATCTCAACCCACGAGTTCTCTCACTTTTACTTTTCCAATTCTCTTCCCCATCCTGCTGGGTGGGAGTGAGCAAGTGGCTGTGTGGTGCTGAGTTGCCAGCTGGGGCTAAACCCCAGCAGCTACAAACAGGAAAAATCTACCAAGATGATTAAAAAAAATAAAATATTTGGAATTTGCTTATTTCTTCCCTGTATTCCAGGATACAATTCAGAAATACTTGGGTTCCTTATGCACACTTTGTTTAGAAGATTAACTTTTCCCTCCTTGAAACTGACTATGTATAGTGAAAGAGACAGTGGTTAGGATAGTAATAAGCAGCTGGAAGCTTCCATGTAACTCAAAGAACAGTAAGTACCCATAGTTCCAGAGCATCAAAATACCTGAATCTGCTTCATGTCCATGAATTTAACCCAGTCCATTACCTCAGAAACACTGACCAGGTAGGAAAAATGAGGGTTTTTTCCCAACACTTTTGTTTCTTCTCTCTGGGTCAATACCACTTGTCATTTCAGACTGACTGAGAGAAAACTTCATACTCAAGATCCTTTCCAGAAGTACGTTTCACCAGGCTTTTCTTTGCTTAAGAACACGACAGGATGAAGCGTGGTGGTTCAGAGCAGAGACAGTGTGGAGCAGACAGCAGTTTGCACCATTTCGAGTTTCATAAAGCTAAACTACGTGACCAAAGGCCACAGCGTGGACAATCTTCATATGCTCATGATATTGAACAGTATGGACTGGCCAGAAGTAAACAGAGTTCTGCAGCGGTTTCTAGAGAGCTTTTATGAGTTTCCCTACAGAAGCTGTGAATAACTTAATATCTGAACTTAGGAAAAAGCCTGGATTAGAGAAAACACAGCTCACGTGCAAAAGAGGTTATTATACTCATTTCAAATGTAAAAGTAAAGCAGTCTCTCCCTTTGGCAAGATAATCATAAATCCTGAAGCCAAAAGTGTCACAGGCTTGTGAGTCCAGAACAACTGCAAGAGGCAAAACCTCCTTTGCTTCTTTGAAACAATCTTATACAATCAAGAACTCCAACGGGAGAGAAGAAAAGCACTACAAAGATGGTTTATGGAACTGAGAAAATCCCAAATTTACTCCAGGTTTGGTAATGCTTGTTTGATGTATAAGTAAGCTATATTTAAGAGATTACTTGCTATAGATTTTTACATCAGAAAGTTATCCCAGTGGTCACAGAATACTACATGGAATACTTTAGCATACTTCAGCTAAACGGTAGTAGTTAATAAACAATATCAAGATGCTGTTCTGGCATCAAAAGCTGGGCACAATTTTTAAGCACAGTGCTTGCTTCTACCCTGGTGACATCTGGGATCATGCAGAAGTACACCTGCCTGAATATTTACAGTAAGTATAGAAGTGACTGAAACCATGATCATATCATTAAGTGACTAGTTAAACCATGGCAGTGAAGCCTTGTCATCTTCTGGAATGTTCATTTAAATACACTGCTGCTAGAAACAACAACTCAAATGATTATGTTAGTGTTCTGTGATTCCTAAATCATACAAAATCTTACCTGCAACTCTTTCGTCTGTTTCCCTATTGCCATCATCAGAGTATCTTGCAAAATCTAAGGAATCAAGAGTACTGATGCTTCCAGCGCGATCTTAAGGGGGAGAAAAGAAAAACAAACAGAAAAAAAACCTGAAGAGTTAACTGGCTTTGATAGAGAGAGTCAGAACATCTTCCCATTTCCAAAACTATAAATCAAAGACTAAGCAAATGTTCTGCAAGACTGAAATTTTACTGCATTTTCCAAAAGTCTGATTCTAAGTAAAGAGTATGTTAAGTGTGTCAGGAAACTTGAAAAAACCACAGCATTACAGCAAGTTCAGTGAGCAGGCACTGTAAGGAATTCACCCTTGCTCCCGAAAAGGTGGCATTTCTGCCCTGTCCACAGCAGAGGAGAAGCAGTGCAGCGCTTCCTCCTTCCCGCAAGGGCCAGGGACCTTCACTTGGACTTGCAGGTGAGCGCACACAAGAAGCCAAACAGATATAAAATGTTCTGCAACAAGTTTCAAACAGTTCTGTTGGTACTTCATAGAATATAAACTCCCCCACAGAATATAAACTCCCCCAAATACACTACTTCCTTTTCCCTTTTTTAGTATTTTAAGGCATGTTAACATGACCAAATACTTTTCCACGTATCCTCTGGTCTAGCTATTAACTTCAGTACATACCCACTTACTACAACATTTACTAAGGAATGCATTACCTAGCAAAATTAAAGCAAAGCAAGTACAGTTCATGCTATTCCAGGTATAATACTCACACTCTAGAATTAAATTGTTAATTAAAAAAAAAAGTATCAAGAAATTCAGTAACCAGCATAAGGTTTTTATCTGACCTTCACATTTTTCAGCTCAGGGGACAAAAAAAAAATACAATGCAATTTTGGTAATTTCAAGTCTGTTGAAGCACACGTTCACATTTTTACTAGAAAAATGCACAAAGAAATTACTCAGGGACAGAATCTAAACCAGAACGCATTCCTAACACAATTGAACATGCAGAAATTACAGTAACTTAGTAACTTTCCCCTCCTTTTGAAATTAATTTCTATGTAGCACTTCAGAAATAATTTTACATTAGAACTGTTGTCATATTACAAAGAATAAATTCCATACAGCTGTCAAAAAACCCCCCATAACTGTTCCTGGAAACAGAAGCAATTTCATCATTTGTCAGACAAACGCTGCCGTGACTGACATCGCACCAAGTATTTAAATTCCACCACCACCCAATTTTGCACTATGTCAAAAAGAAAAAATTCTATTCATGAGGGTTTTTTTGTATGTTTGAGTCTAAGTTGGCCGTTAAGCTCTTGTGACACCCTCTCTACATACAGGCTGGTGGCACACCGAAATAAGAGCCAATTTGGGTACTAGAATTTATTATGTCCACATTGTTCAATCTGAAGATAAGTTTTAAAACAAAAACTGTTCTTATGCAAGCTGTTATGCAAACTGTTCTTATTCAAGCTAATCATTAAGTCCGAAGATCTATAGGTAAAGCAGTAAGTGGTCATGGCCATGCAGACAGCCTGCTCTCTTCTAGAGATACTGCTCTGGAAAAGCATGGCTTGAATAACCTGCACTTCCAGCTGTCCTGCACAACGTCACAGGCACAAAACAACAGAAGCCAAGGAAGCTGGGGACAGAGACTATCTGGAAGAAAGAATAACCTTCCCCTTGTATTTCCTTGCACATGCTTAAGCCCCGTATTAGTACTGAACAGCACGCAGGCGTATGTGAATGAACCAACTGGCAAGAGAGATTCACAGAAGATGTGGAAGAGCTCTAATAGAGTCCTTCCTACATTAAATTAAAGAATCAGACATCGTTAACACTTTAAAAAGTGATCATTGATTCACAATCTGCATTTGTGGCTGTGTTATAGCAACTGAAATAGATATATTGTGCAGTGTGCTCTGCAATACATACAAATAAATGCACTGAACTATTTCATTCCCCATAAATGATACTGCAAATTTCTTTAAGCCTTACCAAATTTCAAAAGACAACTGTTGTGCAATACTACTTTGTGAAGTCTTAAATGACTGCTGCATTTAAAACTTATAATATGTTTCAACTTGTTCAAAGCTTACTAACGCTGGGTGAGCCAGCAAAGCAAACCTGATCCATGGCAGCAGGTATCTGATCCAGCATAAAACCTTTACAGCAGAAACAGGCTGATGCATCAATTTTTTAAGCCAATTTGAACTTGCGGAGTAAATTTTACCAGATCAACACACTCCACCTTATTACAGTAACTCTGAGATGGAACTAAGAGCCCTGAAGTAATTTATTGCATCAGGAACTAAATTGTAAGCACACAACCCATCAACCTTGCTCGGCAAAGGCAAGTGCCCCTTTTGCTCTCCCACAGTTGTTTTTACTCAATGAGACCTGCTCAGTTTTCAAAGTTGGTATGTTCTGAAAAGCTGGTATGTTCTGTATCATCAAACGAAAGGAAACTAAGCTAAGTCAAGCTACTAGAATAAAATTAACTTTCAGGCTGTTAGAGCAATCCACTTACAAATTACCCAGAGCAGGCATTCAAGACAACCAGGTAATACCAGTCCATGATGGGCAACCCAAACCAGATTGAAAACAGATGATTAATACATTTACTCCATATTACTAACGAGCTATGACAATTCATGGAAAGTGTATGAGGGTAAAAACCCTGGAGTTACTTGGAAAAAACTAAACTGTGCTTGCTGGCCAAGAACAGCAGAAAAAACAATTAACCAGTCACCAGGTAAGTAAAACAAACAGTCTGCAGATACGTTGCAGTAAAAGATATAACCACCACTATCATGGCAGGAACACAGCAGGAGCTCATGAGAAGGATAAAATTACAAGTAGAAAACAGATCTTGCATCCTAGCACAGAAATAACACCCCTAAGTGACTGAATTGGGTTAAGATATAGATACAGACGCATCTGAGCTGATCTCATGGAGAGCCATACCAGTAACAAACACTGCTTCTGGGCGAGGCTGATCCCATAGACAGTCTCAGGCAGCACCCAAACTCGTTGAGTCTGAAAGAATTAAGCTGGCCCTGCACAAAGCCCTTTGAACATTGCTGCAGTGAACACTAAGGTCCAGGGGCAGATGACCTTGGGGAAAGCATCAAACCCATCCTGTCTCGCTATGAATGTGCTGCAGTGTGCTTGAGCTACCAGAGCTTCCCAAAACCAAAAAGCTACAGAAGAAGCAAGGCACGGAGGCAGCTCTTCCAGCTCAAGACCCCAGCTGGCTTCAGCATAAATGAGAAAGCAGCAGCAGCAGCAAGTTAACTCCGTATGTTTGATGGTGCAGCACTGCCTTTCCCAAAGTGCATCAATTAACTTGCACTACAAGGGCTTCCCCATTCCCTGCAGTGACCTGGCTTTCTGTTACATCCTCTGACACCAAGCAAAACTATATCACCCTAGTCCTTAAATGACAGTATTTTACAAGGGACTAAAGTGTATAGATAACACCATCTCAGTTCTCAGGCATTCTGTTGTCTCAGTTTTCTTTGTATTTCAATTCTGATATGTTCCCCTTTCCCTTATTTCTACGTTTATCCCAGGACAGTAGTAAATTTTCCAGTTAAGTTTTAGCAATGCGTGTCCATGTGGATTCTATAAGGAATTAAGAAATATTAAAAAATATATTAAAAACTAGAAACCAAAGCATCTCTCCTAGAGGCTGAGATACTGGGGCTGTTCAGCCTGGAGAAGAGCAGGCTCAGAGAGAACCTAATCAATGAGTATAAAAACCCCTGCTTGAGCAGGGGAATTGAACCAGATGGCCTTCAAGATCCCTTCCACTTCAACCATGCTATGATTTTGTGATTATTTTTGGCATGATTTCTCTCAGTCCAATGGTTTTATCACATGATAAAACAGACGATAGTGCTCTCTCCCCTCCAACATCAAACCTAGATGAAAAAGTACTCGTTATACAAACAAGAAATTCTTATTCTGCGTGTTTTTACGTAACAGCATTTCCTTCAATTCAACAGCAAAGCAATCAGTTGCATCACCATCACGCAGCGTTATATCGCAGGAAGGGAGGAAGAAAACTGCCTCTCCCCTGTGGTGCACTGGAGGAAGAAGCTCAGTATTTCTCAAGGGCTTTTTCAGCTTCATCTGACTTAAAAAACAAAACAAAAACAACAAAAAAATTCTAAAGTTTTTTTGTAACTCTCATCCAACAAACTCAATATACTTCGTGCCATCTCTCAGGCACATGCATCATAAAGTACAAGTCTTCCAACCTTTACTGAATCACTCAAAGTCTCAGCCTGTGCTAGAGGAGAATTCAACTCAGTTTCTCAAGCCTGCATCTTCACAATACACTGGAAAGCCAAATACAAGTATTACATTGAAGATAAAGTGTTATAATTTTGAGTACATAGAAGCATGAGGTTTTACCACTTATCTTTATATACTGATAGGAAAAATACTTCTGTTGCTACATTTTAAGTAGTTCTATACATGTAAATTACCCAACTCAGAATTTGTAACAAATCTTAGATTAATTTGAAAGTATGAGAACTTCCTGAAAAAGATTTTTTACATATTTTCATTCTGAGTTTATAGAACACACAAGTCCAGTATTTACAAAGTTCAAAATAACAGAGATGGACTGTGCACACAGATGAGCTTCCAACACAGCTCATATCAATACCTACTTGGTCGTGACTTGCTTGCAAGGATTAGACAAATCTTTTTATATATACAGGCAGTGAGTCTCATATGAAATTTCCAGCAAGCGCTCGCTCAGCTGATCGGAATTTACGAGTCACATCTTCAGTCAAGAAAAAGATAATTCTCGGGTGAAGAAAAGCTACAGGAAACTCAATATAACTGATATGGACTCAAAATTATGTACAGAGCTTAAAGAAGCTTTCAATGGTCGGTTCTGAAATGCTCTAGCTAATCTTATTGTTGTTTCCCTTCTTCTCTCCTCCACCTGAAAAAAAATATAAATAATAAAAATAAAAATCTCTCCTTTCCCTACCAGCAAAGCTGTTAGGAGAAAACGTGTGCTGCTTCAGCTCACTTTGCTGAAGCTTTCAACCCAGGCATGGTTAAACTCACACATCACTGAACTAGCTACAGTGCCTATATTTAGCAATTCACTTCTGCCTTCTCCAGCACAGGAAAGTAACCATAACTCGGGCACAGGAACAGAACAGCAAGTCAGGACTAAAGCAGCTGAGTCCCCCAGAGCACACCTTAAGTGTCATGAGAGAACAAGAACACACAAATAAATTATGACAAGGTAAAACATAATGCAGATAAGCGGTACACTGGCTACTCTGTGATAACTTGGTATTTGCCTGCCTAGCACCAGTGCCTACTAGTCCATCCTTCTTTGCCCATTAACATCATGCTTGTCTCACACTATCTCACCTTGTTATTCCTTTGCGTAGTTACACCCTTACGGGGACTAACCTGGCTTCTGAACTATCTACCATAACATATCCAATCAGCTCGACACAGATAACACCCAAGGCTTAAACTCCACTCATCCACCAAAACAGATTCCAGCAAACCCAGTTTCACTTGTTTGGTATCTCCAGCAGTTCCAGAAGCAGCTCTTAAGCTATGAAGTGCATCTCACTGGAAACTCTTCAGAAATAACAGCGTGAGTAAAACGGAGGTGGGTTTAAAGCACTCCCAACTGGAGAAAGTTCAGCTGGCTTCTCCATCAGCAGAGTCAGCTTCAGAGCACTATGAAACCTCCCTGGTTTCATCCAGACATTACCAGTTTTCTGGCAGGTCTGCAGGGAACTCTGCTCCCCTTTCCTTCAGCATTACATACAAACCTCTTACTCTTTCAACTGATTTCTGTACTTCTTTTAAAGAGAAAACATTCAGTCTCTCCCTTCTGCCGACAGTAGCAGCTTTGATCACCCATTTATCCGCACCTTTCCATCCTCATTCATAGAAGCACCTTCCCCAAATCAGGTAGGAAAACCACTGCCTCATCCACAACTCATCGTCCCACCTCGCAGCATCTGGGGAGGCAGCCAACAAGACCACATATTTTTGCTCATTTTCATAAAGAAACAAAAGACTTCAGCTGATGAGAACAAAAAAACCTGACAACCAATCATCAGAACAACAGAAGTTTTGCCTTTCTTTCCCAGATTCCCATCTTATTGAGGCTGCCATTTAAGCTGAGATATCACAAACTGTTTTGAGGCAGCCCTGTCCTGCTATATATCCACACAAACCAAAAATCTGGTGAAGCACTGATCACGGCAAGGGCCTGCCCACAGTCACAGTGCCTGCAACTCAGAATTGAGAGCTGTTACCAAGGCTCCCCTTTCTCACAAAAGCATGATCAATACACTCTTTCCACATGGCTTTGGCCAGGACCCATCTGAATTTCAAAGGCTACAAGCAAAAACAGAAAGAGAATTCAGAGTATCTGAAAGAAACAAATAAAAAAACCCAAATGATAAACAAAGCCAAGAGTTGCTACAAAGAAGCAGCGTTATTTTATATTCTTGTATACACAGATTAGCTCAATAAAACTGGAATCGAGCCCCCAGAAAGCTATAAAAAACTTTATTTTGGAATAACTAGAAACAAATCATCTCCCAAAAAACATAAATGTTCAAACTCTTTCTTTATGGTTTTCATTAAAACTATTTCAAATTTTGAGGAGGTTGAGCTTTTGTAGCCATGAAGAAAAGATAAATGGCAGATTTAAAGCCTGAAGCTAGTTCTAGTTCTAGCAGTGTAAGCTGCCTCCCTGCAGGAATGGCACTTGAGGTTTGGGAACAGGGATGAGGCATCTGAGACACCGTTTTATTGCTAAATTTCAAGCGTCTTGATTTTTACCATACTTGCTTATGCAAAGATGGTGCGGGAGGGGCTGTAAATTTAAATGTAATGTGTAGGTGCTAACCCAAGCCTTGTAAAAGATCTGGACTACTGTATGAAGGAGGCACTTCCAAACCATACCACTCCCATGAGTGGCATTAGAAAAGCAGTATCAAAACAGTTCAGCAGATGTGGAGCTACTGCTTTTGGAAACAGCAGAGGAAGCTGTCACAGAAGTTTGGGAGGATCTAGAAGATACAGAACATGAAGGATGACCGTACATGAGTGTTGTGTATCTAAAGAAACAGTGTCAGCTCTTTTACAAAGTGAGTTTGCTTCAAACTAGATGAGTAAAGCTACTAGACACAACACACATTTCCATACTTTTCAGGACAATGCATCTGAATGTCTGTTTGCAGCTGTGACATTGCTGCTGCTGGAAAACGGAAGGGTGTTCTTGCAAAATCTAAGAAATCTTGGTCATCTGACTGCCACTCGCTTTTGTAACCAAGTGCTCTGAAGCGTGGTTCAAAGACAAAACAGCTTCCAAGTCACTGGCTGGCCACATGATGCTACTTGGTTAGATCCTATAATACTTCATTAAAATCTCTTCATCGCAGTCTTTCTCGCGAAAGAGAAGAAAACCCAAAAGAAATTACAACGTGCACTCACACATATGATAGCTTGCCTGAAAGGACCCTGAGAAGTGCCAATGAACATTTGCACTGAAATGCTCCCATTCCATACAGGAACACAGAGTAGGAAGCTCTCCATTGCTCCATGGAAATCCTCGGGCAGCATTCCAATGCATACCCCACATTCAATAAGAATTGCCAGCAGCGCTTTTTCTGCATCCACTCAAATTATCAAAAAACATCAGTGGAAAACCATAGAAATTCACCTGACTCGGGCGTAGGGAGGAGCAGGTGCAGAGAACAAATCCTGAGATATCAACTGAAATAAAGGACCCTTTTTTCACCTGACCACATTAAGAATTTTTTTTTCCACTGAAGCACAAAATCCAAGTGACCTTGAAATCACAATCACGCCAAACTCCGCTGCTTTCTGCATCAGCAGTGCCTGTGAAAAAAGCTATTGGTTTATTCTCAAATACCTTTTGGCACGTTAAAATGAGGGAAGGTGCCTCCTCTGCTCTCACATACATTCTCTGTGGGTCTCCATGTGAGGATCCACAAAAGCGTGGGCACAACAGACCGCACCTCTCAACAAAACAGAACTTTTTAACCAACTTGGGAAACTACTCAGGCTTATTCAGATCGGACCTGTGGCTTGGTCCTCTGAATCCAGTAGTACTAAATGCTTAAGAGGAAAGTGAACTCTTGCAGAGACCATGTAATTTTCAGCCCACCAGAGTCCTCTGCCAACTATTTCATAACTGGCTTAAATTCAGAGGCACGAGATTTTATCAGCTCTTACTGACATTAAGCAGAACCAGTCTAAACAGCACAGACACCTTCGCTAGCTCAATGCTAGACTCCAGGCTGCAAGAAAGTCTGATGGCAGCGAGTTCCAAAATCCACCTGAGCTATAAAAATAACCCACGTCTTTTATTCATTGTTCTGGATCTGTCATCTTTCATTGCCACTCAATATAAACTGCCTTTTGAATCCCTGTTGAGACAAAAAAAATCCTTTGAAAAGCACACTCTAACCTGTTGTAAACACCAGATTTCAAGACACTTACACTTCACCTTTAACCTAAGGTCTAGCATGATATTTATTTTTAGCACCCCTCAGTATTATTAGAATGCTCCAAAGTAAGTCTTTGCCCCCTCCCTCTCCTCTCTCTCCCCTCCTCCCTTTCAATAGTGATGTCCCATCCCCATCTATCATTCAGCACAATAATCACCAAGATGTTCTCACTTAAGAATACATTGGTCTAAGATTCCAAGAGCTCATTTTTTGGGACACATAACACCGTGGTTACACAGGCTGCTATTTTCCCAATTCTACCCGAGTATGTACACTACCAACAACTGGAAACAACTTATCACCTTAACAAGAAAAGAGAATGTTTAATCAATCAGATGAATTGACCAGAATCCCTGAGGATTTCTTTTAAAGAAACAGAAACTTCTGTCAGTTCAAAGCTTGAAGCACCACTTTTTCCAACATTCACCTATCATGAAGACGACCACGCTGAAGCTCTCAGCTGGACAAAGCCAAGTATGAAATTCAAAGTATTCATAAACAAGATAACCAGAACATAAACAATGCAGCATAAATTAAAAAAGAAAAAAATCCATACCATTTTTAAGATATTAAAAGCAATAACAATGGGAAAGTCCAGATGTCTCCTGTTATCCCAGCCATCTAGATGTTATTAGTTCAAATTATTATTCCAAATTTAAAGTTTAACCGCATGCCTTTGCAACATTAGAATCTCTTTAAAGAACAAAAATAAATATAGGAATATACAAAATACCTACAGGTGTCCTGGAATGCACATAAAGAAGTCTTTCAGCTGTCTACTAACCACAAGCTCTTTCATTTTCATACTGCCCCATGAGTCCATTAAGCCCTCAAAGGTTGGGTGGCTGGGCAGCTCCTCTCTCTCAGTCACCTCGACACGCTACTTCATTTTTAGGACTCTAAGTTTCTTGACAATAACACTGATGAGACACACAAGTCATTACATTAGAAGCCATCCACTCTGCTATTAAAACTCTAAGCTTTAAGGCCAGCTATGTGATGGTTTGCCAAATACCTGCCCAAAAGCTGCACCGACCCAACGTATCTCCCCCTCCCCAACTCCAGAGCCCAGTGGTACCCAAAGACCAGAGGCACTCAGTAAATTCACCACCACTAATTACAGGAAACACTCTACTGGTTATGCACGACCTGTGAGGCTCAGACCTACCCCTGGATGACTTAGCCATGCCAATGCATCAGCAGAAATGACTCGCTGGGTCCTCACACCCCTGTTCTGACAGTTTTTAGACTTTAAACACATCAGCCATGGCTTAACGTTTTTCCTAGCAGACTCTTTATTCCTGGCAAGGCTCATCTCTTGGCAGCAGCACTGAAGGAGGCCCAAGAACCCAAAGGCAGCTGAAGAATTCAGGTTGACTTTCCCATCCCTCACACTTCCACATTTACAGAATCACAGAATCATTAAGGTTGGAAGAGCCCTTCAAGCTCACCCAGTCCAACCCCTACCTACATCCCCACTCACCCACATCACCCAGTGCCACATCCAGACACCTCCTGAACACCGCCAGGGACAGTGCCTCCACCCCCTCCCTGGGCAGCCCATTCCCACACCCAATCACCCTCACAGGGCAGAGATGCCCCACATTTGGGACACCCGTGACCTTCACGGGAAGGCTGAGGCTCCTTAAGGAGGGAGAGGGGACCAGGACCCCCGGCAGCGCTGGACAACGCCTGCCCGGGCCGGCCGGGAGGCACCGGCGGGAGGGACCCCCGCGCCGCGGTCACTTACTGAGCTGCCCGGGGCCGGGCTCCCTGCCGCCCGCTCCCCCCAGCAGGCTGCCGCCCAGGGCCCCGCCGGCGGGCGGCGT